>QVRM01002381.1:0-157755 GCA_003439945.1 Dermanyssus gallinae
ATATATATATATATATATATATATATATATATATATATATGTGCGTGTAGCAAAAATATACACTTGCGATGTGAGAAACGTGTGCACGCCCTACTCGGGGCCATTACTCAAGGCATTAGGACTGGTCCACCTGGACAGGGTTCCTCTCACGTATATATATATATATATATATATATATATATATATATATATATATATATATATATATATATATATCAGTACAGATACTGCATGCTTTCGCGTATATTTCCAAGTATTCATAACGAAGTAATTTAGATATATACATATATACACATGGGCGGTCCAATAAATTCCGGGACTGAATTTTAATGCGAGAAACATTGTGTTGGACATATGTATAATAACTTGTACGACTTTCTGTGCCGTTAGAACTGTCAGATTATTTGAAAGTGTGATTGGGGCAGGCGTGTTTTTGTATGTGTTGCAATATATAACAAGATACTAATCGTCGACGTAGTTTCGGAAATGCCCCTATTCCCCAACCAACCGCCGCAGCGCAAGGGAATAACTTAAGCCTTC
The DNA here is from genome assembly GCA_003439945.1 of Dermanyssus gallinae. Classification (NCBI taxonomy): domain Eukaryota; kingdom Metazoa; phylum Arthropoda; class Arachnida; order Mesostigmata; family Dermanyssidae; genus Dermanyssus; species Dermanyssus gallinae. Next base: position 541 of record QVRM01002381.1, read on the forward strand.
TTTGATACTCGGTTCGATCAAAGAGATCTTCCGAACGGATTCACGGGTCCCGAAACCTCGTAAAAGTGCTCCTTTAATGCAGATAGATGATCTGCAGATAGATCCAGCCATCTATAGCTCTAGCAGATATCAGTTTTTATAAGTCGCGGCCAGGCTCCGTGAGGCCGTTTCGGCAATCAGACTCACGGTCTGGAATCTAACGAAGTCGGAGGCAGGGTGAATTTTAGGCGTGTAGCTGTGAGCGGCAGATAAAGGCGGTCTGCCTGTATTCGTCCACCTTCCATGAGTGAGCTCGGTGTCGACTGCAAATGTCGACGGTGCGGTTCACACTGTGGCAGATACGACGCTATCCGTCGCCTCGTCGTGCCTCCCTCGCTAGGAAGGAACTAGCTTGACCCGTTAAGGGCAATAATCTGTGATTCCATAAGTTTGCAGATAAATAGATTTTACAATTCTCATGAGTGGTTTACATTTGTACAGAGGTCCACAGCTCCTCAAAGCCATCAAAGGCTAGTATTTGTTGTAGTTGTGATTCGATATTTGTGATATTCGCGGCTGATCCGAATTATCCGCATTGTAGATATCGTATGTACAATGTTCGTTTGTTCGTTAACATGCTTGTAAACGGTCTCGAGTTTTAGTTGTTATATGCACATATGTGTATGTGTTTTTGAAGTTATTTATGGCTACCAGTCAAAGGTAACTATATATATATATATATATATATATATATATATATATATATATATATATATATAATATATATATATATATATATATATATTGTAATTATTTAATAAAATGGAACACTTGTCGCAATCAATGTATGTTGTAAATGCGGCAAAATAGCGAACGAAAAGCACGAAAATACGCAATGCGTGCGTGTGAACGCGTGCGTTCTCGCATACCGAAGAACGAGCATTAAAAACATTGCAGGCAAACTTGGCAGTGCTGAATGCACAGTTCACAATATCCTGCGTGACGGCTTACGCTTGAGGATCATGTGTTCAGAGTTTGTTTCGCACCCTTGATTTCTGAGCAAAGAAAGGAGAGTCAGAGCGTGCAGACGCCCGAGAACTTTGTTGAGGCGGACGATATGGTCCAGAGGTTTGTGTTGAATATCATAGGTGATAAACATCATGGTGTTTCCAACATGACCCGTCGACAAAGATCGGCCAAGTGGCCAATGTCCGAATGTGGCTGTCCGGCTGACCTCAAAATGCAAACTGAAATCTTTGGTAGGTAGGTCATCACCGTGAATTCATACCTCCTCAGGTCACACAGTGAGTCCCAGGAGTATTATGTGTGGAAGTTCTACAACGCCTGCTCTCGCCACATTATTTCGACGTGCTCGACCCGAACTTTACAATTCCGGTAATTATCTAGATCTGCGGCACCGCTTCGATCTGTCAACGACGACGGCTTCCAAGGACATCCTCGAATGCTGGGAGATAAAGTTCGCTGATATCGATGATAAATTCTTCGAAACTGGAGCTATGACACGTAACGAATGGAGAGGGGCGTATCGTTACAACCGTCACGTCGTAACCCGCTATGTGTATCTGTGTATCGTGCGGGACTTCCACGAACCAGATGACCATTGCAGGTGCTCCAGATGCGAAGCACACTGTGGAAGATACCACGCCGCTTCCTGTGTTCTGGTCCCTTCCCTAGGTAGCCTGACTGACCCGATCTTAAAATATTCGCGAGGAGCACTTTCTAGTCTATTTCCATATAGGAGAAAATTGGGTTGTAGCCATATAGTCCGTGTAGGATATATTTATATACCGGATGTCTTGTGGGCTCAACCCCCAATGTGACACGACCATGCCCAATGGTGCAATTTTAGCCGCTATTGTATACAGTGAAGAGATATGTATATTGTGTTTATACTACCTGACAAAGGCGAATAAATGTTTTGAATTGTAATTATCTAGATTTGGTCCCAGCAGATTTCATGATTTTCTGAATTTCAATCAAGAAAGAGCGTTTTGACGGCATGGCACTGATTCAAGCAAATTGAATTTTTTTTCAAAGTGTTCCACAATATCTACGCCCGGCACTGCATGTGCGCAGAAAGAGAAGGGATGCATGTTTAAAACGACCGTGTGTTATTTCGAGGCAAAACTTATTGAACCGACTATATATATAGCCCAACATATGAGGATGAAGAGTTAGGGACAAGTAACCTTGCGTGATTGTGAGTTTTTAATGAGTAAAAGTGTACGGTAAAATTCCTAAGACCGTCAGCGAACTATTTAATTAACTAACTAATTACCAATATAGAAGCATGCATTAGTGTAATTCAGCCTGATTTATGCGAAAGGGTGCTCAAGAAAAAAGCCACTAATTCACTGATACTGTATTCCATTAGAACTGGCATTATATCTGTAATAAAATATAAATACAATATTTTTGTGGAAAATATCTTGTTTTATGTTACTTAAAAGATTTCAGAATATTTTGCAAACACACTATATATATATATATATATATACATGTTTGACAACAATATATGCGGAAATATGAGCGCGTTTTATCACTGATTTATATCACCCATATAAAGCACACGGCATTAAAATCACACACACACACATATATATATATATATATATATGCAGATGAAGAATGATTTCTTATTATTCGGTGACAACTGGAAATATAGCGCCAGTCAAATTGTTCGGCTCACTTGCTTATATATATACATATATACACATATCATATATATATATATATATATATATATATATATATATATATATATATATATATATATATATATATTTTTTTTTTTCATCTCGCCTTAAAACTTTTTATTTTTTTGAACGATGAAATTCTTTGAACGCCACTGGACTACGTGTGCAAAGCTGCATGGACGCTACGTTTAGAAACGACGAAAAAAAAACGTTTATCATTATTAGTTGTTATCTAATTGTGTCTTCTTTTTTTTGATTGGTTGCATTCCCAAATGAGTCGCTAACTAGCACACAACACACCTTTGTAGGGAGCAAAACGTTCGGGCAAACAGCTGATGGCAGCAGAACTTATCCCGGCCCAGCGTAGCTGTTTTCGGGGTCGCCGTACCGACAAGGAACGCTCGAAGCAGCGAACCCATCGCAGCGAGTGATTGACAGAGAGGAGGAGATGATGACGTTGATGATAGGTCGACCGATTGGATCGCGCAGAGTGCTCCGAACTACAGCGTCGTCTCGGCTCGACAAACTACTACCGGCTCCGGAGGTCTCGCGACGTCCATGAACCACATGAACCATACGAACCCAGAGCCCACCGTCGCCCCTCTGAATGCCCCACAACCGTTACAGTCTCCACCCACTTCGGCCTTTCATAACAGAGGCGTTCGCACAGCTCGTTGTTCTGCAAGGGGTGGTCCACAGTCACATCACTATCGGGTTCAACCAAGGCCTCTCCTCTAACCTGGACAACTTTAACGTATGTCGTTGCTGACCTGAACAACTGTAACTTGATGTCGATTCTAACCCGGACGCCTTCAACGTATGTCGATTCTAACCTGGACACCTTCAACGTATGTCGTTGCTGACCTGGACAACTTCAACTACTCATGTCAATTCCAACCCGAACAACTTGAACCGACGTTGTCGCGTCTAGTTCTGGCTTCTATAACTTCCACTCGAGTTTGCTCTTCTAGTTTCTAGAGCTGCAGCAACACTACAAGCATTATCATCATTATCATTTTCTAGTATTTAGCTGCTGCTGGGGCTACTGCGACTGCTTCGTCTGAACAGCTTGAACTTCTAATAATAGGAAGTACAACACCGTAATGAACTAGAGATTCGCACACAGTAGAGGAGCAAGCCATTGGCTGCTAACTGCGCATGTGTTGCTGAGTTCATTGGCTTCTTGTTGTTGTTCAACGCGTCTAACGAGAGAAGAACTTGATCCAAGAGAGGCCCCCCTGTTTCGCTCTCGCTCGCTCGCTCTCTCTCTCTCTCTTTCACACACACACACCGACACTGGTTCTCTCTTTGGCAGCGATTTCTTTTTCTTCGGCCGGACAGTAGCATGCCGATTCCACTCACTACTCGAATACATTTCTTCACGCCCTGGTCGCCGGCGGATAGCTTCATGTTGACTAAATGAAGCAGACGATGTCGCGGATTTCGTTTCGCGCGCCAACACAACTAAGCAACGCGCGGGTGCCGGGTCACGCTACATATATATATATAAATATATATATATACATATATATATATATATATATATATATACATATATATATATATATATATATATATATATTTTTTTTTTTCTTTTTGAAACCGCGTTTTCCGCACGGCAAATTTATTTAAATTCAGTAATTCCTTATTGAGTTTCAAATTTCCGTAATTACACATTAATTCAGCAATTGTAACAATTGAGGGCATTTTGCAGAAAAACCCGTATATATATATATATATATATATATATATATATATATATATATATATATATATATATATATATATATATATATGTATATCTTACAGGATACGGCGATTTCCACATGTATCTCCATAGAATATAAACGGCACCTTCGGCGTCCCGCCTTCACTGCAGGATGAGAGTCGACGTCTTTCACACTTTGACCGTTTGTGAGGTACTGCAGCCGACTAGGGATAGGCTGGCAGACTCAAAGGAAGGGAAGGCACTCCGAGAGAACATGGTAACAAGTTTTGCATAGTACATTTGCGGATCGGCCACGAGGTGGAATATAGGGGTGGTTATTGGCTGAAGGAATACCAAAAAGAAGTTGCATTTTAGAACAGCAGCTTTCCGTAATACTTTGAACAGCAGGAAGACAGCACGACCCGCAGAAGACCGGGTTCATATGTTACCGGGCAAAACGTGTCTGATAAGGTGGAAAACCCGGCGGTGACGATGGCCGAATATTTGACTATTTGACAGTGGATTTTTTAAATATGTTATCTGGCTATTTCACGGCAATACAATACGCATTTATTCGAGGAAATCTTCATTCAAACAACTTTCGTAAAATACCGTTGAAGTCACATCAAGTGTGGGTTTTTTGAACAACTTACCATCAAATGAGTGACTCACAATGTCATCTCGAGTAACTCCTGAGATTTTTTAAATCAATATGTTCAATTATTGAACATGTTCGACGAATTCTTCCCCAAAACTGCCTGATGGCGATGTATTTTGCCTACGTCCATAGTCACCTGACTTACGCTGTAGACGTTTATGGCTTAACACAGATGCGTCTTATCAGGTCGCTTCACCGACTCCAAAAACGAGCACTAAGGACAACTCTGGACCTCTGCATGCGAGATTCAGTGCAACCGCACTAAAAAAATTTAGCATTTTGCCGTTCCTAAAACTTATAGAATACTGTCTCGTGGTTGAAATTAAGCGTATAATCCTTGGAGTGCATCCAAACTTATATGGTCTGACAACATCAGCAACACCCATATCTACAAGGGGTAACGCATCATACCTGCTTACTCGGTCACACGCCAACTCTAACCAGTCAAAGCTATCAATCAGAAACCGTGGGGCCTCCTACTGGAACAAAGTACCGGCCTCCGTTAGGCAGACAAAGTCCCTGCTCAAATTCAAAAGCGATCTCAAAGAGCATTATCTTGAAACTTTGGTATCTGGTTAAAAATGATATAAACATACAACCATGTTGCAATATATTGTAAATAGGTGAAAATGGCATATATAAATTATACATTGTTATCCCATAAAAGGGCTCCGAGCTATGTGCTTAATGGAACTTGGAATTAATGTGTGCAATTATCTTACAAGAAATGTCAATAAACAAACAGAAACAGTTGAAACAGCTTAAGCTAACCGTTTTCTACGTAACGCCAAAAAAGGCATCACAAATCAAACACTTTTAGTATAAAAGTTTGAGAACCACTCAGGTACATATTTAGAGAGAATAAGGTCTCTTACATCGAGCGAGACTGATTTGAACGTGGTAAAAAAAATAGAATTAAGCAGATTTTAAGCTAGAAAATATGCCTCTAAGCATGCCAGATACACGCGCATATATATATATATATATACATATATACATATATATATATATATATATATATATATACATATAGTTGGTTGAAAATATGAATCAAACAACGAGGTAGATAGTTACACTTGATAAAACCCAAAAAATGCTTCGTATAAGCGCGTTACATAAAAGGGGTCACAATGAATATCATCTTCACAAGGACATCTATAGGTGGTGGCGTGTGGTTCGTTTGTTAGAATGTGTACAGCATCTTCATAATACACAACAATTATAGATGAAAACACATAGATTATTATTATGGTTTATTAACACCCAGGTTGGGTAAAATTATAAACATATACGTCAGACACAACTAGTGCTTCCTTCACGTCATTGGGTCTTCTCAACACATAGATTATTATAACTATCCAATCTTTTTGGGTGTTTCCCTATTCAAAGCACAACAATCCCAATATATATATATATATATATATATATATATATATATATATATATAGGGTCTATCATAATAATGTGTACTTATTTTAAAGTTTGGTAGATTTTCTCGGCAAATTGGTTGCCGATTGAAGGAGTTTGCGAGAGAACCAAACATACAAAATGACACCCGACGCAAGCTAGCCAAAAGATAGTGAGATTAAGTAAAGGCAAAAGACGATATGTCGTTATGTCTTACGTTGAAGCTTTCACGTACATAATTGTAGATGTTTGCCATTACGACCAAAAAGTACGCCCAAAAGACTATTCTCAAGTACTAGCGAAGTTAATTTACATAACGCAGTGCCATCATTTTAGTACGAAAATGATGGGCATTAAATTTACTATTGTCTGAAAATAGCCTTTTAGGCGTAGATCTTTGGTCGTAATGGCAACATTTTACGGTTCGGCACGTGAAAGCTTCAACGTAAGACATAACAACATATCGACTTTTTTTATAACTTTTTTAAATCCCGCTATTCGCGTTTGTCTTGCGTCGGGTGTCATTCATATATATTGTATTGAAATATATATTGTGCAGAATTTTCTGCCGAACACGCCAGTATGATCGGTTCCTTTGTGTGTTAATTATGGTTTTCCTACAAACGTAGAATTTGCACAACTATGTCAGATAAAAAGGCAGAATAACTATTTTTATAAATTTCATCCTTAGTCTTAAACAAGACCTTTCCGCCCCCTCCTTTCATTGGGAAAAAAGTATTTTCTTGCCGAGTTCTACCAGACCTTAAAATAAGTACATATTGTTATGATACCCTATATATTTTTTTTACACCGGGCGCACACCATCCTGCGCGAGTTTATGATGTGACTCACCTCGGTGCGGCCGGTGAGTTACATCTCGAGGTGAGGCAATTTCTTCAAGGTACAATGCGACGGTATATATATTAACAGTAATGTCGAGACAGCCGTGTCGGGATTTGACGTCTGCTGTCTTCTCTGCAGCTTCTTACTAGACAGTGTTCGAACTTTATTCTGCCCGGAGCTCTGAGTTACAACTACTTTCGGCGCGCCTAGTGCGGCGAACTTTCATCGATGTTATTGAGAATTCTTCACTTAGTTCCTGTTATCGGCGATTAGCGCGGAACCTGCCCGCCCCGTTCACAAACCGATGATAAACTGTTTCGTAGCTCAGTCAAAGGTATATATTTATATTTACATCCTATATATCCTATCTAACTATATGTATATATATATATACATACATCTATGGTCTTCTTTAGATAAGCCGTAGTGAAAATAAGGATTTAATATTAACCTGTGATATAGAGCAAGATTAATCGCAGTAGCGCTAACTCCAAGCGTAATTAATGTCGGTGGCTGACTGTGATCTCAATTCTCACTTGTACAGCGTACAGCGTGATTTGTTCACGACTGAAATGAAATGACGTTTATTGGCACTTAATTGTAATTTCTCATTTGTGTTACAACTTCATATAGCCACAGGCTAGTGCGAAGCATATGTACAAGTTACAGTAAGATTTTATACATTACCATCGTAGTATCTCGTGTTATTGCAATTATTTATCTATGGATTGTGTACATGTTTACATAGTTATGGTTTAATCAGACGCAAGTAAGGTTAGATAGTGCGTTCTCGCAGTGTTTTTGAATTGACTAAGCGATATAAGTGTCCTAACGTCACTAGGCAACTTGCTCCACAAGGTAGCACCTAAATTACAGAGTGCAAACCTTGATTGTGTACTTGTGGCCGAGGAGACAATGAACAAGTGAGATGCCGAGCCTCGGGTGTTTTGGGTCCTTGCAAATTCGATAAATCATGAACGCGTTTTGTGCTGCTGAATGTCCCGTGATGTAAACTTATGTATCGAATGCTTTTCAAGTTAAGTTCCTGGCGACAGACGTAACTTGGCGTGACAAAGCTGCATTACATTACGTTTAAGTTAAGTGAATAAAGTAATGGTGGCGTAAAGTACAACATGAGGGTTATACAATGGATTGGTCACATGAAACACCCAGAACACAAGTATCAAGTGGCTAGATCCTCCAAAAGCACGTGCCTTATAGGCATTTCATTAATTTCACAACTCAGTTGCTTTTTCTACGATACAGGCACAAGACGCTAATGACGCCTTATGCCACCCTAGCGTCCGTCCCGCATTGAGGGGCAGTGCAGGGATCGCTAAGGCGTTTGACAGCTCATTGAGTGGTAATTAACGTAAGCCTGCGAGCAGAATGGCTTTGGCACTGATCACGAGATTTCATGGCTGGTGAAAACTTGTAGTGGAGCACACTGGAGTGGTGGTGGTAGCCGTGCAGGATATCTCTTGTGTATACGTGACGGTTAGAGCCGTATATGACACACTTTCAAAGTTTTGCAATTTCAATTCGACCGTCCCAAGAGATATAAATGTCAAGGTGTCAGTGCTCGGTGGGAATGGCTCGGTAATCGGTGACCTCTGTCACAATCGGATTGTCTCCACTGCCGGCTCACAGCCAGCAACTCCTCGCCGTCTGAGGAACACAGGGGACCTGCTTTTATACCTGATTTCGTCTGCTATATATGGTGAAACATCTCTCTCGAACTGAGCAAAGTTTGCCGGCTAGTGTCCATCTCTCGACTCTACCAAGCCGGGAACTCAGCATTGGTACAATCCAGCACAAATAGCCACACAGCAATATTCTTACATCTCGTTTTCTTCTCTTGTCCCAGCGATTTCAATTCATTCGTGCGTCCGGGGCACGCCGCTGAAGTGGTCCCAACCCACTCTATACGAGATAGAGTAATATAGCCAGTGCACACGTCGGGAGACAATTGTAGATCAATTTGTATTCCTTAATACAAATTAACCATGTTCATATATATATATATATATATATATATATATATATTGAGCTAATTATTCATATAACTTCACTATTTTAGCACTTTGGATATATTGGAGACACTATATATATAATTAAAACGTGCAAGAGGAGTGCCCCTAAATGTTTTGTCTTCCTAGAGGTTTATGAGCACATTTGACGCAGTAAGTGCATAGAAGGTGGGTCCGGCCCACTGAAGGCTTCTAACGCCAATGGTTAGGTTTTATATATATATATATATATATATATATATATATTTATATGTGTGGATTTTATTTTGCTTGTTCCTCTAGTGTCAATTGGACGAGCCTGTGTCGCTACGTCGAGTTTTGTTAGGCTGTCGCGCAATCACCCCCCCCCCTCCCCACGCACACACACTGTGGTAGGGCATCTAAATATTTAAATCTATCTAATAATCTAAATTTATGTAATCGATATCAATACGGATTGCTAGGCGGCTACGTAGACAGGACAACAGGATAGTCTTAAAGATTCCTCCAGTCACTCTGGCAGGCACTAAACGGCTGGTGGTACGAGCGGGTGCGACCGTCCCATTGAAACGCGTATTACCATCAAAACGGAGAGTTTATCCACAATTCTGCTACATTTTGTAGCACATGCAAATAGGCACCCTGCATTCACCCTGCGTCACGGTGGGATATTTTTGAACAAGTACGGTACAATCACGTCACGCCTTTCATGAGACGCCATACTCAAGACGTGCGCATGAGATGGAATTTGCGTTTAGAAGAGAATTCGCAAAAATCAAGTCATTTTATTAACATTTACGGCCAATACCTTAAAAGCATAACCCTACCGCAACTCATAGCGCTCAAACCTTTAGACAAATGCGCAATTCATGTCGATCATTTTACCAAACCTATGGCAATGCGTGGTTGCGGAGTAATTCAGATTTTCTGGCGGGCATGCCGAGATTGAGTGCATGCATAAATGACTTAATCGAATAGATGAGTTACTCGTCATAGCTCTAGAAGCACACACAAGTATTTATTATCTTGCAGTAGCTGCTTGAATGTGCCTCCGCGAACCATTCGGCAGAATCAGTCAAGCTTACTTCGCTCACTGTACTGCTCCATCCTCTCGGAGGCCATATCGATGTAATACTGTGACGGAGCTGTCCACAATACAACAACAAAACAACCACCTACTATAATGTTGATGCTGGACGGCAACTCTGTAAGATGACTCCAACGACCAAGAGATCGTCCACAGCCACAACAACATCGATACCATTATAAACAATCCCGACATAAGGCTGCTCAGCCACATGCTGAGCACCATATCAAGGCACGTTCACTACCGCCCACCTTTCGGGCCAGATCCACAACGTCGCCACGGAGTCATTTATGCATGCACTCAATCTCGACATGCCCGCCGAAAAATCACCTAACCGCCGAATCACGACTCGCAGTGTCATAGGTTTGGTACCAAAATGATCGCCATGAAATGCCTGAACGTCGAACGAGTGGAGATGTTGCTGTCGTTTATAACAGTAAACGTCCTGGAAGTCAACCATGCAACATTGAGGACTCTAGTCCTACATCGGTGGATGCAGAAACTCTGCTGGAGAAATTCGTAGCGTGTCTAGATATGGTAGACTTGCAGAAAATAACTGTACCCTGTTGCAGTCTCAATTGTCCACTTAATAAGGTAAAGTACCCAATAACAACGTCACTCCTGAACGTACTAGCGTCTCGGAGCATGTGGGCTGTATCTACCGCTGATGACTCGCCATTCATCGCTCCTCAAGGACAGTCGACCATAGATATATTTGCTTACAAATGACGATCCGCGCAACGTAAAATATGAAAGAATACGAAGGGACACCCTGGTGTTTGGTATAAAGTGGCCTATACTGGTTGCGATGGATATCTATCTCACTTGACCCGCAAGCTTTTCACGGCAAGCGGCCTCTCTGAGTTGCACCCTTGACAGACACCACGCGACTGAAGACCGTTTTTCGAAGTGTTCTTCCTGTTTTAGCTCGGATCGACGTGGAGTCATATGCTTGCAGGCTCCGTAGCGTCATTACCTGTAGCATCCGACCATAACGAGCTTGTAGCAGATATACCCCATGGTGCAATCATGCTGCTCCTGTAAGCACTACGTCGTGCAAGCATACATCGTGGCTTGCCCGTGCACGTCATGAGATGACGCCTTTTTACACTCGACTAAGCCACGACTATAACATCATTTGTCGGAGAACGCTATAAAAGAGCATGATGAGTGATGTGAGTATAAGCTACCCTGGTCGAGACACATCAATCACCACATAAATGGTTGCGTGCCGATAGACGGACTACTGCATGTCCAATCCAACCTGAAAAGTTAGGCGAGCACTTCCGTAAGTTGTTTGCCGGTGCGGTAGCTATTGCAAGCGATGCTTTTGTAGTAATTTCAGCATGGCACGAGCGAGTCCAGGAAGCTTGCCAGGCCCTGTCTCGTCCCTTTTAGTCCACTCGGAGGTGACCGACGCAATGACTGAACATCTTCGGTGATTTAGTATTGTTCTCGCGAATTCGCTTTCACTTGCAGCATTCGCTTGTAACTAACTATACAGCGCTATGTCTACCGGAACAACCTGGAGACTAATGCGAGCAAGACTTAAGCGATGAAATTTCGACGAGGAGGAAAACTGACCAAACGCGATAAGTTCTGACTGGGTTTAGGAACATTCGAAATCGTTCCCTACCTACCCCAATTGGGGGTGGTCGTGTTTTATCACGTGACCACAAGTTTCTCCAGGCATGTCGAAGATAAAGTCCGAAAAAGCCTATAATCCTTTCACAGTGACAAGGACCCATACAGGTTGTCGATGAAGGTTGCTGTCAGTCTGTTTAACTTTAAGATTGCACCCACCGTATCTCACGGTGTTCAGGTGATTTTCCCGCACATTTCGAGGTCGAACTTAAGGGCACTTCAATGGTCACCAAGCTCCAAATGAGACCAACTCAAAATCAGATTTCTAAAGAGAGCACTAAACAGTCCACCGCACTAGTCCTGAGTAGGTAAGTGTCTTTACTGGTGTTGTCGCCGTTATTCGTTGAGGACTTGCAGAGGACGAACCGATACCGGAACACGTCTCCTTTTAGAGAACCCTTTAGAGAACACGTCTCCGATTGGAAAGCAAAATTGCCGTCACTGACCTGCTGTTCCATTAAACAGAGGCAATGACGTCGAATTCCTGGAGAGGCTGCAGCTATGAAAATCAACATCTAATCACCCGATTTGCCGTCCATGGCTTCCGCCTGAAGATCTTTGTGTGCGAGAAGTTTCATGAGATTTTGCCCGAGTGCATATGCAAGCTTTGTGGTCGTCCGTGTGATCTATTGTATATCACCTTCAGCGCCGCGAAATAGCAATTCCGTTGTCTCAACTCTGGAAATGTGATGCCTACGATGCATATGTGTAACCCAGCCCTTGATTAATAAAACTACAACTACAATTCCTATATCGCTTTTAAATAGTTCTCGGAGACTTGTATATATAATATAAATATAAATATAAATATAATATAAATTAATAAATATAAATATAAATATAAATATAAATATAAATATAAATATAAATTAATAATATAAATATAAATATAAATATAAATATAAATAAAATATAAATATAAATATAAATTAAATATAAAATAAATATATATAAATAAAATAAATATTAATATAAATATATATACACTATTAAATATAAATTAATATAAATATAAATATTTTTTACTTATAATCTAATTACTATATAAAATAATATACGTTTATCTATTGCGTTAGTTTTTACATCGGGCTGAAATGTTTCAGGGGAGGTGGCCGATTTATGTGACTTATGTACTCGGCTAGGCTGTGTATGGCATTTTTAATATATATATATATATATCTATAATATATATATAATATTATATATATTAGTTAGGTTCATTGAGCATCGATTATGATGAACCATACCGCATGATGTTATAAGACAGTTGGACATGTCGATATATAGAACATAACATAACATCACCCTCTATTATCACATGCGCGGGGGTGTGCTACAATTATCATGGTCATATATGTATTGTTTTCAGTACACGTACTCCTGCAGGGAGAATGTACCTAATCGCCAAACAGGCGACTACTATTTAGCCATCAGCCAAGCAAAAAAATATATATATATATATATATATGAACGAAAGAGAGATAGGTTAGCGATCATATTCACAGTTCAAATTCGATTGGCCCACAACTAAAACAAAAACAACAATGGCGGCGCGCATAGCCGGAATGTGTCGTCTGCTTTCTTCTCTGCTGTCCCTACGAAAGAATACTTACTGCTGACGAAAGGAGTTTTCGAACGTGGTGGATACACTTTGTGCTTGCTGGCTCGCGGACGCCGTTTGACGCTGCGATGCTTGTTCGGCTCTGAGATCTGAGTACCGACTTTCAACGAGCGGTTTCGAGTGCGGCGAACTTTTATGAGTGTTATTGGAGATTCTTCCCCCTCGTAGTGCAGTCAGTTATTGAGCGTGGTCCCTCTTATCGGCGATTGGCGCGGGGCCTTGCATCCCTGCTCAAAAGACGAAGATAAATTGTTTCATCATCGCGCAGCTCAGTGAAAGGTAGATATATGTATATATATATATATATATATCATCAATCACCTTCATATAGTTAGATACTTAACGACTTTTCTGATAAGCCGTGGTAAACATGACGATGTTCGTTATAACCCTATAATATGGAATAATAATAACAACAATAACAACAACAAAGCTATACCCAAATGTGACTCAGGTTGGCGGTGACTGAAGAGATCTAGCGTGTACAATGTGGAGAGCGACCATTCATGTTCATGTGAAATCATAACTGCGTTTCGCTCTGATGGTGTTTCTTGTTGCAATCAGGTTATGTAATGAAAGGTTTTTCTAGTTAAGTTCCGAGTTTCTGTTGTTCCCGCCGAAGTTAATTAGTGTGGCGGAACTGCATTACATTACGCTTAAGTTACGCTGATAAAGTAATGGCTGCGTAAAGCATGATAGCATGAGGTGGATGTATTCATTAGTTACATGAAACACATAGAACGCAAGTATACCCAACGACCAGATCGCCTAAGACACACGCAACATAAAGCAGTATGCCCATTAAAAGTCATTTTTTTTAATACTACTAATAATACAAATAAAACTAAACGGACATAAATATCACTCACAGCCTACTGAGACTATCTGTGTTTAATAATGAGAATAATATTGCAGACTGATGTATAATCTAATCACAATCATATTCCGGCATTGTATATATATATAGCTATATATATATATATAGCTTCGGTTAAAAATATAGGATAGTAGTATTTATTGATAAGAAAAAGCGAATGGTTGTTGCTACTGTCCCGCAGTGAACGTGCAAAACGAATGCCCCTGCACTTTTCGCCCTGGTAGTGACCTACCATCTTCGAAGGTAGGCCCGGCCCACCGAGTGGTTTAAACGCCAATGAATAGGTTCGAGTATTTACGAGTTTTAGCCTATTCCGCTAGTGTCACAACACACCCTAGGGCAAGTGGAATAATAATCGACAATTGAAGCCTTTAAGTTGCCGGTAACGGTTCAATTCGCTTAAAAAGCTTCTCCTTCTCAAATAGAATTAGGATCAGACCGTCCGTCAGACCAGTGGGAATCCGTTTACAAGTAGTTATATATATATATATATATACTATTTCAGTGCAAACAAACGATATACATGTATGTAAAAAAATCATATTAATTGTGATAATAATGGAAGTATAGTAATGCACTATTTTTATACTCAGACACATGTGTTCCTTGTTTTGTTATTTCTACTTATGACCCGTTGGAGGCTACTCAAGCACAGTTCATACAATAAGCTCTCATGAAAATTAAAAAGTACCAACACAATGTTAAGAGTAGCGTTTCTTGGATTGGAACCTATCAAGTGTCTCTCAAGGGTTTTACCACTGAGTCACCTTGCTCGGTTACTATATATTAATATGTATATATGCCGGACGTCGGCCAAACGGTGTGGCAAAGATAGATGTCTTGCAACACTGATGTCATGGGTTCGATCTCGATACGACGCATAATGTAGTAGATGATGGCATTTTGTTCCTTGTTGCGGACTTGTTTCCTGTGTAATTTCTCTCATATGAAGCAGTGTCTGTTTACTTCGATCGTAGTGAAGGAGTGTTCCCCCCCTGCAATTGCTACGTATGTATGGTATTGTTGTCGACGTTTATATCCTTGCCAGATTTGCCCGTGCAATTTGTGTACTTCTCACCTCACTCTTACCTGCCCGACCCTTCTTGTCGTTGCTGCTGCTTTTGTTGTTTCTGTTGTTTGTTGTTCGTGTCGTCGTCATTGTCGTATTTCTCCTGTTGTTGTATTTTTTCGCTGTAACGTATTCTTCGTCTCCCTGTTCGCCAGCCGCGCTGAGAAGAGAAAGACTAAATAAGAAAATCGTATAAACACCTTCGTGCTGGTCGTGCATAATGGTACTAGTACTACAAGTGTTATTGCTTTTTCTGCTACTTCTGAAACAACAACAAACCTACTACACTGCTGTTGTTGCTGCTATATAGTTGATGCTGCCATTCGATTAGTACTCTTACAGTTACGATTTGGTGAACTTTAGAGGCCGATTATGATCACGGTGACGCAGCTTGAATGATATATACATATATAGATAGCCTCACAGTAAGGACTATATTCAAACTAGTATGTTTGGCTCTATCTTAAACTTCTCTTTATGCAAGTCGTATTCAAACACTTTCAAGTACGAAACTACTCGTGACCAATTCGTTTTGCATGTCTAAGTGTATATATGTGGTTATGCTTATATATGCATGTACGCATGTGTATGTAGATATCAGTATATGATGGAATGAAGGCCGATACATCCAATAGTCTCTAACTATCTGTATACGACCTATATCTGTATATACGGTCTACGACGCGCAAATGTCTCTAGTCCATTTTATACGAAGAGGACAGCCTTAGCAAAGTGCCTCAGTCGGAGATCTGCACGCAGACCATCGATATTATATATATATTCGATTCATATTCCGATTTTTTCCCGAAAAATAGAAGTTTTGAGGGACAAGTATTGTAAACGATACCCTACTCACTGAATGGCCTACGTATATATATATGCATATATATTTAAGTATTTAATTTTTTCCACCTTACTTCGTTCTGAATATGTACGTATTATCGGTGCGTGTTCGCTGATAACACCTGGCGGTTACAAGATCATTTCAGCTAGCGCGGATGCCTTCGAGTCGACTTGTCTGTCTGTTATAAGTGATTTATCGAGCGCCACCACATGACGGCGGAACTTCGCGACTGGTGGGTGAAGCCGATGATTCTCGGCCAGCGGCATGTCGTCGATGTGCTGAGCTGCATTCGAAGCGTTGTCGATGACATCAAGCGAGAACAGGCAATCCTCAGAGCAGAGATTGCGGAACTGAGACAGCGCACCCGATCAGCGGCGAACGACGCCGGCACGCCTGAACTTCAACACAACGAGGTAACTTGCGTTACTATGCGATGACGTCGACGTGTACAAGAATGCGCTCATGCGCGAGTCTGTGAAGGGCCTGCCGAAGGTTATGCGGAGGCATATCGTATGCAAGCAAGCAAGCACCTGTCCCTGCTATTGACGTCTACTATTTGCGACGAGCAAGCCGTAGCTTGGGCATCGATCGATCGATCGATCTATGCGGCTAGCCTATTTCGGCACAACGGTCCGATGCAAGAACTCAATATCAATCAAGTCAAAAAGAATCAAACTCATTCTGATTTGGCGCGCGAATAGAAAAGACTTTGTATTGCGTACAAGACATGTAGACGTCTAATTCGAATGCTATCATCTCTCGCTGTCGTGATACGATATGACACACCCATAACTAAGTCTAGTGTTGCTACTACGTTGTTATTGTTGCTGGTATTGGCCAGATGATACGCACACACGCGTTGAGGCTACTGGCGAACTGGTGAGAGAGATGTGCCGAGTGCAACGCCGCGGTGCCGTCACAGAGAATTGACAATGAGACACATAGACAATGAGTGGTGGCAATGAGAGTTATACAGATACTTCAGAGAACGCGATGACGATAGATGCATTTAGACGCTATCGTGCCACAGGCAACTTAGCCCATTACGAGCGTCTAAAATGTAGTTGTCAGAGCGTTTAAAAAATTTACAGCGCCGGCTGACCTCTCACCACCTCATCATCATCCATCCCCTGTCGCGAGTCGTAGTGTGAGTGGCTGCAAATTCGCGAGGAGATATTACATCAGCGTGGGGCGCGGGTAATTTGCTTTATTGTCGCCTCGTCGCGACCGGTCATCGGGTGGCGCAGCTGGTGCCCAACGTCCGAATCCCACGCACATAGAGACGCAGAAGAAAACAAAGAAGAAGAAAATGCATACTATACGAATACGCACGTGTTTCGTCAGTCATGAAGATTTTGTTGTTGCTGTTGTTGTTGCTGCTGCTGCTGCTGTTGTTGCTGTTGTTGTTGTTGTTGTGCCGAGTATCGACAACGTGGCGACGATTCAATTCGCAGTTGACGGCTACGTTCGTACAGCCGCACTCGCTTAATGCGTTGGCCGTAATGGCGAGAATGATCGTCCGAGCTGATGTGTTTGGTTGCTGTTGTTGTTGTTGTAGAAATAACAGTAGCGTTAATAGTTAGTGGTTATAGTAGATTGTCGTTGTTGTCAGGAGGTTGCTGTTATTGTTGTTGTTGTTGTTGATCGCAAACATGGGAGTTCGTCTTGTTCCAAACATAGGAATTCGTATTGTTCCAAACATTGGAGTTGTTGTTGATTGCAAACATTGGCGTTGTTTTCGTTGGTCTTGCGGTTGTTGCTGGTGCTGTTATTCAGTCGCAAACCGACTGAGTGGGCGAAATACTGTTTTCTTCGACCTATTCGTATTTCTCAGGGCTTCTCCTTGTCTCTGGCTTTCTGGCTGGTTTCTTTCGCTTCGTTAGATTTTAACTTGCTCCGCTGCCATTTCCTCAGGAGCTGACTATATATTTGTGCGTTAACAGCACAGCAACAAGCCAACGCAGACTTTTCGAATAGAATAGATATAACATTAACGGTACGGTGGGATGGGATAGTACCTGTAGAAAGTGATGATAATAATAATAATAATAATAATAATAATAATAATAATAATAATATAAACCCTCTTTAAGCATTGGGTCTTATCGAGGGGCAGCTCTGTCGAGTCGCTGTCGGATCGCTGGAATGGAAAATGTTGGACATACCTTTAAACTAGCTGAGACATTTTTCATAGGACCCCATATGGGAGAGCGTAAACGTACGTGACCTATATACGTGGGTATTCAATAAAATGCCATATTTAACGACAACGCATTTTTAGGAGAGAATAACGTATGGTTATGCGTACCAACGTACAACACAATCAATGGCCTGTTGCAGCTCTTTATGGGCATGGCAGGATCCGATGGGGCAGTAGATTGGGAGATCATCAGTGTATATGCATTACCTCTGGTGGCAGGAAGCGCTCTACCTCCAAAACGTTTAGGAGTTACATGCTTAAGTGAAGCTGCGAAACGTAGCCGGCCGAAGCGGAAAAGGAACTATTGAGGTAGTTGTCGAGCTGAACCCTCAAGCATCTATCGTGAAGATAATGCTAATCAGTGGTCTGATTATGTATGGTTAACTGAGTCATATTGTGTAAGAAATGTTCGGTGGTTAATTCGATCGAAAGCACGAAAGGAAGATTGGCACCACGATCATTTCGGTGTCCTGTGTGCTGTTTTAAAGAGCGTTCGACACTTGACACTTGCCTGGCATATATAGGTGTTCCACGAAAGGTATTGGGTATCATCGCAGGTATTCATTACATGCATTTTACCCATTAAGGCTGGTGGTACCTAGAGCAAGAGACTGGTCTAGACTACAGGCTTAGCACAGAATGCACACAATCTCAGTCCATGATTAGAAATTATTCAAAAATGATTCTTGCAGTTGATTGCCGACCTTCCCAGCGTATAGTGAATATGCAGCATACATTTCTAAATGTGCGATGCGGACGACTAGACAGTATATGGACGTAGTAAATTTAAATTACAGCAGACCCTCGATACACTCAATTGTTATGTAGGCGAGGTGGTCATTATTATCAATGTTTCCAAAATAAAATTCATGAAATTTTAGAGCGGTTGCAGACGTTTCGGTACGACTCAGCTGAGACTAGGAGGTACGCAATTTGGATACGGAACGTTTTTTACATACCTTGGAACTCCATTGAGCGTTTTGCGATCACGTTGCTAATCGAGCAGAGAAAGTGCTGATGGAGTTAATTACGTTGCCTCAGAAGCTATATATATAGCCACTGCTATGCGACTTTTCGACTTAAAGGTAGCTTTTGTAGCAGCACTAGTCGGAATTAGTCCTATCTGGGCGTTCCTGAGAGTGTGAGACATTGTTCTATGCTACACGACGTTAAACTTGTGTTTGCAAAGCGAGTAGCGGGCATCATAGATTGGCCAGTAATCGACTGGCTGACTTTTTAAACGCACCAGCGCTTTTCGCCGAAATACTACAAAGATATGCCCTACCAGAGAGTGCGTTGCTCAGTGGTTCAATAGTGCACAAGAGGTAACATTGGTTTCGATAAACGAGGGTTCCTTCGATTTCGGCCACACCTCAAACAAATATACTCTTGATGAGTTCGAATGGGGCAACAGCTTTAGGTTTGACCGATTGTTGGCCGTCGGTGGCGTAAATTGGACCAGTTATGTCGAAGATTAATCGCTCCTGTTACAGGATGAGCCGGATAGACAGTGAACATCTATACATTGAGTAGAACTAAGACGTTATTAATAGCAAAGTGCGTGAAGGTTTCACCACCCTTAGGAGGGAAACTCTGGAAGTGGCAAGGCGATGTTTTATTTCCCAATACTTATGGCGCACGTTGTAACAATGCTAACGTATCACGACGACGCAACAATGAGCGCTGACTGATTATTGTAAGTGTACGGCGCTCTACTTATCGCTCGCATTGCACAAAACACCTATCCGCGACGGCTCTACTCAAATATCTGACATAGTTGTTGGCGACTACAAAGCGTGTATATATTTATATGTACATAAATGTTACCTACCGTGTAGGCATAGATATATATACATATATATATACCTACCATGTAGGCATATATATATATATATATATATATATATATATAGGGCTACAAAAAAGTTTTTTTGGTTTTGTCCGTAAAGAATCATTATAAAATCCGAAAAAAAAACTTTTTTCTAGACCCAATATAAGTGTATATATATATATATATATATATATATATATATATATATATATATATTTATAAGTTTAGAGAATGGCGTGCGGTACCCTTTCGTTTGTGACGTGGAGTCGCTGCCGAATTAGAAAGTCACTCGTGGTGTGTTTGCATTTGTCTGTCCTTTTCAGATGATGAAACTGAAAATCCCATATCCAACAGTGTCATCCGTGGAGGAAGTGTACGTGGCGCAGTATAGGACGGCCAGTCTCGGCGTTCAGTTATGTCGCTTCCCAGAAGCTCTACTAACGGAAATAAGCGACGAGATCGAAGGGCGGCCATTGAAAGACGTTACGACGCCCCCCGGCTGGCCCGAGGTAGGCGATGTGGCTGTGGTAACGCACAGTGGTCGGCTGGTACGCTCAATCGTGCGTGAAGTCTACGACGCAAAGTGTCTGGTCGAGCTCGTTGATCATGGCCCGCTCGATGTTATTGACACGAGTACCATGCGCCCTCTCGATGCGGAGCTCTGTGAAAAATGGCCGCAAGTTGCCGTTCAGGTCGTGCTCAAGCAGGATAGCAAAGTACAAGATGGCCACGTGTACACGCTCGAAGAGATCGAGCAGGTTGAACACCGAGGTGTTACGCATCTACTTGGGCGTCTCAGTGTTCCGAGCTCAATGTTGGTGGGTGCGCAACCAGTACAGGCTTTCGGTTGTTCAAAACAAGAGCAACCGCAACCGAAAATGGAGCATCTTGAAGCCGCGGCAGTAGCAGCAGCATCAGAAAAATCACCGGTGCTGCAGTCCGTGTCATCAGGTCAAATCACAGCTGATCCCAGTCGGAATATTGTAATTCCGCGTCCGGAGCTCTCTAGAAGGGAGAGCGTAGTTGTGATATCAGTTGACGATGTTAGTGGCAAAGTGGGTGCACAGCTAACGCGTTTTGAAGCGAGTGATCTGGACGAACTCGCAAATGAACTGACCGCCTTGGCCGATACCGCAAGGCCGGTAGGCAGAATTGAGGAGGGGGATTACGTATTGGCCCTTTCTGCTTACGGTCCTACATGGAGTCGAGCGTTGGTTACCGGTATTGGGAGCGCCGACAACGTTCATGTCGAGTTCGTGGATTATGGAAGTTTTGAATCTGTGAAAATGCAGAACATCAAGGAGCTGAACGAAAGCGTTACTAAGCATCCAGCCTTTGCAATTTTGCTTAAGTTGGGAACGAACAATGTAAAAGTCGATGAGGAGTATGATGTACAGGTGGAAGCAATGGATCCCGAGGACAAATTAGAGCGCACATGGATTGCTTCCATTGTAGCATCTGATGGCAATTTGTTATCTTGCACCACCGACGCGGACAAGAGTGCTACTCCTGTCGTGGTCAAGCCTGCCCAAGGTCAAGATGTGACGTTACCCGACGATGTGAGGGGTATTGAGGATGGAGTTGTGTACGCCGTGGATTATAACGATTCAAAATTGGAGTTTGGTATTCAACTCACTAGGGGCGATGTAACCCGAATGGAAAGCCATCTTGCCAACGTTACCCCCAAACAAGCGAAATCTTGTGTCGCTGTATTCGAATACGCTGTCGCCAGGGTGCAAGATGTCTTCTGTAGAGCACTCGTAGTTGAGGTTAGTGGCGATAATGCGACAGTGCTTTGCGTTGATTACGGCTCTTTCGAATCGGTTCCTCTTACCGAAATATTTCCCCTGGAGCAGGGCTATGCAACAGAAACGCCAACCATGGCGCTTCGATGCGTTTTTAAAGAGACTTTGACCATAAACGCAGGCGAAAGGTGTCGGTTAAGGATATATTCGAAAGCACAGGTGAAGGGTGTTACGACGTTTAGCGTGAGCAAATTGATGTATCCGCCGCTAGATTTGGACCGCGACGAAGTGTTGTATGTTACAGAGGTAGACGCCCAAGATTCACGCGTCATTGCCGTTCAATTGAGTAAATACAATGCGAACGACCTGCTCGATCTCAACACGCGGCTGACAAACAAGATGCTTATGGAGACACGTCGGGCTAAGTATAGAAGACGTTTACTGTGGAAGCCTTGTGGCAGTGCCTCTAGATGAAGACGAGTTTTATCGCGGCGTTGTGTCTGACTTGAAGGGGAACATGGCTCGCGTGTTACAAGTTGATTTTGGCGTAGTGTCAGAAGTACCTATTTCGAAGCTGGCGCACCTTCCAGATGAATTTGTCGATCACCCGCAAGTAGGGTTTCGATGTCGCCTAGGGCCGAATCAAACCGCACCTGCCGTGGACGAAGAATTTAAGGCGACGAACTTACAGAAGGTTTGCTCGGACGCTGCTATTGAGGAGTATACGTTCACAATAGCTGATGATGATGATAATAATGCTGTTGCTGCTGCTGATGCTGCTGGGCAAACCCAACCAACGGATGGCAATAAAACTGCCGCCAACCTGGCCAACAAGATCGAAGAATTCGGATCTGTCGAAACACAGAAAACCCCGTCAGTCGTTGACATTTCGCAGCTGCTTCAGGCACCGTCAACTGGCAAGTCTGGTGACGTAAATGCATGTCTCAGTTCTTCTACGTTAAATGGCTTCGATGGTCCGAGTTTGTCGACAGCCGTGTCGCAAGATCTACCCAATGAGCCACCAGCCTTATCTAATGATAGCACAGAAGCTGATGTTCCAGCCCGATCACTACCGCCGACTGCT
This sequence comes from Dermanyssus gallinae, assembly GCA_003439945.1. NCBI lineage: Eukaryota > Metazoa > Arthropoda > Arachnida > Mesostigmata > Dermanyssidae > Dermanyssus > Dermanyssus gallinae. The sequence continues at coordinate 23,864 of QVRM01002381.1, forward strand.
GCGGTCACAGGCAGCAACGGAGAAACTGACACAACAATCAAGCGACAAGCTTGCGAACGGTCTACAAGCCGCGCCGCACAGCGATCGCGTAGGCAGTTTCGAGTCCGTCACAAAGCAGCCTCAGACAACACAGGTTAGGTCCGACGACAGTCGTAACGATGACAATGATGACGACGATGAGCTGGCAAACATTGTTGTCGATCTCCCGTGCCTCTCGGCCGATCCGCAGCAGATGTATGTTACATGTTTGTCGGACGATGGCCAACATATCGGTCTGCAATTCTGCCACGTCGATGAGTCCGTACTTAACGATCTCGTGGCGTCAATGACCGACTTCTACAAGCAGACTTCTACAAGTGACCTTACGCAAGTTGAAGTCGGAGACATGGTGGCGTTTTGTGACGAGGGTCAATTCTACCGTGCCGAGGTGATCGCTGTGAACGACGATGAAAGCTGTGTGGTGATCGCCGTCGACTACGCCACTACACACACGGTTCCACGGCGGCTACCGCGACTGGTGAGGCGATTTGCTCGCCACGAGCGCTTCGCCGTCCGCGTCGAGAAGACGTTCGATGCGCAAGTGGACAATTTTGTGACGGTTGTCGTTGAGAAGACGGCCAATGGCGACGTTCGAGCGCGTCTGCCTTCGGAAGCTTCTGCGGGCGATTTGCAGCCCGCTGAGACGAAATCGAGTCAGCCAGACGTCAGTCAAGGATCAGACGTTTCCCGTTCGCAGGAGGAAAAGATCGCATCTGCTGCTGCTACTGCTGCTACTGCTGCTTCTCTATCGGAGGAAGTAGTGTCCTCATCGCGCACTAGCATCGCCGACACGACTGGTGGCATGTCAAAGGAGCATGTCTCTAATCAGCTTCGAGAACAATCGAAGACTCAGAGCTTGCTTGAGGTGACCGCCGACGAGTGTCGTACTGCTGTTGCCGGCGCATCCGCTACCACCCGCGACGACCTCAAGTCATCAAGTCGAACCAGCATCAAATCCAGCGGCCTCGAGTGATCGAACAAGCAGCGTCGATCGCAAAAATCCAAAGCGTGGCTCAGCGAAGCAGGGCGCTGGCGAGGCTGAGTTCGATGTTTTGGCCACTTGGATCTTTAGTCCCACTAAGGTACGTACTAGCTATTATCCATCCTATTAGGCTCAACTTTAGTACACACATCACGGCCGACGAGCGCACACTTAAACGATATACTCGTACCCAAGACATCGTTTATTATGCAATATACACGGCTTCAAAGCTCAGCTTACAAAGTTCCGCTCTGGGATTCACTGTTTAAGCAGCTAATTATTGTAGCCAACGTAGCTGAACTGCCACGTTTTGCCGGTGTAAGTCAGTGACTAGATTTTACAGTTACATGTAAACATTGTATTTTATTTGCGACATATGTGTATTTTTTATGATATTAGGTAATATCGTTGGATGCACTTTGCAAGTACGTGAACACTTTTTGGGGTTCAAATTTGAGGCGGACACATAGTCGAATGATATTCCGTTTAGAATTCCAAGTTTGTATTATTTACTTGACACAGTTTTCCACGTTATGGAACTGATAGGAACTGTTTTATAATAGGATAGAACGCGTACTTAATTACATAATGAAGTGGTGTGTTTGTACCGATAAATGCACACCAGAAGTGTTCTTTGTTTAGAGCTAGACAATATCTAGCTGACTAGAGCAACCGAAAAGCGAGTACGCTAATTGTTTCTAGGAATTAAAAAAATTATATAGTTTAATCAACGCGTTTTTTGCATTCAGAAACCACGTGTAGTCAGAGACTCGCCGTATGCCAGACTGTGTGCATTGGGTATGAGTTCCTGGAATGATATCCTTCAGTATCTAGATGAATACGACTATTCTGCTTTTGCTCGACATTATGGGATGTCTTTCAGAGGAAGCAAATTTTCCGAACACGCTGGTGTTCAGTTTCCCCCGTTGATCAACTTGTTTGCTCGCATATTTTCTAAAGCTTTGTCCGGCCAGCCACAGCGGTAAAACGAAGAAAAAAACTAGTAAATTCACTGAACTAGTAAATTCACTAAACAAAATAGTTTCGCCCTGATACGCAATACTTAGCCCGACTTGCTAATGCAACTCCCGCAGACACATACCGTAATTCCGCTTCTGACGTTCATGTTTTAGACAGAGTAAAATGCAGTTAAACAAGTTGAATGAATAACACGATACATTTCACCTTTTATCTTTGTGACAGCTCTGTGTCGTGCGGGAGTCGTTGCGAACTGCGTCGCAGACGGTCGTCGACGAGCTCGCCCGCCTCTCTGCGGAACCGGACACTCTTCGACCGCTGACCGAGGAGGAGATCTCGACTCTAAACGTGTCGGTTGGCTTTCCCGCCGTCGTGCGTCTCGACCACCCTCACCCGATGTTCCATCGCGCAAAACTGCTTGCCTTGGACGCTGTAACAAATCTCTACCGGATGTACCTGGCCGATAGCGGCGAGATCGCTCAGGTAGCAGTCGACTGCGTTGTTCCAGTTGCCTCCGACGCTTGGCTTCGACCAAATGCCCGCCCTTGCGATGATCATCACGCTCCGGGCTGACGACAACGATATTCGGGTTGCCCACTCACAGCCGCGTGAGATCCTACCGATGTTCGGTTCGTAACCACCTCGCATGCATGTCACCAGTACATGTACTACTACTACTAATACTACTGACTGTAGTGTTGGCAGGTTACAATGTCGCTGTCGTTAGCTGCGTTTCGACTTGTGTCTTGCATCGACCGCCACCCGCACAACATTTGAGTATTCCATTTGAGGTCCATGCGAATAACGATGATATTACGTCCAGATCGCAGTTATTCACGGTTATATACGCACGAACTAAAAAAAAAACGAATTCCTTTTAGCAATTGTGACTGCCGGCACTTCGCGACAGTTACGTTATTTGTGTAAGCGCCCACCGTAATCGTATAGGCGGGCCGTATCAGGGCCCTGAGTTGAGTTTGTTGGCATATTGTGTGTTCTGAAGGTCATAACCGTCAATCTGTTCAAATGATTTGCTTTAAATTGTTCTAGATGGGGTTCTTCGGTGTCGAGTACTGTATTCGTCAGCCGACGAGGAGATACCTGGCGAACTGTGTCATATGGCCACGCTGTCGAACGCTCGCGGCGATGTCGTCCAGCAGCTGTTCGAGGAGGGAATAGCTACTCTATGGAGTCCACGCTTTGTGAAGAACTCTCTACTAATGCCTCAAAACGATCGCTACCTGACCTTTGCCGACGCCCGCCTTGTGCAGGCGCGCGTTACGGACGACGACGAGCTGCGGGTGACCTTACAGTTAAGGGCGCTCCACGAGCGTGCCCAGCGGGCTCTAGCTTCCTTAGACGATAGCAAGCTGAAGCCGCTCGTAACGCTCCAAGTGGGCAGTCCGGCGCTTATCAAGACGCGAGTGCCGTCGTGGCCGGACGCTGCAGCCGCTACGAACGCTACCGGCAACCAGGGGTGTACAGCCGAAGCGACGTGGGCTCGAGGAAAGATCATCGCGCGAGATACGCCCGTTCACTACACGATCAGACTTATCGACTACGGTAAGTGTCTCCCGTTGCTTTATTAGATAATATAACTCGCAACAGTTTTGTCTAACGAAAAGCACTTTTCGTTCGCACCTGTATATCGGCACGTGTGTATAACCAGATACGCTCGTATGTAGGACCCTATCTAGCCGCCCCAATTCTCCGCGCTTTACCATCAGTGTCTAGCGGGGATAATAGCGGGGATTTTGGCCAGAACGTTCCATAGAGCTTGTCGGCAGAGATATGCGTCTCAATAAGAGGAAATTCTAAACTTGACATCGTACGGTGGTCCGTTTGGCTGTATGTGCCTATGATCATGCGCCAGTCGGAGTGAATGCGCATGAAGAATTTAATATATATATATATGCACGGTGTCCGATTTTTTTTAAAGCGATATGGGGCATTGTAGGCCTCGTTAAAGTAAATACTTGTTTTCCAATGGAACATGGTCTCTTATAAGTCTTGTTTCGAAGTGAGAGTGAATTTACTAAAATCTGTGCCGCTTGCGTGGTTGCCTGACATATGAGCACAAAATGTGCGATTGCGCGACAACCATTATTGGGCACACCGTCATTTTTGTGAGAAAATTCTGCTTTCTCTGAAGGACACATGACGCCGGCTAGAAGATGTGACGTGGTCGTTTAAAAGATATTTTGCAAAACAATGAAGTTTTATTAGCTTTCACGTCCAATGCCTCAAAATCATAACTCTACGACGACCACTCTCAACGCTCAAAACATATTTTGGCATGACACATTCATGTTGGACGTCTTGAAATATGCAAAGTATTGCTCGAACGGCCTCAACAGCGGAGGGTACCGGAATCTCTTCTATAAAAGCCTTTAGGTGACTAAAAATAAATCGGGACTTCTTAACGCAGGCGATTGCGATGGCGCGTCCCGGTTAATCCACGTTAAGGTCATCGCGTACCGCAGGAATGAAGTGCGATGGCGCTCCGTCGTGCTGGAACCAAATGCTCTGGCGAATACATTCTGGAACGCCTTCCAACAGTCCCCCAGGACTCAGGAATGAACGGCATGCTTCTCCATCCAGCCTGTTAGGAATTATGTTGGGTCTATAAGGAAGTTGTTCAACATGCCGGTCAGCACATTTACAGAGAAACGCTATTTGCGTCCACGCTGGCTAATCACATGCGGGTTCTCGTTTGCCCAATAATGGGCAATGTGTTAATTGAGCATACCGTTTTATGTAAAGCAAGCTTCATCAGCGGAAAGCACAAGGGCAGGGAATTCCGCACTTGCTGCAGAAACGAGCTATATATATATATACACGACGGGGGACAAAAGAGCTTTCGACTTTCTACTCCAGCGGCTATCTCTGGCGGTTCAGCGCGGCAATGCGGCAGCAATTATGGGTACAATGAGGGGCTGCCTCGAGGATAAGCTCGATTGCTTGATACCTCGACGCAGCTACTCGAGACTGTTCACGATTGGGCACTCTATAAAAACAGGGGTGAAAGAGTTGACTGTGTCTACTTTGATTATTCTAAAGCATTTGATCGTGTACACCACCATACCCTTGTTAAAAAGTTGTCTGTTCTAGGGATTGACAATCGTACCGTATCCTGGATTAGAAGCTATCTGAGTGATCGTAAATTCTGCGTTAGGGTAAACAACTCGTATAGTGACTTTATACATTGTCCGTCTGGTGTTCCGCAAGGCTCTTGCATAGGTCCATTGTTATTCAATTTATTTATTCTTGATTTTGGAACCGTACTACCCCAAGGAGTGACATACAAGCTTTATGCTGATGATCTGAAGCTGTACTGTACCACTGACACGCTAAAGGGAAAACAAACACTACAACTAGCCATAGATGCTGTCTCTCGTTGGTGTGCTGAAAATGATATGATGATATCCATGCCCAAGTGCGCAATACTTAGCTCCAAGAAACAGTGTTTTGCTTATAAACTTGACAATCAGGATATACCATATACCTTGTCCATACGTGATCTCGGCGTAATGGTTACCCCAAGCCTCGATTTTGATTTACATATAACACAAACAATCTAATCGGCTAATGCGGTGATGAATACGGTATTTCGTTGTTTTGTCGTAAAGAAACCGGAGTTCTACCTGCATTTGTTCAGTAGTCTTGTACTTCCCAAATTCCTTTATTGTTGTGAGGTTTGGCGTCCCTTCCTTAACAAACATCTTAAGGCCATTGAGCGCGTACAATCACGTTTTATAAAGAGAGTGAGCAAGCGCTGTAATATACCTCGTGCAAATATAGAACTCAAATCAATTTCTGATATGTTTGATCAAGCCGACACGAGGATGTATAATCGTTTACGCAAGCTCGATATGTTAGATGAGTTCTTTGTAGTAAAACCTAACTCGCTGCGTAGTGGTATGTCTATTAATGCCTTGCAAGTTGCCTCAAATGATAGAATTAATAACTTCTTTCCTTGGAGGATTTCGAGAAAATTGCACGCATTGAACAAAATGTAAAAATTTTGTGTAAACATGTACATAATAACAACGACAATGATATTAATAACACTCTACAAATATCTATACACTTGCAATTATACAATATGCCCACCCTTTTGGCTCAATAAAGGCGCTTTTGAATTGAATTGAATTGGTAGCACCCCTCACAAGCCCAAGAGCAGTTAGATATTCATATTCCACTGTAACTTCAAAATGAAATAAAACCACATTTATAGTTATATATATATATATATATATATATATATATATATATATATATATATATATATATATATATATATATATATATATATATATATATATATATATATAGACCCGTCGCTCCTAATATAGACCCAGCAGAACTTAAATTTGTACACGACCATATAGATCACGTGTATTTTTAGCCTTCGTCGATGTCTCCGATGCCGAACCCTCGCAGGTCGCCAATTACGACACGACCCCGCCAAGAACAGGCACCGTAATAGAGACGGCGGTGGACGTTGTAGGGTTCTAGCCACGGAATCTGCGCTCAGTAGGGATTTGGTCGTTCGGCTCTTAGTACCCTGTGGACTGCACTGCGACTCGCACCAACCTTTCGGGCGACTTCCATCGTGCTTATTGAAAGCCGATTGACTACTGCCTGTAGGATGCGCTCTTCCATAATTGGTGTTCTTGCTACCGAATCTTTCGAATGGTTCCCGTAGGCACCTTCGAGCAGCTAAGATAACAAGTATATGCTGTATGTGCTTCTAGATCTATGACGAGTGATTCATCTGATGAAGTAGGCTATTCATGCATGCACTCAATCACGACATGCCCTTCGGAAAACTTGATTTACTACGCAACCACGGATTGGACATCGCTATAGATTTGGCATCAAAGTGATCGTCATGAAATACGCGTCTGTCTGAATATGTTAGTTTTGGGCACGGCGAATGGTCATAGGTTATGCCATTGAGGCGTGAAAGCTAATAATTAAACTGGGAATTTTTTAGAGGAATTTTTCTCTGTGCGGTTAGTTTCCCTCGGAGAGCATGTTTTTTTGGAAAAAGCTTTTTGAGCTCTAGAATGCCCTATATCGCTTTAAAAAAAATCTGGACACATTATATATATATATATATATATATATATATACAGGGTGTTGCAAAAAATGTTGATAATCGATATAGGGAATTGTAGAGCTCGTTAAAGCAATTTTTTTCAATTGAACATGATCTCTGAAAAGTCTTGTTTCGGAGTGAGATTGAAATTACTACAATTTGTGACACTAGTGTTTTTGCCCGACATAGGAGCATAAAATGTGCTGTTGCGAGACAACCAGTCCTCCTAGACAGAAACTAAACACACTGTGTTCCTGCTTCTTCCGAAGAACATATAAGGCCGGTCAGAAGATGCGACACGGTCGTTTAGAAGAGAATTCGTCAAAAATGAAGTTCTTTATTAGCTTTCACGCCAAATACCTCAACATCACAACCCTACGACCTCCCACAGCGTTCAAAACTGACATCTTCAGCAAATACTTTCATGACGATCATTTTGGTTCCAAACTTATGGCAATGCGAGCTGTGGTTGCGTAGTGATGACGATTTTTCGGCGAACATGTCGAGATTAAGTGCATGAAAAATGACGCGCTGCGGCTGTTGCGCGACACGTCGGCGGTAGTGAACGTCGCCACACAGTCATTTTACATGCACTTAATCTCGACATTCTGCCGAAAAATTTTATTTACTCCCCAACCACAGATCGCATTGCCATAAGTTTGGTACCAAAATTATCTTCATGAAGAGCATTTGCCTGGATGTGTTAGTTTTAAGCACTGGGAGTGGTCGTAGAGTTATGATTTTGAGGTATTTGGCGTGAAAGCTAATAAAGAACTTTATTTTTGACGAATTCTTCTAAACGACTGTGTCGCATCCTCTGACCGACCCTATATGTTCTTCTTCGGAAGCAGCACAATTTTCTCAGGAACACGACAGTGTGTTTAGTTTCTGTCTAGGAAGACTGGTTGTCTCGCAACAGCACATTTTATGCTCCTATGTCGGGCAAAAACACTAGTGTAGTAATTGTAGTAATTTCACTCTCACTCCGAAACAAGACTTCTCAGAGACCATGTTCCATTGGAAAGAATATTTGCTTTAACGAGCTCTACAATTCCCTATGTCGATTATAAAAAAAAATTGCAACACCCTGTATATACATATAATTCAAATCTGTAAATATCAAGAAACATGCGCTTTACACTTAGCATTGCCACAGGTCGTAGATTTATGTCAGGCCGGGTGGCGCGGTGTATTCGCGTGCGCCTCGCGACCGGAGGAGACATCGATGCACGGGTTTGAGCCACACCGTTGCACATTTGTATTTATGGGTTCCGTCTCGCAAAGCAATGCGGAGGCAGTCCCGTGAACTGTCTTCGCTAAGGGATATATATATATATATATATATCCCTTAGATCCCGAGCAACTAAAATTCTCGTAGTCAATGCTGACTATGATTTATAACAGCCTTGCACTGTCTTGTTCCGCTCCAGGTGAGGTTGTTTCACATCCGGTGAAGGAAACGTTCTGCTGCCCGATGGAAGCACTTTCCATACCCGAAGCTGTTGCCGACGTGCCCCTCTGTGTTAATCATCTTTCTCAAGTATCTACCAGTGACGCCGCCGACGGTGGTCAAGCCTGTGATGAGACCGCAGCGTCGCCGCTGCTAATTGATCGATTGAAGCGGCTGTTACTGGAGATGCGGGGAAAAACCGTGATCGTTAAGCCCAGACGAAATCTCCATGCAGGGCTTGCGCCCGTGTCAGTCGACCTATTCGACGACGAGGGGGTTGACGTCGTTACGTATATCGACGATATGGATATGAATACGGCGGCTTGATGGGTTGAGGTTCATCATTAGTCGTATCACTTCGTGTCGTTAACAGTAACTGCAGCAATAATCATCATCCTACATGCGCACATATGTGCTTCGACAAGTTAAAGATACTGGTGCGTTTTGCCAAGCGTGAGGGTTGCACCATCCATCACGTATGTACAAACTAGGCGCCGAGAGGCCAGGTCGATTACTGGAGCGATTGCTCTTACACGGCCACTCGCCTATACTTACAAGTTTGTACTTATTGGGATGGACTTGTACTTACAAGTCCACCCCAATAAGTAATTCGACTTAATCGGACCTAATCACTCAGTAAATGTGTGACTATTATAGAATACCAAATAGCTTAATTCAAGTCGAGTTCACCTAAGAATGTATACGTTTAGTATAAATTGTGTAAATATTTACCTAATGGAAACCAAATTCAACACTTGTTGTTGTGATGGATCCGTTTAATCGCAATCCGTTGAACATGGTCAAGCAAAGCCAAACATCGTTAAGAAAAGCAAAAAGGAAAATGCAGATGCATCTTTTACTTTGCATACGTTTGTAATAAACTGAACTTTAAGCTACATTGATCGAATCTATTTTTAATCTTAGATATGCACTAGAAGAGTTAGCATATATCTTGCTTCAGGCGCACGTCTCAGCGTCTATTTTACATTTATTCTAATCGTAGACCTGCACCGTACCCACGGAATGCTTTATGTGACCTTTTTGAAGAATAACAAGGGTACAATCAAGGCAGCCTGCCAGTACTCCGCTACTGGCTGTAATGCACCGTAGTACCACTACAATTAATAGTGGTGTATACTGTTTCGCCTACATTTAAAATTGAGTTTCTATTTCCAATGGTCTTTCCAACGCTGCACAGAACCTTATTTTCACTTACGACAACTGTAGATACTGTAGGTAGTCTTAATAGGTGTAGTACTTATTGTGTTACAAACGTTCCCTGCATCATTCACATGTGTCGTGCTCGTTTGTAGCCAATGTTTAGTTGCGACGAGATTTGTTCTTCTGAATTGACTTTTTGTATTGTGTACATTATTGAGAAAAACGACTCATTGTTGTAAATTGAGTAACACAAATATTATTTGCCCCGAATAAGAAAACTATAGGGTGAGCATGAGCATATGTTCATACTCCTGGTTAACAAACTAGCGAACTAACTACGCTTTCGATCTAGATCTTTCTAGCTTGTCTAAAATAAGAGGGACCTAAAACCTGTTAACTCTTACTGTTAAAGCTATTGGAAAAAAGAGGGCACTTATTGGACACAAGCTAAAATTCAAACTCTCCACTCTGAAATTCGGAAAATAGGGGGGTTGTTTTTAACGCAATTTGGACAGTTTTGCCAATGCTAGCCGCGACTTTTGTTCAGGAGCATTCCTGGTGAAACAGGACAACCTTTGTCTGCAAAGATGGCCGTTTTCCCTAAGTGAGTCGTTGCTGCAGACGGTCCAACAGTATCGCATAATAGTTTCTTGAGATCGTTTCACCGCCGCTCCCAAGGTAGTCGACCAGAATTGTTCCACTTTGGTTCGAAAAAAATCCGAGCCAAAAGCCAAAAAATATATAGCCAGGATACCCAAACTGATCACCAAGGCCTGTCTACTACTAATACCCCAGGTTTGGCACGAGGCCAGGCTTACTCTGCTATTCAAGGGCAAAAACGGTGACAACGTGGACGATCCAAATCTCTATCGGGGTATCGCGTCGGAACGCACTCTCAAGAAAATCTTCGCCAAGTTGATTATCTCGAGGGCGCTTCCAACTGTGGAGAAGGCCTTACCTCCGGAGCAATGCGGATTCAGGAAAGGTCGAGGTACATAGGACGCGATCCACGTACTCCAGTCGGAAGTTGAACGGGTGCTGGCTGTGACCGGGGGTCACTTGTACGCCGTCTTTATCGATTGTGTCAAGGCCTTCGACAAAGCTCCCCGTCACCTACTAGTCGATTCATTTCGACATGCTGGGGTGGGTGGTTCTTTCCTACGAGTGCTCTCCAGCTTCTTTGCTGAAGACCGCTTTGAAGTAAACGTAAGGGGCGAAGACACCTTGCAGCTCTGTCAAAACGTAGGGACCCCCCAAGGGGACCCTCTCAGTTGCCTGGCATTCTCCTTGCTCATCGCAGACCTAGCTCGCCATGTGCGGGAGGGGTTTAGAAACGCCGTCGTCGTCATGTATGCGGATGACATAGTAGTGGCCCACCGGGACCGCGGTGCCATTCGTCGAATTGTCGGCGACGTCGAAAGTTACCTTCACCGTAAGGGCCTGCAAATAAATGCGCGGAAGACGAAAGCCATGAAGTTTCGCCGTGGGGGTCGATTGGCCGCAGCAGACGTAATACCCTGTTGTGGCCAACCGCTGGAGTTTGTCAACTCTTTCCCGTATTTGGGTCTGAGGCTACACTATACAGGAACGACCTTTACCCAGCATATCGGCGACAGGTGTCGAGCGGCTATTACCTCCATTCACACAGAGGTGAGAGACCCTCGACGACTGTCTTGGAGTGCGGCCGTGCGTCTTTATGAGCTTAAGATTGTGCCAATGTTGAGCTACAGCCTTGGCAGGGTGTGAGGCCATCTTTCAGCGGCAAATTTTGCGTAGCTAGAAATATGCTTCACAATATATATGAAGCGGGTCTTTTGCTTACCCCGGACGGCAAAAAGCCGCTTCGTGTACCTGCTAGCGGGCTGCGGGCCGGCAGTGGAAACAATCAGAGTCAGGCTTAGGTCACCTATTACTGGACCACTTCAGCAATTTTTGTTGGAGTGGCAGGGAGAAGTGACCGAGGCCTCGGCAGAGGTAGCGCAATTGGATGTGTACCTCGCCAGGGAGCTTTGGGATGGAATGGCATGCACTAGCCGGCACGTGTACACAAGATACATTGTGCATGGCTATCATCACTTGGTATGTTCGACCCAAGGATTTCACCAAGTTGACGATCAATGTCGTTGCCGGTTCTGCTCGCAGATATGCGCTAAATACCACGCAGCGAGCTGCCAGAAGCATCGGCGGTCTTTGCACTTTTTCGCCGGGTGGGACGGTCGCTGAAGTGTTTAAATTGTATAAAAGGAATTAATTGTATTGAAATTATGTACCATCTTGAAATGCAATGTTATTGCGAAATAAACCATATATATTGAGACCGCTACACAAAGAACCGATTACTGGTCTTAACAACTACACAACACGTTCGATGGGGCACATTTTAAAAAGCACACGAAACGCCCTTTGTACATTACTGGATTAAGGGTATGCCCTACCTATCTGGTAAGGAGTATTTAAACCTACTAAAGCTCAGGATCAACGCACTACCAACGCGTGCCAGATTGGCCAGGGAACGCCCGGGCTACAACAAACGTTGTAGGCACGGGTGTCATGCGCCTGAGACGTTGGCTCATGTCGCTCAGATGTGCGATATAACACACAAACAAACCATAAAGAGACATGACGACGTCTGTGATCGCGTGGCGCGTCTTCTCCGCGAAAGGGGTCATGAGGTGGTTCGTGGGCGAGTATTCCGTCGACCGGGCGCACCGGGTCTAAAGCCCGACCTCGTAATAACAACACCTACCGAGGTTTGGGTTTTAGATGCCGAGGTTTGCGGCCCCGAACAAGGACCTGGCAAGAGCACGGCAGGACAAGATCACCAAATATGACGGCGAGTTCCTAAAAACGGCGCTCCCCGACCCACACAACCCTCGCAGATTCGGATCCATAGCTATCTCTATGAGTGGTGTATGGGACTCCGAATCTGCGAGGACGCTCTTGGGGCTCAGCGTCACGAAGAGGAATCTTATGGATCTCACCGTTTTAACTTTGCAAGGAACCTTGAAGATATACCGCTCGCACCGAGTCCATAAGAGCGGGGGCTGCCATCAAGCAAGGACACGGACAGCTAATTCTTAACTCCACGTGACAACTTTTTACCACAAATTTTATTAAGGCGAGCACTGTCGAGTGTGCAAATGTATTGTAAATAAATAATAAATCATTGTAATATGTTCTATACTCAATATATATATATATATATATATATATATATATATGTATATATATATATATATATATATATATATATATATATATATATATATATATATATATATATATATATATATATGTATACACACTTTATGTCAAAGTCAAATTTTATTTTAAAATACCTATCGTTGTAGCACTTGCATATATGAAGTGAAACCACAATATTACACACAGAAACCTATATCACAATTTTTTTTTCGTGTTGCTGTATACCCATATCATAGGGTAATTTGATCTTGTACAATGTCAACAATTCACAAATCGAGAAACAATTTTTTTTGGTTCAACGCAGAAAAAAGTTTTCTGCGATTAGTTCCATGGTCAAACGTGTTTTAAAAACGCCGACCCGCTTCGTATTTCGGAGGTCCTGCGATAGCTCGTTCCATACTTGTGACGGCATGCAGGCTAGAGAGTGCTGCGTTAAGGTCAACCTCTATCAAACCAAAAATCAAATCTAGGAATCCTCAGTGGCCCTCGCTGTATCGCTGAGACCTAAGGGGCTCAATTGAAATTCAAATTCGCAATCTGGAGGTAGTTTGCGTTTAACGGCCTTGTGGGCGAGCACTGCTAAGTTTATACGTGCCAGCTGCACGATATATATATATATACAAGTCACATCTTCCAAATCATTGTGTTGGGTCCTGTGCAAGGCAGTATTTCAGTTCAGTACGCAAACGATTCTTTGAGCAAATTTGTTCCATTTGTCGGAACACTTGTAATGGGCTGTAGGGCATGTAGTGCTAGCAACTTAGACAGAGTCAACAGAGACGGGAGTCCTCCGTCCCAACCAACCATATATATTGGGTCTACAAAAAGGTTTTTTTGGTTTTTTTAATGATTCTCTACGAACAAAACCGAAAAAACTTTTTTGTAGCCCTATATTTAATTCGTTCATCAAGTTCCGCGGCGTGCTCTTGTTTTCAAAAGGTTGTACATAAGTACGCACCGTTCCGTCGTCGTCAGCCAGTCGGCAGTTTGCTTGTTTCGCATACTTCTTATAGTTGATGGGTTGCTCAGTAGATGATACATTGCATTCTTTTCGAATGTTCTACGCCGGCTCGTGTCTTGCGTCTCGTCTTAAATTGATTGCTTGCAGAATGTTTTGCGCCTGATCGCTGTGTATCGGTTGCTGCAATGTATTTAGCGAATATGAGAAATGCACAATGAGCATTGAGATTTTCCAAGATGGTAAACGTAGACCTTCTGAGATAGGATGGAATGGAGAACCTAGGAGAGCCTTCGACAACAGATCAGCTATATTTTGCGTTTTTTGTCGTATTTACAGCGGCCGATGACAGGATGTCGTCTTCCTTCGAAGATGAGCCATCCAAATGTTTTTTTGGAACGTTAAACATTTTTAACGGAAAAAAGCAAATCTTAGGCATGAACGTGGAAGCAAAAGCCATTCTTGATAAGGTCTATGATAGGGAGTAATAAACAAATGAAATATTATTCGCATATATGTATGAGTTAAACTAGAAAATCGGATGATTAAATAACCGATTTCGTTTTAGTTAAAGCAAAAAGTAACTTATATGCGTTCATCTATAAGGAAACAGTCCGATTTGTCAACAGAAAAACATGTACACGTTTATTCAACGGTTAGAATGGAAATGACTACAGGGGGAATGTGTAATTTCTAAAATTCGAATGAAGATACCTGTTTATGTGTTATAAAAAAAAACTAACCCATCTTGACATCTGACAACATGAATTTATGACTGTTTAAGCGCTTTATTTGTACGTGTACAGACCCACCGTAATTTGTACCACTATATATACATATACTATATATATATATATATATATATATATATGACGCAGTTGCTAGTTGTCTAAGTATCCTGGCGGCATACACCAATGTTGTGTGAGTGTAGGTGTTGATTAGCTGGCTATTCAGTTAGTTAGATAGATAGTAAGGTAGGTAGCTAGTTTACTGCGTAACGATATACTCTGTATTGTTAATTCCAGAAAGTCCCTTCACACGGCTTAGGAACTCAATTTGCTTCTGAGGCTGCATGCAGAGCTCGCGCATCCGTCAAAACGTCACATCTAACTATTACTTGTCCACTTCACATCCGCTGGCTCAGAATGGAATGTATGCAGAAGCAGCATCATACAGGGAAACAGCCTCACAAAATAGCGCCGAGTTGAAAACGGTTTGTGCTGTCTTGCAGAGGAAACGCTTTAGGAGCAAGGAAAGGCATAGTCTTTCTTAAAAAAAACTGCAGGGTAATCTCCAAAACGGCCTGCAAAAGATAATGGCTGCCTTGCCACAAAAGTGAGGAGGACTTTACGCCCTAGAAAAAAGACAAAATGCTGTATCTAACTCACTAAAGACTAGTCAGAGGATCTGCTGGAGGAGGATTTTTCCTCGGGCTCCACGGGGAGACGCTCGACGTGTAGAATGCTGGCCACCGTCTTTGCCAGAAGGGTGTCCGGGAAGATGCAAAGGGAACGTTACGAAGTGTTTTGTTAAAAGCAGGTATCGTCCACACCCTAATTGGTACGCACTGCTTTGCCCAGAATGCCCCCCACGGGGTATTGTGTTTTCTATGGTTGCCTAAGGGTTGCCTGAATGGGACATATTTTCTGGCCGTCTGAACAAAGACGGAGTGCGGAAGAGCGTCTCCGGCTCACTAAGAGAACTACCTCATTCTTGGCGATAGCCAGGGGGGAGACTAGCTTCCCGCATCCTGTCCAAGTGTCTCGTTTGCTTACCCCTCCAGTAGGTGCAGTGTCCTGGTCTGCAGAGGCCTGGAGACGAGGTCGGCAGCTTAGTTCAGCTTAAACTCTATAGCTGGGAGCAACGCCTGCGCGTCATGTTGAAAGTCGTGTTGACAGACCAGTTATACGAAAGGAAGGGTGGCGTTGTTTTAAACACAACCTTCCACGGAAGCTGCTTTTCTTCCTTTTCTTTTTCGGATCTAGAAACTAAAATACTTTTCTTCGGAGAGTGTGCTTACTAAGCCTGCTGTCTTCTATGCGGCAATAAATTAGCCTTTTCGAAGCATCTCCGTAGAAGCTGCGACGGCCATTGCGTATCGTAAATTCTTCAGCAAATGGCTGGCTTCGTGGAGTTGGGGCCCCATCTCGGCTTGGGGTGTCCACTTCTTAAGCCACCCCGATGCCTCGTTGACCTTAAGCAGTGCAACCATTGTTTTTTTGTAATAGGCGAATAATTGCCTGCGGCACGATTGCGTGGAAATGCACCCATCGTCATCGCTTTATCACTACGGAATTGAATGGGCTTTGCCCGGTCAGCTTGTCAGTTCTGTTCGTTAAGCAACGATATGCATGTAGACAACTGCCTGGGTATATACGTGGTCGAGCCCGGTGGCGTGGTGGGTGCATTTGTCTGCGCCTCGCGACCGGTGGAGGCACATAGGTGCGCGAGTTCGAACCCTACACACGTTGCACATTTGTATTGATCGGGGTCGGTCCGTCTGTGAAGCAATGCGAGGAGCAGTCCCGTGTACGCTAAATCTTAGCTGAGGGTCATTCCGGAACAGTTTGGGCATATATATGTGAAGTCAGTTAGTTAGTATTGGATCAGGAGGACGACAGGAACTTGGTTAGACAGCTTACAGTCTATCTTCGGCTTCTGTTGTTCTGTGCATGACCGGACGATTTGTTTGCTTTGGGACCTATCGTACCATATCGTTGCTGAGAAGCTGGCGATACCTAGGGTATACCGACTTACTCAGTTATCTAGACAGATAGCTAGATATTCGAACCAATACGGAGCTAATCGGCAGTTAGCTAACCGGCATCATGTCATGATAGTGATTGAGAGTCATTGAGGAAGGTTGTCATCTTTTTGTCATCACCAATCGTCATCATGTTCTGCATTCTCATTGCTGTGACTGACCACCACCACCATCACCACCGCCTATATCTGGTCCATCACCATAATTTTCGTTACCATCGTCACTATGATAACACAATATGGTAACTGGCGGTTGTCGCTATTGCTGCTGCTACTCAGTTAGCTTATCCTTCTTGCGCGTCTAGCGGAAAAGATGGGTAGGTGGGTGTTCTTGTTGTTGTCGTCGTCGTCGCCGTTGTTGTCGTCGTCGTCGTTGTTGTTGTTGTTGTTGTTGTGTTTTGACGACTTCTCTCTTACTTTCTTTTATATCTGCTGCTTCCGTGCCGCTGCCTCCTTACCTGTTGCCAAGCTCTCTTCCCTATTTTTTCTTCTCCGCTATTTCCTTTTTGCAGCCTGCTGACGTCGACGGCTCAGCGGTCCATCGTCGTCACCGCCGCTGCCACCGCCTTGTCACGTTGGCGCGCTTTTCTCTCATGCGTTTTTCACTTCCTTCTTGTCTTGACATGTTCTCCCTCGCCCCCTCCCCTCTCTCTCTCTCTTCGCTCTGTACACCTCCTTTTCCCCTCCTCTTTCCCGTCTATTTGTCTATCTGCCTGCCGTTTCCTGCCCCTCCTTCTTATTCTCATCCCGCCCCGTTGCCGTTCACAAAATTGTGTGTGTGGCATGTCATGGCAAGGGCTTTTTCCTTCTCCTTTCTAGAGTCAACCGCTCTCAGCCAGCACAATCATCATCATCAGCAGCAGCAGCATCATCAGCATCACCATCACCATCATCCATATCATCACCAGCAACAGTAGCAGCAAAGGCAGCAGCAGCAGCAGCAGTATTACTCACTACGTTCACTGTCGGCTATTGTGCTGTTGTTACTGGCGGTGCTGGTGTGGTGCTGGTGGTAGTGGAGTTGGTTGTGGTGTTGGTTGTACTGGTTGTGATGGTAGCGGTGATGCTGAATGGACGGATCCTGGCCCCTGCTTGTGTCCGCGCTTGGTGCTTCTACAGTTGCTGGTAAACTATCGGGGGGAGGGAGGGGGCGAGGGGCAGTGAAGGGGGGTCGGGGGGGGGGGGGTGAGAAGAAAAATCGCTCCATTGTTTGTGATGATGACAGTGTTTGTTGCTCTTTCCACCGCTTGCCCACCGCCATCACCGTCGCCGTTGTCGTGAGGCTTTGTGCTGTGCCGGTAGACAGACGAACAGACAGACAGACGACAGGTAGATATTTCCGTGATGATGGAGCAACGGTGCTGTAGATGATGATGATGATGATGGATGATGGTGATGGTGCTGCTGCTGCGGCTGCGGCTGCGGTAGTGGTTTGTGTCGCCGGTCGTGGTAGACAGACCATGCTGCAGTGCGGGTTGCGGTGCTGATTGGTGATGATCATGTTATCATTGTTGATGTTGTTGTTGTTGCTGTTGGTTCTGTTGTTGTTTAATGTTATCACTATTGCTGTTGTTGTTGTTGTTGTTGTTGTTTAATGTTATCACTATTGCTGTTGTTGTTGTTGTTGTTGTTTTTGTTGTTTAATGTTATCATTATTGTTGTTACTGCTTTTGTTTGCTGCTCCTGTTTAATGTTATCATGGTTGTTGTTGCTATTACGATTGCTTAATGTTATTATTATTGTTGTTGTTGTTGTTGTTGTTGTTGTTGTTGCTATTGCTCTTGTTTAATATTATCGATATTATCTCGTCGTTGTGGTTGTTGTTCCTACTGCTCCTGTCTAATATTATCTTGTTGTTGTTGTTGTTGTTGTTGTTGTTGTTACTGCCGGAAATGCTTTTCCAATATATGTCGACCATGTACGGCGATGAGTAAGAGGTGAGGAACACAAGAACGTCTTATTTTGGCGGCAACAGTGATCGTCATTCTTATCATCGTTGCTGTTGTTGCTGTTGTTGTCGCTGTTGTTGTTATCGTTGTCCGACGACGACGTTTTCACCGGTTGGGCGGTTGTTACACTCTCGCCCATGATGTCGCCCCGACCTCGCTCGATTGCTCCCTCACAACAACAACAACAACAACAACAACAACAACAACAACAACAGCAACAACAACAACAACAACAACAACAGCAACAACAATAACGACAAGAGCAGCAGCTGCACCAGCGGCGGCGGTGGCGGCGGCGGCAGAACTGCCGCCTCTGCGCTGTGGTTGGAGAAGGGAAGGAACAGGGAAATGGTTGTTGCTGCTGCTGTTGTTGGCTGGCAGGCAAGCAGGCAGAAACACAGGCAGTGGTCAACAGTAGCAACACAGCAACAAACAATATCAGGAGCAACAACAGCCGCCGTTGTTGTTGTTGCTGTTGTTGTTGTTGTTGCTGTTGCTGTTGTTGTTGCTGTTGTTGCTGCTGCTGTTGTTGTTAACGCTCTAATCGAAGTAGTAAAAGGTAGCGGTAGAAGCTGTAGTAGTTGTGGTGTCGGTCGCAGTAAGAGTAATTAGACTACTTACTATACGGTGCTAATCTAGTGGTTATAGGAAGGAGGGTGCTGTTGTTGTTTATATAGTTGTTGTTGGTGGTATTGTTGTTGCTGCTGCTGCTGCTTATGCTGTTGCAGCATACATAGAGACACAGAGGAATCCAGACAGTCATAGAGGCGTAGAGCCAGTACTACTGGCTCTATGCCGCCATTCGCAAACTGCTGATGCTTCTGTTCCTACAGCTGCAGGTTCTGCAGCTGCTTTCTGCCGCTGCCGCTACTGCAGTTACTGTAACTTTTGCAACAACAACAACAACAAAAGCAGCTACAACAGCGACAACAACAAGAGCAGCTACAACAGTGAAAACAACAGTAACAAGAGCAATAACGCGATAGGAACAACAACAACAACAACAATAGGAAAAACAACAACAACAACTAATAGAAGTGACAGCAACTAGCCCCTTATTATATGTGGTATTGTTGCGGCTGTTTTTGTTCTACTGGTTCTAGTTATCGTTTTTGCTGTTGTTGTTGTTATTGTTGTTGCAGTATTAGTACCGGTGATTGTGGTACCCGGAGTACTATAAACAGCAGGCAGTTGTTGTTGCTTGTGTCATTCCGCCTATTGTGCACTACAAGAAGTTTTTGTGTATCTTTTTGCTGTCCACTGCAAACGTGTGTGCAGTTCAAGACATGTTCCTCCAACGACGACGACAACGACAACAAAAGTAACAAAAACAACAGCAACAACAACAACAACAACAACACAGTACCAAGAGCAACATGATAGCATGAGAACACAACCTTCCGTCCGTGTTGATGTGTTGCAGTGAGTTCGTAATGTGTTAACAAGTTCACACATTCAAATGGATCCCAGTGAAATCCAACTAGAGAGAAGCGAGAGAACGAGCAAAAGTGACAACGAAAAAGTCAATGAATACAACAATGGCTCTTATGGACTCAAGCTAACCGAGGACACACAGGTAAGCTAATCGTGGATATGCCCTGCTCAGTGTTCCTGTGTTTGGCTAGCTTGCGGTGCTACAGCGAACTAAGCAAGCCGTTAAGGATTAATTCCCAATATTTTTTTTTCTGAACGTGGCTTGGTATCTGTGCAAACAGCCGTCTGCATGACTATTGTCCATGACTGTGAGGACAGGAAGAGACTAGCTGGAATGTTGGCTTTCGGCACCGTGGTGGTTTGTCATAACAAATAGTAATAATATTAATAATTATAAAATATTTTTTTAATATCATATATATATATTTTTTTTGAAGTAGAAAATTGTCTGTAGTGCGCGAACATGTGGTCACGTGTTCTCTAACCCAGGGTTAGCCCAGTCAGTTCAACAATGTGCCTCTGACGCAAGAATTCGGATGCTCGCGAGTCTCCCGTCGAAGGACTAAGGTTTCTTCCTACGCACGGAATCAGGTTGAGCGTAAGGAGGCCTGCAGCCCCCATAGTCTCATACATCCGTTAAATACATCCGTTCGTCCAGGCCTCTCCCGCACGGGAGCGTGGCAAAAATCATTCTCGCGTTGCCGCGCTGAACGCACAAGGCAATGCGCTGCATTAGGATCGCTGTGGATCATTTGTCCCCGTTCGACTTCTCGATGATCTCGAGCCGATTGCCCGCGCTATGGTCATGGCCCCCCGTCCCCACACGTCCGATGTCTCAATGTGGAATGGGCAGATGGTGTGCTCGTTCCCCGGAACTTCGTAGTAACGGGTCTTGTCCCTCTCCGCTTTGAGTGCAACGTCGCCTACCGTGTGGACTATTGTCATAATAATAATAATAATAATAATTGCTCCAAAGTGCTAACATAACGAACTTATATAAATAATAAAAATAATAACTTGGTCTCTCATAATAATAATAACACCTCCTTCCGCATGGTGGCCGCCCTAAGAATAGGCGCTTCCATATGTAAGCCATACGAGTGCAGGGCATGTGGAAAAACAGTGGATAAGGACGGACTGCACCCTTTAAGCTGCTCTACGAGCCCTGGTAGGACTCTCAGACACGCGGAAATCAACGCAGTCTTAAAGAAGGCTCTTCGTAGAGCCGGCATACCAAGCACTCTAGAGCCCAGGTTGGGCTTCGAAGACGACAAAAGACCCGACGGCGTCACCATTCCGCCATGGTCTAAGGGCAAATGCCTGGTATGGGATGCCACGGTATCATGTACAGTGGCTCCGTCATACTTGATGCATAGCGCTACCCGGTCAGGGTGGGTTGCCGAACATGCTGAGAGATCGCAAAAAAACGCAAATACTCTGACCGGAAGAAAAGATACCACTTCGTACCCGTCGCCATGGAAACGATGGGCCCAATCAGCAAAAACACAAGTATCTTCCTCAAAGACCTAGGTATCAAAATCAGTGCTAGCACGGGTGACCAGCGCGAGGGTGAGTTTGTACGTCAGCAACTCTCGCTCGCAGTGTGTAGGGGAAACGCCGCCGCTGTCATCGGCTCTATGGATTGAGGAGCGGGGGTGAGCCTAGGCGGGTACACGTTTAGATCCCACAATTGTAGGGAAACACCGAAAAATTGAATAAATAATAATAATAATAATAATAATAATAATAATAATAATAATAATAATAATTTGTCGTAATAATGTTAATAGTAGTAAATACAATCTCTTCCTGCGGGTTGGTCTGCGCGCTCGCAAGGGCAGGAGGGTCTAAACCAGCAAAGAACTCGCAGATCATTTAATGAATAAAGGTCTCTGATTTATTGCCACGTTGCTGCTGTTGTTGCATCTTCAACCAGCTCAACCAGTTCAATGCCGCACTTTCGACACCATAAATAGTACGATGTTATTAAATAATTATTATTTTTGAAGAAATGCGTACTATTTTTGTTTGACGTGAATGACGTTGATCGATAGGTGTTTGGTCTTACGTCTTTTGTTGGGCGGCCGGGGAGGGTTACGTCACACGCACCACGCCCAGTTACTGCCAGCGCTAGCAGTTGCCCCACAACGACAACCAGCCTCGCGGTAGCCAGTCCCCCGTGATAGCCGACTTCAGCGCTCGACTTGCCGCGGTGTTAATCTTGAAGATGGTCAAGATTCGACGTTCCCACCTGTCGCGCAGCCCGGAGTGACCGGAATACACTGAGTCCGAGAACACAGAACTGGTCCTGATCTCTATAATTCGTCTCTTCTAGATCAACGCAGATTGACTTCACGTCAATCACAGGAGCAGTTAACGACGAGCTTGGTGTTCCATTGGGGCATTTCATTATCTACGCTATCGGTCTATGTCGATTCACCACAGTACTTGCATATACGTTTGTTAATTTGGAAACATTTTCCCAACATGTTTTGGTATCCGTGCCAGGTTCTTTACAGATCGCTGCGCTGTTTTATTCTGCAGATCTTCTCGCCATCTGCTGACACAAGACAAGGGGTTATGTAATAGTTTGAGTCACAAAGATTCAGTTGCGGCTTCATCGTGCTGCTTGTATGTTCTGAGTGTGGCACCGTCGAACTGGTAATTGCAGTTCTCTATGGGTGGAAACTAGTGTGGGTTCGTTGCATATGTGCAGCACGAGCGTAGATGTATATTATTCAAAATAGAATAGAAGCTATTTTTTTTTCAAATTCTTGAGCTTCTTTTTAAGTATCGGGGTCATAATACTCTTGCAGGAAATTGTTATGACTCTGTTTAAAAAAATAGGGGATTCGGAGTCATTCTACGATTGCCTGAGGATCAGTTTTAGATGCTGCGCTAGAAGCAGTTTTTGAATCAGCGGAAGGGCATCAAAAACTATTATCATAAGTATTGTTTAATTAGTACAATTGTGAGGCTTGACCTTCATTGCTTACTTGCCTGTTGCGCCCACAATGGAAGCCACCCGCGAAACTGTGTCTTGTGTTGATCACCTATGATCATTTGAGGAAAGGGCCATTTTCCTTACTGATATGTGCCAGGGTCTTGCAGAGACGATAGATACAAAAATGTGTCTCATAGACAGGACAGAAGTTTACATTTTTTATGGTGTCCGCTATTCATCCTAGCTCGACTGAGGTGTGATGCAAGTAGGATACGGCCGCAGCATTTGTCATGGGATAATTGCTCCATCAGATCTTGCTTCACCGCTGCACAACTTAGTAGGCGTAAGCCATTAAAATCCAAGGCTTTTCCACATATTTTGCATAAGAATGGCTCGCAGCTGGGGGCACCTATCCTCAGCGCGCACTTTATGCGGCGGAACTTAGGATCCAGCGTGGTGCCAAGCCAGACTTCGCTAAAAGGGCCTTGTACCGCTACTTCTTGGCGCCATCTTTTGGCCGTTTAAAGTTTTTTAGGTCGTTTCTGGCCGATTTTTCGCTTTTGTATGCATCTCGTGTATGCTGATTATGACGTTCTTGTAGGCATGATCTTTATTGGTTGTATTGTTCTTAATTTCAACAAGTGACTCTGCGATGGAGACAACCTAGATCAGTGAAGCAGCATTGCAGGCGGGGTGAGGTCAATAGCCCTTCTGATGCCGAGGTCACTCTCGCCGATAGAGAGACTTGCTCTTATCCAGACGTTCCCTTGTAAATCGATGTTTAAAACTTTGCTAAGTGTATCTTTGCTGCCTTTGCCATAGGCATTTGGTTCTTCTGCGTGTGGGGACTCGGGAGATGCCCTTGACGATCCGAGGCTGTAGTTTCATACGCATACAGTTCATGCGACGACCAGACTGTTTGATGCATTCCGCCTTAACCCCCCCCCCCCCCCCCGCATTAAACCCCTTTCTTCTTTGTAGTTGTATGTTTAAAACTAAGTCTGTCGCAACCAGATCAGCTGTATCTTCTCACATAGCGTACTTCAAGTGCCATACGTTAAATGGGATCTGTAGCCAGGTGTACTAGATCTGATATATATTATCTAAGTTAAAAGGCCGGGTCTAACGGGCCGTCCCGCTGGACGTCTACCTCTTATCTTAGTGTTGAGTTTGCGCCCCACGTGATCCTAAACCTCCCAGTGGTGCTTCCAAGGAGAGAGTCGGTCGAAGAAATTAAGACAGCAGAGGTTCTACACCACAGTACTTTTACAGGTTTTTGTTTCGACTACAAGGTAATTATTTTCCAAGAATTTTTGCAACCAAAGACTACCTGGTCAATAAGGAATACTACTGCGATTTAAGGAGAAATGTGCGAAGAAGGTGTCCGACCAAGACGCCTGAACTCTGGCCGAACAACTCTTGGATCCTACATCATCACGACAACGCATCGGCGCACACACATCGGTTCTGATTTCGCATCATCTGATGAACAATTCGATTTATTTATTACCGCAATCTCTCTATTCGCCAGACCTGGCTCCGTACGACTTTTTCCAGTTCCCACGGATAGAAAATTTGAAAAGACAACATTTCGAGGCGATAGAGGAGACAAAGGAAAATACTGGTGCTCAAATTTTACAAAGAAAAAACGCACGAGCGATGAGACGCACGCGGCTGTGCTAGGTGCCCAGATCCAAGAAAGTCGTAGTCATTGTTCGAGGAAACGCAACCGGACAAGAAGCAGCTTCACTGCGAGAGCAGCACTGAACACGCAGACGACGACAACAGGTGCAAGGTGGCCTCAGAGGAAGAGCACGAAGAAGGCGGATTCATAATGCCACGATGGAAGGAACGCTTCGCTTCAAACCGCAACTTTGCGGCGGCATATGTAGCGGTTGCCGAAGCGACGAAGAGAGCAGTCCGTGGGACCCGGATCAAACGCAACGGCGAATTGGTGGTTGACGTAGACAACGATGAGGATGCGGCGGCTCGTGCGAAGCTGAAAACACTTGTAGACACACCGGTTACCTCCCGCGAGGCAAGACCACTCGTCCTAACAAAGGGAACCGTCTACGGTATTTGC
Source organism: Dermanyssus gallinae (assembly GCA_003439945.1). Classification (NCBI taxonomy): domain Eukaryota; kingdom Metazoa; phylum Arthropoda; class Arachnida; order Mesostigmata; family Dermanyssidae; genus Dermanyssus; species Dermanyssus gallinae. The sequence goes on from QVRM01002381.1 coordinate 48,913, forward strand.
CGCTCCATCCCCGAGCCTATTCATCGTTGAATGCCTCGGACTGACGTCATGCTCGCCATGGTGGCCTACCATGAGCTCTTGCAGTGCTTCCGATGCAACTAATTCGTACGTCTCGTATACTGCAGTGCGTCAAGCTCTGCCATCTGTCCAACGCGTGCTTGAATCCTTCACGGTGGTCACCGCTAGACCGGGAAATGGTGACCGGGCTTATGCCACAGTCACCGGGGATCATCCCACACACGTCCTCTCAAGCTTAGTTCCATAACTCAAATAGGCAGTTGTCTCCCGGCGTTGAGAGCGCCAGATCTCCTCTTGATTGATCTTATGAAGCTCGTGCGGAGTAGCCCCGCTAGTCTTCCGGGAGCACCCGCGCTGCTCCCTTTCAAGTCCCAACCTCACCCTCACCAGACCCTCCCGCTCCGTTGTTAGCCACCCAACCTACAGGCTCCGGCACTGCTTTACTCCGAGGTCTTCACTAGACAATCTTGGCGTCGTACTGTCATGCCTTGAGTTTAGGATCATATGAAGCCTCCGTCTAGGCCTTGGAGTTTCCGCTGCTACCCATGTTCTTGTGACACAAACATAGCTGATGCGAAACGTCATCATAAGCTGAGCATGCAAGAAGGCTGGCCCCAATCAAGCAGGTTCGCCACAACACCACGGATGTTGCCATCTTTTAAACATTTTTTAAAAAAGATTGCTTGTAATTCTGATCTATCCCCTACATCCCTGCGAACTTGAAATCGCCGTGAGACATATCCTCAATGCACCCAGAAGTCGGTATGGTTTATCGTGTACTCTCAATAAGCATCGCTCAGAGAAAATTCGATCAGCAAGCAAAGCTGAAGGGAGGGGCAGGCCTTGAAGCCAACTAAACAAAAACCAGCCTAAAATAACGACATAATGAATAAACACGATAATGAATAAAAAGATGAACGAAACACGATAATGAAACTCCTTCAAACCGCATGTTAGTGTCAGTGAACAACAGGGGTGGTCGGTTTCAAAGACGACAGCCGTAGCACACAGCAGCGTCCAAACTGACTTGTTCTTCGGAATTCGATTAAAGGACCCTCAGTGGATCTCCCTCTTAGATACCAGTTTTGGACTCTGTGGTTACCAATCTGTGACCGAAGCGAGAATTGAGGGTTCTCCGTAGCCGTCTCCACTATCGGTAGGACTCTTAGAGCCTTTCTTTGCACTTTGTCGAACTCGATTCGTCGATTCTTATTGTAATAAATCGTTTCGCTTGTGTGCTACTTGTTAAAAGAACTCTAAGCGCTCCTGGCAACCAGTTGAAGAAGACAGGGTATTTAGTCCTGCAGGGTGGGCTCCGTATGCATCTTGTGGCGCGATTATGTCTGTAAGGCTCGGTTGGCAACGGAATTTTGCCAGCTCTCGACTAGTTGCATTATCGCTTGACGTACACTAATTGTGTGTCTATTTAAGTGACACATCTTGAATTGGTTGTGCTGAGTGCAGTCGTTCTTCAACTTCAACTGAGCGTGAAGAAATGGATTCGCTTGGAAATCTAATAGTTACTGCACTTGTTTTATCCGTTTACTCATCTTGCATTTACAAAGAACATCTTCTGAAGTGCTTATTAGGTCTAACTGTTTGCATGCAAATAATGTTTGACGCGCTGACGACAGTAAAAATTGATGTGTCTTAACCATGCGTTAAAATGCATAACATACTTTGTTTTATTGCTGGAAGAAAAACTATTCAAATATTTATATGCGGCATACCTGTAGTCGCCTGCATCTTTTTCGTAGTCAACCCAATCCGTTGTTGAAGTGGCAGGAGATTTCGACTGCGTTCTTGGAATAGCCTCTAGCCATCTATTCGTGCTTGAGAACCTAGGCGCCCGCCCTAGTTTTTGTGTTATGCCGCTCCGTTTCGCTGCACTGTATGATAAACTTTCGTCTCTGGCTAAGGCCATGTGGGTCCTGTATGTGCTGACTATTAGTCGGGGCGTCCCGGATTGACTGCGTCGTATCGACGAACAGGAGGGTAGTACTGAATCATGTGCTAGAGTCCCAGAAACGCTTCAACGTCGTTTGCTCCCCTTCCAGATGGACCAGCGTAACGACGTCAGGATAAAGGCCGACCCGGAGCTATTCTGCGTTACGCAGATCTATCCCGCTTGCGAGCAACGACAGGCGGGCCCGGTTATTCGGTACGTCGTCGCCATTTATTGATCTACCCAAACTCCTGCCAGGCGTGAAGCCGGTGGCATTCCTTCCCATTCGGAGCGATGGAAAAGTCGAGCTTCCATTCAAGGTATGCTCGCCATATACAAAGGTCAAAGGTGCTCGCGGACGTACGTCTGTCTGCATTTGCCCGGATGCGGGGGCGTTTAGATAGTTGTAGATAGACACCTAGTCAGTTCAAGTTCCGCGCTAAGTAAAGCTACGATGCGTAAATTGTGGTTAATTACGTCTGCCCTTTCTGATAGGCGAGGAACGCAAGCGTCGTTACGAGCGCTAACATGGCGATCGGTGGGACGATCGAGATCAGCGGAGGCGTTAACAGCGGCCCTGGGCCCAGATCCGCGACCGGGGGTGGAGCCCACTAGCGGCGGAGGAGGCGGGGGAAACGGCATCAGTTCTAACTCCGGAGGCAGCGGAAGTAGTCGAATGGTATACAGCTGTCACCTGTGTGAGGCGTCGTCCAGCTCCGCCGTTCAGCTCAACTTCCACCTTCAACGGGTATGTATGAGCAGCAAGCGGGTAGCCGAACTAGAGGTAGGGGAGGAAAGCAAAAGATGACAATGGTGTGTCATTTCTTTGTCACCGTCGTTGTTCTTGTTGCTACGGTACTCTTGTGCTATTGTTGTCGTGGCTGCTGTTCTTGTTGTTGTTGTTGTTGTTGCTGCTGTTGCGGTTGTTGTTGTTGCAGCTGTCAAGTTATCGTTCTCGCTCTGTTGTTGGTGTTGTAGTTTTCGTCGTCGTCGTCGTCGTTGTTGTTGTTGCTACTAATATATTTTGCTCCTGTTGTTCTTTTCGTTAGGGGGATGACTAGGTAGATGATGGCGGATACCAGTAGAACATTCTTAACTAAAACTAACAGGTAAAAGCAGACTTAGAGAAAGATAGCGAAGCGAGATGATAATATCAGCTAAAATATAAAGAATTTCAATTAACTAGGACGAAATGTTTAAACAGTGTTAGCAGCTTAGGGAAAGTTCAACAGGATATTGGGTAACGCGTGCGATTACCCGATATGCACATGTAATTCCACCATGCAGCTTTTATGAGTTATATATATATATATATATATATGCGTAAATGAGCTTACTGCAGATAACTATATACTTGTCGTGTTCAATAGGCGCATCAGCTCTTTTCCTGTGCCGAGTGTAAGCTGCTATTCCAAACGCGCGATTCGCGTTCGGCGCATGAGCTAACCCAGCATCGTGGTCACTTTCCGTGTGAATTCTGCGGTAAAGTTCTCGAGACGCATCGAAAGTACACCGGTCACCGGAAGAATCACCGCACGCAGAGCAGTTGGTGAGTGAAGAAGCCAGGTATTATATGCGCATGTATCGTATGTGTAATTACGTAACCGCCACTTTCATTTGGAGCGCCCATATTTATTTATATCGATGTTAGGTGTGAAAGTGAAACCTCTTTACCACTATCTTTCATTGCTATCAGCTCGATCTAAATTATTTCTTTCTATTTTGAGCAATGAAATGTCGGATTTTCCTAAATTGCCGTTTTCACGCCGCGTCTTTGGCATGGGCGCAAAATGCAAGCAATCTGTACCCGAACGTCGCCTAAAAATTTGCTTTGACACTATATTCAGGCTATTTAGTAATGCATTGCAATACGCGCGCTTATTTTTTACCGCAACTGCCCAAATTAAATTGCGTCACAAGTGGCAAGGTGGCAAGTTACGTGATGCGATATGAGACCGGCCCCGACCGAGATGCAGTGAGTCTTCAATATCACTAGGGATCCATTCAATATGAATTAGTTAGCTTAGTTGGCTTAGTAGGGTTGATGACATACAGTTGGGTAGATCTTGGAGTTTGATATATGAGCCATGGCTATGGTACAAGGCTAGCGCGGGATGCCATGAAAACCTACTGCAGCCAGGATAATGTATTTCAGGTCTTTTTTTTGCTGTTGTTGTCGCGGACGCCTTGCATCGCCGGCGACTTCTGAAAGGTCTGCCGGCGACCTTTCAGAAGTCGTTGATGTAGGCTCTGTAGGCTTCGGTTTCTGAGCGAGCGAGGCTACATTTAAGTTCCTCGAATCTGCGTATTTGTGCCTTTAGAAAGGTAGGCTGGTCACGTTCTCTTCAGGGAGAGCGACTTTGCCCTCTCTTTGGAACTGAGGGTTGGAGAACAAGCCTGGCAGTCTGTTCTTCTCAAGTATTTCAATATCAAATAGATGGATACTAAGCAATTGAATATTGATGTTGAACAAGATAAACGCTATTTGGAGAGACAACTTATGTGGTGATTAAGTCTGCCTGCTGCCAATCATCCACGAAATGGCTAGAGGAATGACTGTTTGTGTGATGGGCCAGTCCGAGGTAACAGAAACTGTAGCTGAATATGGTCTTCGAGCCGCACAACATGGAATGTACTTTTTGGGGAGCCGGCCTTCGCGCCGGAATTTCATGGCTAGGTTTTTTTCAGTGCTTATCTTGAGCCCTAGATTTTATACTTAGCTGAGATAGCTTGTGGTTGGCCCGCCGTCTGCAAGACGGGTTCATGCAATAACATTCCATCGTCCAGGAAAAATGTATTGTGCTGCGGAGTTACACGTTAGCAGTCCAAACATTTTCAAAAGTACACCATGGCAAGGACTTCCTTACAGCTACGTCCCTGTCGAGCCCGGTGCGGTGGTGCGTTCGTGTGCGCCTTGTGACCGGAGGGGACACATAGGTGCACAGGTTCGATCCTCGCCGTTGCACGTTAATATTTATAGGGTCCGTCTTACGAAACAATGCGATAGCAATTCCGTGAACGTTACATTTAAGTGATAGTAAGACCGAAAAATCGCTGCGTCCCTGGAACCGGTATCGAAGTCGTATCGCAAGTATCGCTTTAAAGTAGACGAAGATGGAATACGGTAGTCCTCTGGATGCTTTAGGCGTTTCTTGGATGCGCGTTAACAGGAAAACGCATTGTTGGATACAGACTTTCTACCGTTCAAACGCCGTGTTGCTTCCCGGAAAGCTGCCTTTATGTTTTCGGAAACCTCGTGAGACGAGTCGTTAGATGCCGAGCTATCTTCAGGGTCGCCTTTGCTCTTCGAGATCATCATCAATCTCTTTTGGCTCAGAGGTACGCTCTGCGTTGTGGAGATATCGATTGAACAGCGGAATCCAACGTGGGATGAGATATAGTGCCTGGCTAATTATACTCATTTCTCCCTAAGTCGACCAAGGGCCGACTGGTTTTCTTTCGGAGCATTGTTCTAATGGCACAGTGCACCTCGGCGACATCGAAATCGCTGCCTTTCTCTTCTCGTACAAGTTCGGTTCTTTCCGATCAAGTCGACCAAGAGCACAGATGTTGTGGGGACATCGTGACTGTGAAATGATTCGTCAATTCTGACGAGGGAATTGGTAAGTGTAGATGTTGCCGTGTGGCAAAGTTCCCTTTCAGGTGGCCAGCGTACGGCTCGTTGTCTTTTGAAGACGAATATACGGGCGTTGTGCTGCGAAGTTACATTGAGCCATCTTCCTTCTATTGGAGGTCGGCGTCTGCTGCTCTTCGACCAGCGCGGACTTTGGCGAATATCGTACTCGGTGTTGCACGGAGCTGAACACGAGCTTTGTAGCAAAAGCAGTGAAATAGCAATGAACATGTATGACGAATTGTAACTTGTACTGCCAGTTATGTATTGACTAAAGGCATGCAAGTGGTTGTTGTTTCTCATCATGTTTTTGCGTTGTTATTTTTGTTGACTTTATTGTTTTTGTTGTTGACGTTAGTATTGTTGTTGTTGATATTATTATTGTTGTTGACGTTATTATTGTTGTTGTTGTTGTTGACGTTGTTGTTGTTGTTTTGTTGTTGGCGTTATTGTTGTTGTTGTTGACGTTATTGTTTGTTTGTCGCTGCTGCTGCGGCTGCCGCCGCCTGTAGTTGTTACTACTGCGGGCTATCCGTGTCGTCGAAGGACGAAATGTCATCGCATATCGAGCGGATCCATCCACTCCGCCAGTTCACCTGCGCTCTCTGCAACTTCTCACGGACGTTCCCATCGCGCAGCGACCTCCTGGCCCACCGGCGCGAGTGCGCCCTCGACCCGCTGCAGTGCCGCGTTTGCAAGCAGTTCTATCAGACGCCGGCTGAGCTGCTCGAACACTCCGAGTATCACACCAAGCAGCAGCTCTACTATCACTGCGAAATCTGCGGTGAGGTAGGTAGGCACTCTTCGTCTGCGTCGACGAGGTGGAGCCTCTCGACGTGGTAGTCGTAGTCGTAGTCATCGTAGTAACTAACAGTCAATGCAGTAGGACTACTTGTAGGGGAGTCAAGCGAAAGTAGATCATACTAGTATACGTTACAGCCATCTAATGATGGCTGTAACAAATACTCAATTAATCGTAGCAAGTTGTCGAAGCGAACTAAAGACGTGGTAGTCCCAATTGAAGAAACACTGGTTGTCGTTGACGGCCTCAAGCTCTGCGCTCTCATTTGGCCCGCAGCTTTTAGCCGTTTGGCGTATGGTTGCCAGCAGAGCAGCCGTAACACAGATGATGATCAGCATACCACAGCAACGTGTGTGATAAAAGTTTATTATAGAATATTAAATATATACTGAAACATTGAATTGTAAGAATAATTAATATAATAATAATAATAATAATAATAATAATAATAATAATAATAATAATAATAATAATAATAATAATAATAATAATAATAATAATAATAGGGAACCGAAGCATTTCTCAATGATTTAAGTAAGCGAATTCAGGAGCCCTTGAGCGACCGAAGGGAGGGTCAATTCTTGAGATAAGCGTTGTCTTTGGCCGTTTGCGCGAGGGGACGCGGCATCTATTTTGGGCGCCATGGAGTGAAGTAATTATTTAACAAAAAAATCAATAATACGTTCAGACCTTACAAGTTGTAGCATTGGTGACTTAGTGGTGATACTAATAACGCATATCTTACTGGTGTGTGTGTGCAATAATATTGGTGGCTGCTTGTCGTTGTTGCCTGTTGTTGATTCCGCCGCGCGTTGTGTCCGGACGGACCTATCCCGCCTGCTGTGGGTGGCAGGTGACGATTGCCGGCCCGCTGCTACAGCGGCACCTGCGCGACGCTCACGACTGCAGCTGTCCCGACGCGCTCATCGAGACGTTCGCCATGACGATGCCGCGCGTGCACGAACGCCAGAAGCAGGGCTATCGGCCGGACGACGCCCGCAAGCGGATGACCGACTTTGTGCTCATGTCGAAGCGTATCACCATCAGTGTGGGTCGCACGCCGGCGCACGACGCAGATGGCGATGCGGGCGGCGGCGGAGGCGGAGGCGCTGGCGGAGGCGGCAGGGCCCGCAGCGCTGGCCGCCGTCGCGTCAATGCTAGTGCTATCGCAGCAGGCTGCGGCCATGCGGCTTCGAAGTCGTCGAAGTTGGTCAGTGCTAGAGCGAATAGTAATTCCGCGGCGGTGAGGAAGCGCACCTGCAGCTTACCTACTACAACTACTACTACTACTACTACTATTACTACTAGTCGTACTGCGACTGCCATGTCTTCCAGCAACACCCCCACCATTGCCGTTATGTCCAGCAACACCCCCACAACCGCCGTTATATCCAACAATATCCCCACCACCGTCGTGATGTGCAGCAACACCCCCACCACCGGCGTTATACCTAGCAAAACGCCCACCGTCGCCGTGATGTCCAGCAGCACCTCTGTCGCCGCCGTTATGTCCAGCAGCACCCCCGTCGGCGCCGTTATGTCCAGCAAAACTCCCACCGCCGCCGTAATGTCCAGGAACACACCCACCACCGCCGTGATGTCAAGCAACACCCTCACCACCGCCCTTATGTCCAGCAGCACCCCCACCACCGGCGTTATGTCCTGCAAGACTCCCACCACCGGCGTTATGTCCAGGCAAGACCCTCACCACCACCGCCGTTATGTCCAGCAACACAACAAATCACACTGCTGCGGATCCTGCGTCCTAGTAGCTCTGGTGTCGTCGTCGTCGTCGGGGTCTAAAGCAGCTGCTCATTTGCAGTGCTCACATCAACGACAGCAACAATGCCGCCAAGAATGACAACAGTAACGCCAACCTACAGAAACGCTAGCATCAACACAAATAGTGGCAGCAATAACTCCAGCAACAACAACAACATCATCAATAACACCGTCAGCAACAACGACGACGACGACGTTGTTGGTATTGTTGCTGCTCATGCCTTACCAGCATGAGCAGCAACAATACCAAAAACAACAACAACAGTAACAACAACAACTGCGACAAGAACTGCGGCCTTTAACGCCTACAACGACAACGACGGTGGTTTTATCGCCGGTGTGCTAAACTGTGACCCGAAAACTCTCTTGTCATTTTTCATTACCCTTGCAGTGCGGACCGGATACTTTTTTGCTATCATGTCACATGTCTACTACGATCGCTGGCCCGGATATTGATTTCGTAACCTTGTCGCTTTATTGTTGTGGTTGTTGCTGTTCGCTTGACTGACAAAAATACGTCCGTCCGATTGTTGATATCCGGTTGATACCGGCGTGATCGTGGCGATGTGTGAACGAGTGTGCTGCAATTGTGCGCCGCGCTTCTATTCAAGTCGTAACCCGAGCGTCGGCCACTAGAGGCCAACAAGTATGACTGACGCCAAACTCCCGGCCAGACAAGCTGGGGATGGCCAATGGAAGCAGAAGCACTATGAAGAAGAGTGGTGACCTTGCATGAACATGCATGACACGCAACGACACACTTTTTTTCTTTTATTGATATGAAAGTTATAGGCATAGACCAAACGACCACACAGACATATACCCTTGCTGTAGGAACCGCACTTACAGGAATGTACGTAACTTACATGTATATACTATAAACTATATATGTATATATATATATATAGTTCTGATCGAAAGAAATCGATATATAGATAGAGGGAGGGAGAGAAAGCTTCCTGTAACCATAGTGTCAAGAAGGTTCACTATTATCTGTTATTTATATATATATATATATATATATATCGTAAGTATTAATCCAACTATTTCTAGGGTAAAAGAAATCTAAGGCGAAAATCAAATATAAAACATGATAGCTATAATGTTGGCTAGATTATCTGATCTTCTACTTTGATCATTAGCAAGACAATATCAGAGTTTCCCCAGTTACAAACTAACATTTTGAAAAAAAAGTCATATTCTTCATATCCGGAAAACTTACCCTTCATTTGAAGGGTATATGCTATAATAATTGTACATATCTATATATGCATGCCGGTGTCCTTCAGATGTATATATATATAGATATATATATATATATATATATATATATATATATATATATATTTAGTATAGAATCGATGTATTTCGACCACTATTATAGTCTTTAACATTACTAAGGTTCTCGAGGTTACAAATCAACATTACAAATACGAATTCAGATATTATCATTTAAAAGGCGCGGGTGTGCAATACAATGAACGAAGGGGAAATCAGATGCATATTCGAAGATTCGCAGTTATAGTTCCTACACTCTTTATACGAATATATTTTTTGAGTATGCATATAACACTGCTGTTTATATTTACATTGCTATCATCGTGTCATTCGAGAAAGGCAGTGCAGCGATCTCTTCGTAAGGGTCAGGCGTATATACGTTAAGTTATTATATAATATATGTATATAGTAATATAACATTTGTGCTGTTTAATTGATTCCGCATGTGTGAAACACAAGGGACGGCATCCCAGAACAATTAATATATATATATATATATATTTATATATATATATATATAACACCCATTTGTAGAGTTTATATGCACTCCTATAGAAATTAATAAAGTGTGATGATAAAAGAACATGCACATTTTCGGTTATATTAAACATACGCTTAGTAATACTAATATTAGGAACACGGTATGCAATAATGAGATAAAGGGTTGGAAAGATCGGTAAGATAAGCGCTCCATCTAAGCTTACCTGTGTGGCGTAAACACAATTTAGTACAGGTTTTCATATATATATATATATATATATATATATATATATATATATTTAGTATAGAATCGATGTATTTCGACCACTATTATAGTCTTTAATATTACTAAGGTTCTCGAGGTTACAAATCAACATTACAAATACGAATTCAGATATTATCATTTAAAAGGCGCGGGTGTGCAATACAATGAACGAAGGGGAAATCAGATGCATATTCGAAGATTCGCAGTTATAGTTCCTACACTCTTTATACGAATATATTTTTTGAGTATGCATATAACACTGCTGTTTATATTTACATTGCTATCATCGTGTCATTCGAGAAAGGCAGTGCAGCGATCTCTTCGTAAGGGTCAGGCGTATATACGTTAAGTTATTATATAATATATGTATATAGTAATATAACATTTGTGCTGTTTAATTGATTCCGCATGTGTGAAACACAAGGGACGGCATCCCAGAACAATTAATATATATATATATATATATATATATATATAACACCCATTTGTAGAGTTTATATGCACTCCTATAGAAATTAATAAAGTGTGATGATAAAAGAACATGCACATTTTCGGTTATATTAAACATACGCTTAGTAATACTAATATTAGGAACACGGTATGCAATAATGAGATAAAGGGTTGGAAAGATCGGTAAGATAAGCTTACCTGTGTGGCGTAAACACAATTTAGTACAGGTTTTCATATATATATATAAGTCTAAGACAAAGGGAATCGGCAAAGCGAATATATACGCAAAGAGCAATTGAAACAGAGCTAACAGAAGCCTACAAACAAGACTTCCACCACCTCCAGGCACACCGGAACCGGCGTCGTTAGGATGAGGGTAGGTGGGTAAAAATTGCAACGTGTCGCGTAGTAATTGATATGTGAAAAAAATACCTTCCTCCACTTATAAATGCGTGGTTTTAAAACATGTGCGGTGCAAAATAATTTGTGTTCCTCGGCTGCACGCTCTACGCTCGGAATACAAATTGCAGCGCGGTAAGATAAGCGCCGCATCTAAGCTTACCTGTGTAGCGTAAACACAATTTAGTACAGGTTTTCATATATATATATATATATATATATATATATATAAGTCTAGGACAAAGGGAATCGGCTTTCCTTAGATATTACTCTTAAGTAATACTAAACAACTTTATTATAATGTTGCGTTATCCATTGTCGAATAAAAATGTATGCAAATCACACCAAATCTTTTAAAATTGATACACCTTGTTTCTCCGCGATAATCGGATATCGAATGGCTGGACATTTTGTCATATAGCATCTGTTGCGCCCATTTTCGCGCTTTGTGCATTGGCATTCCTCCGTCGCGTCGTGAATATCGTCGAGAGGCTGCAGAGAACATGATGAAATCCGTGAGCCGCGAATACCGTCGTCACTCTTCTTCCCTCCAGGCGTTTATTCCAAGTGCTGCTGTGTTGTATATAGCCTTATATGTAGGCCAACTAATTGAACATTTGTGCCGGTGCCCCTTCTCGGCAAACTTTTATTAGATCGATTATTTTGTCTCTTGGGGCCGGGCCTATTCTGAGCCGATACACATTTCCCCTGCATGCAATCTAGAATTTTTTGCTTGAAGTATTTTTGCATATATCCCGAGAAAGGATATAAACTGTTCTTTATAGCTATCCCCTCCATGATTCTGAGTCAGCCCTAAAGCCCCTTATTTTTCGGGATCACTAAAAGGATTATTTCCCTCCAAGCTTCTGGAATCACTCCGGCCTTTAGACATACACTAAATGGTGCTCGCCAGCATGGTGCCCGTATTATCTAATCATTTAAGTATTCGTTCGTTATCATATCGTTACTGTTGAATTTTGTACCTGGTCCTCTGGCAATGACTTCTTTCACTTTTCTTATTGAGATCTCCCTCACCAGCGGAGACTTTTCTTCTTCAGATACTACCTGATGCCTCTTCTGTTAAATCCATCGAACTATTCTATGGATATCTAGTAGCAAGAAAGTGAAGCTTAAGGAAAAGGTGCCTTTAGTGGGCAGGGATCTTAGCGGACTAGCATCTAACCGGTCGAGTTCCACACGGCTCGAGAGGGGGAAAACGCCCCATTCGTACCAACAGTGTGTAAGTGCATTCACCCTCCTCTACAAAAAAAGGTCTAATTACTTTTAGGAAGTTCTTAGGTGTGGCGTCTACCCTACCTAGCATGTCCGCGATGTGCTCTACTAATTTATCTAGTTTCACCAAACAATGTTTTCTTCCCGCCTGCCTCAGCCACCTATGTAGCCTTCCACGAACTAAGCTTCCGCTTTACGAACTAAGCGTTTTTCTTCATACCCTAATGTAAATAACTCGGAATGCTTGTTTTTCATTATAATACGTTTGTTTGAACTCCCTTTTCCTTATCCCTTAGAACTATCTTCGTAATGTCTCCTTCCTCGACCACGGGTTACCGCACACATCTTGTTGTGGGACCTAATATACAAAACTATAGCTACTGGTATGTGTTTTTTCGATTCTTTCCCCTCCCGAAACGGAGTCTTCTTCCCCAGGAATCTAGCGTTGCTTCTTTTGCGATTGTGACAAAAAAATGTTTATTACTGACGTTCTCAGGTGGCATTCATATGTACTCACCACTGCGCTGACAACCTAGCATTCTATCACTATCGGTATACCTAAAAACGCTCTTCTCTGATTCATCCCCATCTGGCCTTGCCTTGAAATATTCAGCTTTCGCCGGTGAGGTCTTTCTTAGCGATCTGTCTAAGGCTCTTATGAGAGGATCCGTGGACTTCACGTTGTCTGGTTTTACATTGGCCATTATCAGTCCTATCGTTTTGTTGCGAGTGCTACTAGATTATTCTTGTGCGGTTTAATCTTTACTCCGCCCAGTACCGGTTTCAAAAATGTAAACCCCTTTACTTTACACCTACCTCTCTGCCCTTCGGTTTATGCGTCAGTGCGTGATACCAATCAAACACTTTTCTGAATAGTTTTAAGTCACTATTTCTCTCAAAACAAAAATGTCCGCCCCCTCCGCGACAAGATCGAACACGCTTTCCCTCGCAGTTCTGCAGAACTATTTATACATATTCCGCTGCCAATCGTCCAGCGTCAAGGCGGCCTGGACTGTACCGTACTGTTAAGGTACTGGCACTTTTGGTCTTCTATTTCTTACTGGTTGGTTCATGGCTCTGCGCTGCTTGACAAAAAAGTTTTCCGCTAACAGAACTTCTCCTAAGCTTTGGGAAGACTTCTTGCAGGGCCTTGCTCACAATTTGAGCAACGATATTCTTCATTCGTAGCGTAATTGTTGAAATGTAGTTGCCTTTTCAACGATCTCCTCGCTCGGTAGAAAATGAGGTTGACTTTGCTCTACTGGCTGGTCTTTCTGCGTGTGCGGTTCAGGGTTACGCCGTGTAGGAGAACCTCATGCCTATCAGACGGTACACACATTGCTAGTTTCAACCTACTGCACAGTGGCTCGAAACGACTCGTGCATGATTCTGTGGGATAAACTATATGTTATGCACATTATAGAGTGTTAGTGCGTGTGGGCACTATGTTAATTTTCTTTAAGGTGTACAGAAGTTTTCATTAAAAAAGCATCTAATTGCTTTGTAGTCAAAGGCGACATGAATTTAACGCCTTTCCTAAAGCAAACATTGTAATTTCTGACATAAGGAGCATTTTTTCGTAATGGAAAGCGAGAACTACATTGAGAGGAGGCGATACCGTCTTATTGTTAGGACATTGTTGACTTTGAACTTTTAGAAATAAACCAGACGAGCTGCCAACGATATCAAATAGCTTACAAAAACATTCTCAGGCGCGTCAGCAGAAAATGAGTTATCATTTACAAAATTTCGCCCTTGCATTAATGTCGTGCACTTAAAAAAATAACCACTTAGCCTGGAAACTCACCACGCATCCGCCATCTTCTGCGGACTCCCTGTCTTCAGACTACGCCATAAATTCAAACGTATTTTAGCTGAGAATAATCTCTCGAAGTAAAGTGCTAGCTTTAAAATGGTTGTAACGGCTTCTTTGAAAATGGTTGTAACGTATTTCATTTTTAAAGGCTGAGAAACCCTTCTGGGGCAATGCAAGAGCTTCGATTTAATTCAATGAAAGCGTTTACAAAATAAGTCGAAAGGCCGAATTATTGCTCTAACGGGAGAGAGGAACTGTACAATCTCATACAAACCTCTATACGTCCCGCATCACATTCACTGGCGCGACAGCTGGACCTGTTTTTTTGCAGAAACTGTGAAAATCATAACTTGCAGAACGCGTTAAAACCGGGCTTTTTATCCTTCTTCTACATCGCTCTTCATTGCTCCTGTCATTCCTGGATAAAATAGGCACAATATATACATATACTGTAGCTTCGACATTTAGTAAAAAATACGCTGCCTTTCGCAGTTTACACGGAGAATCGCAAATTATGGTTAGAAGGCCTTTGAGGCATTGATCGTTGATGGATACATTTGTTGGGGCAAGAACTAGAACAAAAATAACGCAGCCTAGTTAAGGTCAACAGTTTACGGGTGTCTGCAATGCCAATTAGGGATTAAACAGGAACAACAATTAATTATTTGTATTGCACCTAAACAGCTAGAGCAAATGCTGAATATTTGCGCCCATATTTTTGTCAGGGCTATTTCTTAACGATCAGTTCTTGTCTTAACTATACTGTGGACATTCGATTCAATTTGAACAAAGGTTATACAGAGCACAATGATCATATCAGAGATACAGAGCTACAACGGAGCCCACATACGTATCCACTTTTCCTTGATGCGCCAGACTGTGTTGCAATTTGAACTCAAATGCTCCTATGATACCCTCTTCCTGGTTAAAGGCGTTCGCGGCGGAAACTTAATGTCGTTAAATGGAGCTGTAAAACGATAACTATGACGATAGTAACTCCAATAGGTTCAAGTATAGTAGTAATAGAGAGACCGCATGCAATCAGTTATGCTATTTTACAAGCAGTTCTCGCTGAAATAACCTGAATACTACTATGTCATATTAAAGCTTACTTTAATAGTTTTTCTGCATCACCACTATTGTTATTATTATCAGCTATATCCATGGTAGTAGAGCGCACTTTAAAGCACGCGTAAGCACGTCTTTATTGGAAATAACAACAACGAATTTGTATGTACAATCTGTGACAAGAGGCCTGTGTCAAGGTAGAGGGAAAACGAACTGGAAACGATAAACACTCAAAGAACAAATGATGTCTAATATTATTTATTGCATATTACCGTGGTACATAGTCCCAGTTAGCCGAAAATACAAAACATAGTAAGGCCTTTATGTACAGGTGGCGAACCAACCAACGTATCCAGTACATCGGACGACAACGACGACGCCGATACGAGGTTCGACCCCTAGCCCGCCATCAGGAAAAGCACCTCATTGATGCATTCGTTACTATAGGCTTTATCTGCCCGGTGTCTTCTTCTTGCTCTTTCTGCTTGTTTGCCGTTCGTCCTCTCTTCCGTATTCATTTAGAGTCTATTTTCGTTTGAATTTTTCTAAGAAAATGTGTCTACTCTCTACATCGTGCGAACGGAGGAACCACTTGTTGACGAGCAACGCAGGTTACATGCGCGCTTCGTCTCGTCCCCGCACATCCGTCTCGTTGCTACGGCATTCTCAGCACATTCATGTTGCACTATCATTTGTACACGGCTGATGCACAACTAACTATATATATATATATATATATATACCTTGCATCTGACATGATCGACTTCAGCCTGTCACGTTCATTAAACGTCCATACGCTGCCTACCTCGCCTTAGCTCACTTTCAGAAAATCTGCATCTGAAGTGTACTTATTCTACTTCGTGCCCATCTCTCTCTCGCTCTCTCCCTCTCTCTATCCACATTCATTGATAATCCTTCAATCGTCATTATTCGCTACATAATCGCTTTCTGGTGAGTACGTACACCTCGAAGAGTGAATACAATTCAATGTAAATGCCCGGCCATAATGTGTTGTGTCATCAGTATGAACGTTTTCGTCGTCTTCATCGTCCTCGTCCACCTCATCATCATCACCATCATCATTATTGTTGTCAACATTCTTCCTACTCGTTGGTCGACGCCTACGGGCCCGGCGTTTGCCCGCGCTCGCTTTCTTTGTCGGCTTCACGACGCTAGCGTGGAAGCCGCCCGATCCTCACACGATGTGTTGCAGCAGCTGCTTCTGCTGCTGCTGCTGCCTGGTGCTATGATCGTCGTAGAAGCGCCTGTCGCATCGCCGTTTCCTCGATGTACGCGGTGAGGTTCTGATACGACGAATCTCGGCGAGTACGCGATGGCCCACCCAAACCGCCTCGGTAGCCGCCGCGTCCATCCCTCGATCCGCCTCTATACAGGCTGCCACCGCCGCCGCCGCCTCCACCACCACCACCGCCGCCGCCGGCCCCGCCTGATTGACCGCCCTGACCCTCGCTCGAGCACTCGTGACACACCGAGCAGAGCGGGCGGCAGATGCACAGCGTGCCCCGATTCGTGCCGTACACGAGGCCCTCGCCCGGATTCGGCAGCCAGCGTACGCAGTTGAGCGAGCTCAGCTGGTGAGCGGCGCTCGAGCCCACGAGCGGCTGGCTCATGTTGCCGACGTGCTCGAGCAGCACGCTGCCCGTCTGGCCCTGGGCGGGCCGCGCGCCCAGCCGGAAGATCTGCGCGACGACCTCGCGCTGCGGCGAGATGTAGCGCGACGACGCCAGCCCGACGACGATGTAGCGCGACAGCGGCGAGAAGCTCACCGAGACGGCGTTCGGCCCGAAGCCCCACGTGTAGAGCGCCTGGCCCATCGACGCCTCCTCGAGCGAGAACACCGACAGCGTCACGCCGACGTTGTCGGGCACGAGAGCGACGAGCAGACGCCCGCACGGGCTGACGTCGACCGACCCGTCGTTGTGGATCTTGCACGTCGACACGACGAGTCGGGCGCGGGCGTCCGAGATCTGCGGGATCATCTCGTCGCCCGTCGTCCGCCAGTACTGGATGCGGTGCGTGATCGTGTGCAGCGGGCCGATGCCGGCCGCCGAATAGCGGGCCAGGTTGTACTGCGGCGCCCGGAAGGGCGGCGGCGTGAACGGCGGGATGCTGGCGCCACGCTCGCTCTCGCCGTCCGATTCACTTTCCGAGTCGGACGAGCCAAAAAGGTCCAGGTTGTTGTTGTTGTTGCTGCCTGGCGCATTCGGCGGCTGAGCCACGCCTCCGTTTCCGCCGCCACCGCCACCCGCCGCTGGTATTACGGGCGGCATGGGCACTGATCCGGCCGACTCGTCGTCGTCGTCATCGTCGTCGTCGTCGCCGCCGCCATGACGGTGGTGGCCGTGAAAGCGCGGCGGAAGCCGGCGACGACTGGATGGTCGATTGTCGCCGCCTCCGCTGCCGGCACCACCACCACCGCCGCCGCCACCGCCCCTGCCACGTCTCAGGATGCAGCCGATTGATTCGGTAGTCGGCGGTCAAGATGCGCTGCATCTGGTTGGTGAGCTGGAGCGACATCTCGACCAGCCACAGGCAGTAGGCGAGATCCCACTGCTGCGCCGAGCCGTTCGGCAAGCCGCCCGCCAGCGCGTCGTCCTCTTCGCCCCGCCGAGCCATCCGCTCGGCGGCCTGGTAGATCTGCTCGCGGAGACTGCGCAGCCGTTCGCGATAGCCGCTCACGTTCTCGAGCCGCTCGAGGATCTCGGAGATGCGCAGCCGGACCTCGCGGATCTGACGTCGTGCCGCGGCGCCGTCGCCGTTCATGCCCGTCAGCGCGGTCGCCTCGCTCAGCGACTGCAGGCTTTCCTGCAGCCGACTGAGGAGCGACACCAACGACAGTGATATGTCGCTTTGAGACTCGTGAGGTGAGTCTCTTGCGGCGCCTGGTTCCGTGCCTGCTGCTGCTGCTGCCGCCGACGACGACGACGGTCGGAATGGGAGGTTCTGGCCAGAAGACGCCGCTGTGTCACCGCCGGATGAGGTGGAGGGCGCCGTCGCAAAAGACGTAGATGAAGACGTTCCAGGTACAGACGGGAACGACGACGACGGTAAGGACGCAGCATGCAATGAAGAAGAACTTCCGCCGGCAGAGGCGGACGAACTCGCCTGAAACTGCTGCTGCTGCTGTTGCTGTTGTTGTTGCTGACTGTTCTCTGAGTGACGCATCATTCGCGTCTCAAGGCGTGTGCATAGCGCTCGCAGCCGATTAAACGTCTCCCACAGTTCGGAATTTTCACTTCGTTGCACTCCCGGCTGGCCCGGTCCAGCCGAACTATTATCGGTTGGATTGGCATGACTGGACGAAAGGCCTCCCCCCGACTGGCTATGGGATCGGCCAGCTGATCCACTGGACTGGAGACTTGAGGCTGGTGCCGATGCGGTGCCCATCAGTGAGCTCTCATACGTTGACGACGATGATGATGACGACGATGACGACGATGCTGATGATGATGACGAAAATGATGACGATGAACCATAAGCAAAGCTAGCGGCTGCATTTGCGGCTCCAGCAGCCGCAAATGCAGATGAGGCCGATGGCGAAGGAAAGCTCGATCCGGCAGCGACGCCTGACGCTGAACGCAGTGTTTGTTGTTGTGGTTGGCTACCTGCAGTTGAACCTGAGGAACTGCTTAACCCGCCCTGTTGTTGTTGTTGCTGCTGCTGCTGTTGTTGCTGCTGCTGGTGCTGCTGCTGTTGTTGTTGTGGACGCTCGGAGCCGGAAGACGGCCGCGAAAGATCAAGTAGCAGTGCCCAGGCGTTCCAATTGGGCGCATCGGCCGGCGGTGCCAACGTATGAGCGCCTGATCCCGAATGAAGAAGATTTTCGGCTGCTTCAAGCGTCGGCGGCGGAGGCGGCGGAGGCGGTGGCGGCGGTGGAGGCGGCGGGACCCAGCCGTTGCCGCGATGCTGCATCTCCGATCGGGCCGGGCCCCGCTGGTAGAGCATCGACTGCCGATCTCGGTAGCGCATCCGCAGCAGCTCGAGCAGGTCGTCGTGCGTCACGTTCCAAATGGTGAGACCGCCGCGCCGCGCGATGCGCCGCTGAAACGACGCGTTCAGTCGGGCCACCGGCGACGACGGCAGCATCTCGCCGAGCCGGTGGTACATCGTCATGAGGCGGCTGAGAATCGACGACCGCCGGTACTGGCCGAGGCCGCCTCCGCCCCCGCCCCCGCCACCACCGCCCCCGCGGTCGGGCGAAGGCAGCGGCGCGTTCGTGATGCCCGTCAGCAGGTAGTCGCCCTGCGGCGAGAAGCGGACGAGGCGCACCTTCTCGCGCTCGAGGTTGGTCTTCGTCGTGGCGAACGGCTCGGGCCGGCTCCAGTCCCAGAAGTGCACCCGGTTGACGGTCGACAGCGCGATGAAGTTCTCCATCGGGTGGAACGACAGCGACGTGATAACCGACCGCTCGGGGCACACCCACACCTCCGAGCCGCCGCCGCGCAGGTCCCAGACGCGCGCCTCGCCGCCGAGACAGCCGCTCGCCAGCAGGTCGTTGCACGTCGGGTGGAACGCGAGACACCACGGCGTGCGCGGGTGGCCCTCGAGCGTGTTGAGCAGGCGGCCCGTCGACACCTGGCACACGTAGATCTTGTGGTCGCCGTGCGTCGACGCCACCTGCGCGCCGTTCGGCGAGAAGCACATGAGGAACGTGCTGCGCACGCTCACCGGCAGCTGGCACACCATCTCCTCGAGCTCGAAGTGGGCCGCCTTGTCCTCGGCGTAACGCTGCAGCGGGCCGTGCGGCCGTCGCGCGTGCGTCTGGCGCTGCTCGAGCAGCTCGAGCGTCGAGCCTCGCCAGTTGCGCTTCATCCTGGCGGCGTCCTGTTCTTCAACAACTTCAACAACACCTACTACTACGACTACTTCAACAACAACTACTACTAGTTACTACGCTACGAGCGTGCCTTTGCCGCAGCTTGTTGTTGCTGTTGTTGACGATATCTATCAGCCACCGTGTTGTGTTGTCGTGGAGATCGTCGTTGTTGTTGTTGCTGCTGCTGTTGTTGCTGATGTAGTTATTGTTGTAGTTGCTGATATTGTTGTTGTTGTTGCTGCTTCTGATGTTGTAATTGTTGTTGTTGCTGCTTCTGATGTTGTAATTGTTGTTGTTGCTGCTTCTGATGTTGTAATTGTTGTTGTTGTTGTTTCAACTAATGTTGTTACCGACGTCGCTACCACCACCTCCGCTACTGCTGCTGCTGTTGAGACACAGGGCAGCAACAACAACAACACCGACAAGAGTAGTTGTTGTAAAAGTCCGTTTAGCTAACGGACCGCAATCGGTTCACGTCAGCCTGTTGCTGCTGATCGACCAGCGGCACAGAGAGAGAGAGAGACAAGGACAAAGAGAAAAAACTAAACTTGCAAACGTTTGTTGTCGTGGTCGTGATGCTGGTGGTGGCGGCCGACGAGCGTCTTGTATAAAACGCCGCGATGAATCGATTGATCGTGTCCGACAAAACAGCAGCGACAACACCACCAACAACAACAACAACAACAACACAGTCTGAACTCCCCTATCGTCGAGCACAAACAGGCGCTCGCATCCGTAACAACAACGACATCACCAACACTTCACCACGACCACCACCTTCTTCTGTTCTTAGACTTGGTTTTCTTTTTGCTGTTCTCAGCAGCAGGCAAGATGATGTTGATGATAATAATGTTGTTGTTGTTGTTGTTGTCGGCGGCAGCATCATCATCATCGTCGTCGTCGTCGTTGTTGTTATTGTTGTTGTTGTTGTTGTTGTTGTTGTTGTTGTTGCCCCTTATCCTGTTATCGGCGGTGCTGCTGATTTACTTGGTTGCCATTCATGATCGTATTGATGTACTCGTCCTGTACACTGAGGTGAAGAAGCTCGCGTTTAGTTTCTAACTGGCGGTACGTAGCCAGATACGAGATAGATAGGCAGCTAAGACGAGATCGATCGGCAGGAAAAAAGATCTGTGATTATTTGCCCAATCCGCGTGCGTGTTGGATCGATGGCTGTTGCTGTGTTTACGCTGCTTCTGAACTGCGCACTCGTTTGATGAATGCTAAATATTGCTGCAGTCAGTTGCTATTGTGGTGCTGTTTTTAGCTGGGACAGCGTTGTTGTCGTTGTCGTTGTTGTTGGCGGATGGGGCAGCGATGTTGTTATTGTTGTTACTGCTGCTGTTGCTGCTGCTGTTCTTGGCTCCTTCGCTGACCTCACTCGATTCGACTATTCGATGGCGTTCACGCCTTCATTTCACACACGCCCTCACGTCGTCGGCACGTCACTTCACGGTATTCACACTTCGTTAGCTCGGACCTCTTCTTCCGTTCTTCCTCTTCCTTCTTCTTCCTTCTTCTACTACACCATCTACTAGCCCAAATCCTCAGACCAGAACCACAAGCGATATGGCGACCATAGACGCACTTTTTTTCTACCGCTGATCTAACCGCTGCTGCTACCGATTCGTCTTCACCTCGGCCAGAACTCGGCTCGGACCGAGTTCCATTTATCTAGCTATCTATCTACCTGTACTATCTATTTGTTTGAGCGTTCCGTATACACAACCGTACACATATACACACAAACAGACACATACGAACCACAAAACCGAATATTTGCCGCCTGCCAGCCGACCGTACGACCGGGAAGCACATCAACACTACGAACAGTAGTAGTAGTAGTAGTAGTGGAACTGGTAATAGCTGCCTTTCTGTCCACCATCAATTTACTCAGAGGACTGTCACCATTATCTACGTCCAGAACCACCGCCGTGTTGTTGTTGTCGTCGTCGTCGTCAGCATCATCATCATCATAACCGCCACCACCACCACGACCGCCGCAGCAGCAGCCTTGTAAACAACATCATGTCATGACCGATCTACGACCATCCATGATCTGCACTGTCTGCACCACCATCACCTTATCGAGCACCACCACCATCATCATCATCATCATTATCATAACCACGGATCTTTACTGGTAACTGCTTGGTCAGTAGCTAGCAAACTAGTACTGGTTGTTGTTCATCCTCGTCGGACTACTGTTGCAATTGTTGTTGTTGTTGTTGCTGGTGGTGGTGTCGGTGACTGTTGTTGTTGTTGTTGTTGTTGATGCAGATGCTCTTGTTGTTGTTATTGTTATTGTTGTTGCAGGTGCTCTGGTTGTTGTCGTCGAGCCAGAGACAGAAGTACAGTTGCAATAGAAGCGGTATCAGCAGCAGCAGCAACAAAACAAAATCAAAACATCAGCCAATTCATTGCAGGACTTAATTTGCTAAGCCGGTTCGTTGCCGCCACCGCCGTCAGGTCCACCACCATCATACGTGCCGTCTCTATCTTGGTCTGTATTGACGAACGTACGTGATCATGGACGCTCGATTATACGTACACCTCACAAGACTTGCAACTTGAATTGATCACCACTTGAGCGGTACCAGAAGCACCAGAAACACAGCAGCCACCGACCACCGTATGTGATTTATCTGTCGGTCGGTCGGTCTGTGTATCTATCTGTCTATCTATGGGTTGTTGTCGTTGTTGACGATTTTGTCGCCAAAGGTCCGACTACGACGACGTATCTCTACGTTCATGCTACTGTACGATACAACAGCGGCAGTATGATTACCAGTATCACGTATATGCATGCATCTATGCATACACAATTACTAACCGCCGGACGGACGGACGGACGGCCGGACTGAAGGAAGGAAGCAAGGACCGTATCTACAGCCTCCACCTCTTTCACCACTAAGCGCTAGCAAACACTATTGGCTGCCGCTGCAGCTGCTGTGGGCGTTGTTGTGGTTGTTGTTGTTGTTGTTGTTGCTGAGAGAGAGTTGTTGTTGTTGTTGTTGTTGCTGCTGCTGCTGCATAACCATCTTACCACCAACTTAGAACGACAGACGGGCGGACAAATAAACAGACCGACAATCACTAGTTTTTGATACACACCACACAACTGCAGTGGTGGTGATGGTGGCGGCGGAGGCGCCTACAACTCACAGTAGCTCCTGCTACAGCAGCAGCAGCATCACCACCACCACCAAGAATAGCAATAACAACACTATAATAATAGTAATACTGCTGATTGATGCTGATGGCGCTTGATGTTGACGCTGCCGCCCACCTCTGTATATTTGTGTATATGTGTGTCGTCTAATCGGCGACTGTACGACAAGACGAAAAGCCCTACAGATGGTGGGCCCGGCCCTACCGACGACGAAACTATGGTCAACCAACCAACCAACCGTACCCGAAACCCAGCAGCAAAAACAAGTAGCCAAAACGTAGCCGCCGTCTGTAAAAGTAATAGCGGTAGCAGTACTAATAATGCTCGGTGTCGTCGTCGTAGTAGCAGTAGTCGTAGTAGTAGTAGTTAGTAGTAGAAGAAATTGTTGTTGTTGTTGTCCGAGTAGGTAGGTGGAAGCCGTCAATAGTCGCCCCCCAATACTTGCCGAGAGAAAGCGAATGGTCACCACAC
Source organism: Dermanyssus gallinae (assembly GCA_003439945.1). Classification (NCBI taxonomy): domain Eukaryota; kingdom Metazoa; phylum Arthropoda; class Arachnida; order Mesostigmata; family Dermanyssidae; genus Dermanyssus; species Dermanyssus gallinae. The sequence continues at coordinate 72,563 of QVRM01002381.1, forward strand.
TCGGCACATCAACAACAACAACATCACCATCACCATCAACAACATCAGCAGCAGCAGCAGCAGCAGAGGTAGCAAAGCTACCAATAGCAGAAACCTACAACTTCCTACTGCTGCCGCTGCCGCTGCCTCCGCCGCCGCGGCCGCTGATGCCCCTCGGCTGCTCCCGCTGTCGTTGCCGCCGCTGCCGCCGCTGCTTCGGCGGCGAAACTACACCGCAACTCGACCTCCGTCAGCCGTAAGTCCGCTAGAAAACTATGGTGCTGGTAGTGGTGCTGCTGTTGTTGTTGTTGTTGTTGTTGTTGTGCTTGTTGATGATGATGATGATAGTGGTGGTAGTGATGATGATGATGATGATGATTATCATCATGGTAGAGCAACATCACGCACGACGACGAAACTGAGCGTTACGGTACAGAAGTTGTAGGAATCATAATACTAATAATAACAATAATAATAACAACAACAACAACAACAACAAACAAAATAACAACACTACCGGTACTCGCAACAGTAGCAGCAGACGGCATTTACGGCGACTTGCCGTGTGGTGACTGATAACCTGTTCGTTCACGATAATGATTATTAGATTATTATTATTATTATTATTATTGATGATGATGCTCGAAGACAATAATCTCGATGCTGTGGTTCGTAGACGGCTTCGGTCGTCTATCTTTTTTTCTTGTCGAAATTTGCGCTGTAGTTGAGAGTGTAAAATTTGACGCGGCCTCGCTTTTTTCGGTCTGCCGTTTGTCCGCCCGTCTGTCCGTCCGACACACTGACCGCCCGGCCGGCCGAGCAGACGACCCACTCGAACGATCAAGTAGAGATCATCAGCATCATCATTGTTGTTGTTGCGGCCGCAAACGGAGCGGCGCAAACCCGCCACTGCCAACTATGGTTGGCAAGCGAACGGAGACAGTCGACGGCGGCGGCGGCAGCGGCCGCCGCCCGACAAAATCACAATTCGAAACTACTCAAGTTCGCGCAGGCAAACTCTCTCCCGGGCGAGCGCGTCAAAGAGCGTCTGCTACCTGTTAGTGAAGGGCCCTTTTGTTGTTGTTGTTGTTGTTGTTGTTGATGTTATTGCTAACTACTAACTTGGTGCCGTTGTTGCTGCTGCTGCTGCTGCTTCTGCTCCGGCTGGCCCCAGCTGCCCCGGCGTTTGCTTTTCCTGCGCCCTGTGAGTAAGTGTGACAACAAAAATGTCATACACGTTCAGGCAGCCCCGATTGACACTCTACAAAGTATGACCGGTTTAGCGATTCGGTTTGGTTAGAAACGTTGTTCTCTCTTACTCAGCCGTTCACCTGTGTTCACGTGCATTCGTCGAAACGGTGTACACCTGTACATATACGTATATATATATATATATATATATATATATATATATATATATATATATATACATATATATATATATATATATATATATATATATATATATATATATATATATACATATATTTATATATATACGATAACAGTGTGATGGTGTAATAACTGGTGCGGTTATCTTCGGCAGAAATGAAGTATACTACACTATATGTAGTATATTATATTGTTGTCATTATCTTTGCTGCGTTAATTTAGGTGTCGAACGTTAGAGAGAGAGTGCGCGCGATTAAGTTTAGACAGAATGAAGGGAGCTGGCAGAGTATGACTGTCATTATTATTTTTAGTAGAGTATTACTGTGCCTGCAAAACGTTCGAAGATGTTCCAATCAGCTGACTAGATCAGTAACGGTAACAATTGCTCGAGTAGAACTCATGTGAGCTTCCGTTGTTGCTGCCAATTCATATCCGGCCGGTATCGGCATCTGTTCCCGTGATGATGTGTGACTCACTGTGTTAAATTATGATTTCGTGTTTTGACGTAACTAGGTACACGCCAGTCACCAACCACCTTACGAAATGCCTCGCCCCTTTCTGATGTTCTGAACAACGATAGTCGATTGATTACCTTTATTATATTACGTTGAAAGAGAGTAATAGATGTGATGTAATCTGACGCTTGTATCACTTCTATCGAATCGGTGGGGATTTATCGCTATGGTTGTAAATACCTTACTTTTGTGAGAGTGTTGAAAGTGTTGTTTTTGTAAACGTAGTGTTCGGTGATGTTTGGTGGTAGTATTAATATTGTTGTCGCTCTTATGACTATTTGATGGTAAACGTCTTGTCGCTAGTTCTCTGTTGAATTCAATGGCGATTGCTGGTCACTTTATAGCTGTGTGATAACATTTTGTTTCCGTAATATATATATATATATATATATATATATATATATAGTCAAATGTGTACTTACGTTAATTCGCAAAAAGCCAGTTGACGTTGTTTAGAAAGAACACTTACGTGGTGTTTCCTTTCGTATCCCTTATGTAGGCGTGCCGGTATCGATCTAGCGTGATTTATTGTCCATGGTTGTTAGGAGAGAAAAACACAAACTACCTACCAGCTGGGGGTACGTGAGCATACTTAGTGCATGACGAAAATATGACTATAAATACTGAAATGATGACATATACCGGCAGGCGGGAGGATATCTGCCATACATTGTCCCCACGCATTGGGCGGGTGAACGGCTGACGAATGGAGTGTTACCTATTTGTGATACCTTTAGTTAAAATATAATATACACATTTTAGTTGGGTGGTCTGCTATTTAGTGTGTGTTTCTTGTATAAACACAATCTCTAAGAAGTGAGTGATGGTCTGGAAAAAGGCAGTCGAAGATAACTTGTCTTTCTACTTTGATTGCGGACCACGAACAGTTTATGTGACTGGAATATTTAATTTAGGAATTGGTTATATTGTGGCTATACCTAATCACCAAAAAAAACAGGGCATGTTGTCTTTAAAAGTGCTACGTGCTAAAATCTGTGATATTGTTTGACATTGACATTTCTTGTTGCTGTTTGTTCGTGTTTATTTGATAACCAAGTGTTTGTATTTAACCTCATTATGATATGTACCGTTGATAACACTCGGTGCGTTTAAACGTGCGTTATTATTAGTATGAATTGTATTGCTTTGTCTCTATTTGTAGAGAATACATGCTCTAACGCGCATCTACATTAGATAGCAGTTGCATTTTACCAAGCATTGTCAGACGGACGCGATTTGCATATAGTTTTATTTTCCAGGTTTTGGGTTACACTTAAGTATCTCAGATACCGGCTAAAGAAGTCATGCCACTCATGTAGTCTAGTCAGCTATAATGCTCAGTGGAATCTCGACAGATGGCATAAGTTGGGCCTTGACCAGATACTTCTGTGATGGACATAATATATTAGCATGGCATGAAATAAGAATTGTGCTATAGAATGACAACTCGTATAGGAATGAAATATTAGTCGATGTTATAATGTCGATAAAACGACAGCAATAATAATACTTTTTCCCCCTTAAGATCATATTTATATATTTTTTGTGGGATTTACGGAGCATTATGACTTTTTGTTGAAAGATCAGCAAACTAGATTCTAGCGTATAAGTATTTTCTGCGAATAGCATGCATTGTGCCCATGCGTGGAAAACATTGAGAACACGCTTTGCAACGCGACCGGGGAGGCATACTCATTCTTCTTTTGTTGGAGAGCTTCACTCATTCCTCTCCTTCTTGTTGGAGACCCTCGGCCGACTCTAAAGAACATATCGAAAATAGATTTTATTATTCTGTGATTTGTATTTATTTATTTTTGAGTGGTCCCATCTCCTTGCGTATCATCGCATTAGCCCTGTTTTTTCTATGACCGGGTCTGTTAGGTCTTTGAATGCAGTCGAAGAGAACATCGTCGAGCCGAATCGCCTATATATATATATATTTTTTTTTGGAGGAGGGTGAATGCATTTACGCAGGCTTCGAGTACGGAGTATTTCCGCTCTCGAGAGCAGTGTGGGACTCGACCCTGGCGGTTGGATGTTGATACGCCAAGACCACTACCAACTAAACGCACCTCCCCCCTTAAGCTTTACTCTCTAATGGCCCAGATATTCATAGAACAGCACTATATATATATATATATATATATATATATATATATATATATATATATATATATATATATATATATATATATGCATATATATACGGGAGGTTCTGTGAATGCTTGATGCATGCGTACCCGCAAATGCACTAAACCCGTTTCCCTTCCCACTTACTTAGACTCGGGTTTGGGCAGAATCGAAACTGAAAATGTTTGAGTGTAAAGTCTCGTCTGGCGGACAGTGGCTGCATTGAGCACCTTTTGTACCCCCTAAACCAGGGTCCTTGGCATCATTACTTGCAGAACTCATAGCACGATTCGTTAAGAGCACCGGTATGCGTCGGAATGGCGCCTAAATGTATGACGCGGTGGAATTAAATGATGGTGCTGTTTTAGGGAAGCCAGTAGTGAACGGGACACGGGATCTAACTCGTTGGTCCTGACAGGCGATTGTCGACCACATTGTCGAAGCGCTTTGCCACTGATAAGAAAGCTTATTTGCTTCACCTGTACTTGACATGTCTCAATCCACCCTTTTTGAGTAGCCAGTCTCAAGTTATTCTTGCTCCACGGCTTCTGGGACTCCAGAGGCTCCCGACTTAACCTAATAACCCATTTTACTCACAGCTCCTTATCGTGAAGCATGTATGAACATTATCGTACAATTTTCTCTACACAAGCTATAATCGATCCCTGCCACCTGCCATGTCAATCATTATCAGATGTTATGAAGTACATGTAACTATTCTCTTGGAGATGCGGCTCGTCCCAATGGTGATAAAGTGGCGTTCTAAAATGTGGCGCATATAAAGCTTTAGTTTTGACCGTTGACAAAATCCTCACGCTATTCCTCCTAAAAGGCTCATATTCAACACTGTGCTGTAAAGCAATTGAATGTGTTGCTGGTAACAAATATGTACAGTATTTGCCGGAGATGCAGTTGAAAGGAAGGGATGCGTGCATCATCAATTAGAGTGCCAAAGAAGTTTTTAGCGCCTCAGGTCGCCTTGGACCAGGCGGACTCTGATCAGTTTTGTCAACCATAATTAATATATGTTACGACTGTCGGCTGACATCTGTCATACACTCCACCGTCGCACTATGGATGGCTAGTATATTCTGGCCCGTACAGCCTCTACCCTAAATAGATTTGTCTCTGTTGTGTTAGCTATTTTGTCAGTGGTGGGAAAATGAGCATTGGCTCTACATACGCTTAGTAACTCATCTAATGGGTCAAAACTCTGGTGGGTTTCCGCAATCCACTTATGCACTACATTAAGTGGTTTCGATCTATTGCCTACACGTGTCTAGAGCTCAGCTAACAACTTTCGTTGCTTTTTATTCAATTGGAAAATTCAAAAATTGGAAACTGGAACGATACTTAAGCTTGCCATTAGTATCGTTCCAGTTTCCAATTTCTGACAAACGTGAATTTACTCCACATGATGGCGCACACAAGCGTTATTTGAGTTAGTAACTTACATGCCATCATGCCATACATTTATTTTAATCAAGGTTGATATTCATCTCATGTAGGAAACATTTACTATACCGTTACCCACTAAGACATTTTGCGGCGGTCCCACCCATTAATTAATGAAACGTATTTTTGAATTTTGCTTGGATCATTTTCAGGGAGGGCACGACATTCGTCTATATTGATAACCGGTCCTGTCCATCTATACCGATGTAAGTCGTTGTTATCCTAAGCCACGTAGTAAACCACGACAGAGTGTTGATCAGAGCGAAAAATAACATCATTGAGTACGACAATAACATCATCGCCACCAAGGGCAACAGTAATGGCAACAAATCGAAGCGACGGCCCAGGAAGAAATTACTGTGGCGACCTCGAAATACAGAAGGAACAAAAACAATAACGATCAGCGTAGTCGTAGTAACCACAGCAACAAGGGTAACAACAATAAATGTCTCATTGTAAAAACAGGACCGAGCTACAGGCTATAGCGGCTAAGCAGGGCATTCAGGAACTAGAGCATTTCCAACAAGTGGCTAGTAAGGAGAAGGAAAGAACGTGTGAGCCAGTAATCCAAATCCGTCGCGATGGGAGAGTTTGAATGGCCCTGGGAATTCAACTTTCCACCATTCTTTACCGTCCAACCAAATGAGACAACGCGAAAACTACAGATGGATGCGTGGGCCTCGCTGGTCTCCGACTACTGTCGACATCATAGACAAACGAAACTTAGTATCGAATCCGCGGACACGTCGGAACTGTTTAGCAATAAGAAGATTAATCGCAAACTGAGTGGCGAAGGCGTTCTGGCGGTCGCCGAGCACATGGTGAGTGTCGGCAAAGCGCAGTGGCTTGAGCCGCAGAAGGTGTTACTCGTTCTATGGCGGAGTCGCGATGAGTGGGCTAGCATAATCTACAACTTTGCCGTGAATGCAGGCCTGACGCACACCGTCTGCACGATGTTTGAGCTTGTTCAGGGCGATGACTCGACGCAAGAAGAGTTCTATGGGCAAAGCATAGACGTTCTTAAGGTGTTTCTCAAGACACTTGAGGAACAGGGTCGGGCAGAGATCATCGGCGACGATGGAGACGGGGTCAAATTCTTCTAAGTCTTCATGTACTCATGGCACATGTGTGGCCGCAAAAAGGCCGCTAGACCAATAGGACACTACCTACTACTGAGCGGTGAGCGATGGGCGCGCTTCTTTGCAAACACCGCATCTATTTGTTGGACGATTTCTTTAATAAAACAAATCTAATGCTGCAATTTCGTACGTGGTGATTTTTTATCGACAAAAATAGAGAAGCTGTTACCGAGTGATACTGATTCCATAACTTGTTTCCCTTGCAGCGAGGGCGCTTCGAACTTGTAGGCGTGAACATCGTTTTCTAGACTAGACAGAAGTTCCGACGGAATAGTATGATGGGGTGTTTAAATGAAGAAGGCGCGAATGCGGGTATATTTGAAGTCTTTATTCAAAAGTGATCACCAGATGCCTGAGCGCAACTATCTAGCGGCTCTGTTTCACGAGCCGAAACATCCCTGCTTCTAGAATTGCTGCGGCTGTGACAAGTGCCAGTCCTCTACTGTATTCTTCAGTTTGTCGTCCGAGTTGAAGCGCCTCCCTTTGATATGTTTTTAGAGGACCCAACTGATGGAAGTCGTAGGGCGACATGTTCGGGCCGTAGAACGGATGCTAAAGCTGCTTCCACTTAAACCTGGCCAGTACATTATGTGACTCTGAAGCTGTGGAGGCGCAGCAGTCCAGGCCGTTTGTTCTTTAATTGCGTAGTCTACGCAATGTCTCACAGTACACTTCCATTGCTTTCTCACTGACTTTTCGGACACAATCTCCCGGGTATATGGCCACCACCCGGCGATGAATATCCGCCGGTTGCATACCTTCGGCAGCCAGAAAGCTGATAACACCTCGCTGCACCTCAACGCTCTCGAATTCTATAAACGAATTTTTCAATTATATCAATTGACGAACGCCATATTGTCCTCACACGCATTGCCTGCTTTTCTCCTCTGACATGCGCAGAGGTCCGCACATGCGCACAGCTACGCTATATACTACATTCGCGTCCTCAGATGCCTCACTCTGTTGTGATTCCCTGTTGTGGCGTATTCAAATTTCAACCGGTTTGGTTGTTACGACGTTTCGTACTTTTCATTTGAACCACTCTTATAAAACGTGGAAATTCAGAGTTTTTTCAACTAAATTGCACACACAAACACCACGTACAGCCATGTACATGCACAAACAGTAGACTAAGTGCCACACGCCAGAACAGACGTGAAGCACGGCATTGGGCATTGTTCTGTGTAGCTGAAGCATACAGTCAATTGACGACTAGCTAGCTGGTAAAGCAAATAGTGAAGAATATGTGCACGAGCATTATTGTATCGAATTTTTTTTTAGCTGGGAAGTTGGTAATAAGGCCCTATATGGTACCTATCGAGCGTACAACACTACTCATGCGGGATGTTGCAGGGTAGCGCCTCAGGATGACAAGGGCGGCGACGTCGACTTCAACGACGTCGTTGACGGAATCGTTCTCAGCCAGGACCTAAAAAGAAGCACCGCCTACGAGGAGGCATATAGAACGGGCCGCGAGTTAGGCTACCAGCAAGGCTTTCCTCATGGAGTGGCGCGCGGTGCGGTGCTCGGAGCCGAGGTCGGCTTCTATCGTGGTTTTGCACTCGTCTGGAGGTCAGCTCTCGCAGCTGATGAAGCGGCTGCCTCAATGAACGGAGCGCATGTATCGAGCGACGACCAACGAAGTTTGTCGAAAATCAAACGAAAAACGATATTGGTCGAAAAGCTTCTCCGGCTCGCCGAGGAATTCCCAAAGGAGAATATCGACGACGACCTCGACCGCAAAATCCTCGAGTTAAGGTCCCGCTTCAAGCAGATGTGCAGCGTTTTGGCGATCGACATCAAACACAGTTGGCCAAACCTGTTTAGTCAAGACGTTTTTTAGCCATTGTTGCTATCATTCGTTGTGTACATAAATAAAAGCGTAGTACAAAGAATCAAGTTCCATCTGTTGACCAACGAAAAGTCCAATCTGTAAGGTATATTGTATATGCTATCATAAATTCTATATAAAATCGGTCAATATTAAAGTCATGACAGCGATGAGGTAAATTATCGTAATTAACATGTTTATTAAGAATGCCACACAAGAAGTACCTAAGCAGCAGTGTAACATCCAGCTATGGGGACCAGCTTGAGTGTCGAAAGATACATGCCGCTAGCCTGAGTGAATTTAACCTTTAAAGTACTTAAAGCAGATCTATTGTTGTAAAAACGCACCCTTATTTACAATAGCATTACTCGCCGCAAGCTTACTCGCCTAGCACGACCACGTAAGCTAGAGGCCTGACGTTGAGATTCAATTTCAACGTTTTCAATGATTTACATTCGTCACTGAACCCGAATACATCACAATGATGCTCGGGGCCGCCTGAGCCTTGTTGACTGATTTTGGTCACCCGTACGCCTGAAAGCTGCGGTAGCAGCGGCACTAGTACGAAAGGCACGTTCCTTTTCAAACTTGACTGCTCGATCATGTGCATCGAGTTGAATTTGTCTACGAATCGTTTCGGCCGCAGCCTGCAGCTCAGCCTTCTCCCGGATGCATTTCTCGTACTCCTTATCACGCTGGGCGGCTGCTTCTTGTCGAAGCCTACAAAGTACAAATGAATTCTTATCATTAACCGTGCAAATGGTCAGTGCTTGTCGAAGCCTACAAAGTACAGATGAATTCTTATCATTAACTGTACACATGGTCAGTGCACTCGTTCGTAAATCGCAAATGTATCTTTTGCTACACATAAATAAATATTGATTATAGATATGACAGCCAATGTAACCGATATGATAATTCTACTTCGTATCATATGGTCTGTCGTCGATACATTCTGCCTGACTCACACGCATGCGGTTTCGTTTTTCTTGTTTGTAAACACTTGCAAGTTGACTTGACTCTTCTAACCTAGGATCCTCTTACCTTAACTCGTTTTCGTCCTGCCATCCATTGTAGTTGACCTTCTCGACTTTGTTGTCTTTGACCCATTCCGTCACGTTCGGTACGATGTTCAGACGTTCCTCTGTCAGAACGCGAATTATGTCGCGAAGATCGCTGCAGATTATATTCAAAACTTCGTTAGCAACCTCTCTTTCAGTTTTAATTTTGTATTCATCCTCACAGCGTCCACAGTTCAAGCTGATTTAGCCAACCTACGGCTAGAGTCCTTACTCTAAGTTGTGTACCCTCTTCGAGATTTACGCCTTCTCTCGTGAGAGTACATATTTAGCTCATGACTTTGTGAGTGCCGTGTATCAGGATCTGAATGGTGTACGCATTAGTCTATCTCTATTAAATTGTACATACGTGAGGACCTGAAAATTGTTTGCACCTTCTATGATAAAGTATAGATACATTTTTCCTGAAAGTACAGCCATTATTATTATTATTATTATTATTATTATTATTATTATTATTATTATTATTATTCAGATTTCGACGTAATCTCCACTACATTTATTCGCATCAAATGTCGAAGGCCGGCCCTCGCAGAATTCTATCGAACATTCTCGACCTAGAGATACCCGCGCTTTTTTTCGTCCTGTGACAAATCACGAAATACCCATCAAGCAGATTTTTTGATGAGTCCGAGGTGGCCGTGCAGGATTTCATGGAAGAATTTGGCATCCAAATTCAAAGTCTCCTCTAGCAATGGATATGCAATGCTTGAATTTTCGTCGATCGCAGCCTGCACACAAGCCGTCGTGCCATCGTACGTTGTTGATTTGAACGTCCTTTACGGTATTTGTCGCACACATAAAAATGTCCAGTCAAAAATGTTTCGTACCATCCATATACACTTCTCTGAATTTAAGCATGTTTGTACTTGCCATTTTCTCACACTGTTGTCTCTGAGAGAATCGACTCGAATGTTCCATCCAACCGTCAATAAATATGACGCTATCGCCAGTGGATTTGATGTATAACACCATTTCTACTACGCGGGAAAATGCAAAAACTTCCCAGTTCCCAGTGTATATATATATATATTAGGCATGTCGCTGATGGCGATAACTGGAGCCCACTCCTTTCAGGTTTAGTATTAACGAGCAATCTGCCTGGCTTAATCCAAACATAACACCACAGGCACACGTGCTCATATACACAGATGACTTCTCATCCGTCCTCCACGAGGTAGGAATTCCCGCGAGACATGTCATTAATTCACCGAAAACCGGACATGTTGAGATATCTCTGTTTTTTTAGACTATCCTCCGTTCCCATCGGGCTTGGAATCGCCATGGGGTAATACTTCAGTGCACCGAGGGCCGCGCATGTTGAGATATCTAGGGTTACCCAACCGTCCTTGCGGTAGCATGATCGCCCGTCATAGCTAGCGGCATGACTTGTCACCCGTTCTCAGTGAGAATCGCTCACAAAATTAAACAAGATAAACAACAAGGATCGAACCGGCGACACCCCGGCAGATGACAACCATGACTAGCGCAGTAGCATTCTAGAGCACGCTGCGCACATGACCTAGAACTCTTATCCTAGAGTTATCTCCGTCCGCTAAGTAATCGCTTGCCACGGTGCAGCTGTATGTTGACTGCAATTTTCTGGAGATTTCCTTAGGATAATTCAAAGGCGCCGGAGTTCCGCCATGGACGGACAAATGCGTGCGTACAGCGATGCGGTCCCTCTAAAAGCAGAGGATGAAGTTCTCTAAGCGCATACAAAAAAGAGTCCGGAATAGATTAATGTAATTTGATGAAGTTGCGAAGCCTCCTAGGATGTCGATAGATGTCGCCGTTGGTTTCTTTGACCTAGCGTCTACAACGTATGGAATATAGGTCGCCTTAACACAATGCCATTAAGAACAATATCAAAGCCAACTTCTTGAAGAAAATGTCGGTGTTGCATCGCACCAGCCGCAATCAACAAATCTATTAGTTAGTCTCTACTCTCTTTTTTTGGTAGATTTTCGGAAAACACCCGAGAACAAGGACGCTCGACGAATGCCTCTCTCAAAAAGAGAACAAGAGCTGTAGTTCCTTCCTTCTTTAGTCCTTCACATAAGAATACCTAAGTTTTAATAATCTATGTTATATGCATACTCAATAAGAGTGAAATAAATATGATGATGATAAGAATACCTAAGGCGGTAGTCGATCGAGCGATACCACAAATAACGTTTAATGGTAATAAAGTGGACGTAGTGTTCACCAGTAACAGTATTGGTACCGATGGTAGTAATATTAGTAGTAGTAGTAGTAGAAGTAAGTCGAGCCCGGTGGCGTGGTGGCTTAAGTCTGCGCCTCGCAACCGGAGAAGACACATAGGTGCGCGGGTTCGAGCCCCACCGTACTTTACTAGTAGTAGAAGTAAATATGAACTGATGATAAATACTTCAGACCTTAATCAATCTGCTATTAGATGCATAACAAATACGTGACTATGGCCGAGACTGCAACACACTGAAATGTGTGACTCAGATGCATGCAATGCGCTATATACTTACTCGGTCGCTCGTTTGTTAGGCAATCAGCGAACAGACGTTGTATTCAACACGCCCATATGTAGTAAAGTAGTTGAAATTACATTCAAGATTGTCGAAATCAAAATAGCAAGCAGAATATATCTACAATACTAGTGAGCGCATTTTGGCCTGCCTCGTTCCCAATGCTTGGGCGGACCGGACACATATCGACATATTGCATTTACAAAAGGTGTCGAAATCATAATAGCACGTCGAAAATAGATTACGTAACATGATCGGTAAATACACAATTAGACACATCCATACCTAAACTGTGCCAGTACTGCTCCAACTAGCGTATACTTCGGAAATAGTTGAGCAATGCGGTAGCGTGAATGATGTTAGGGAGTGGGAATTTTACCGTTCATTGCACTAAAGTTTGCTAAGTTACCGAATAGTGCACTGAAGTTTACTAATATAGAACTCAACGCAAATGCTAATATCGTACGGACATTGTCGTGTCCTACGCGACACACGCGATGAAGTCGAACGCATGTAACCGCCCAAACTACAGAAATGGATACCTGAGAACCGGATTCGCAAGTGCATGGCTTCCATATTATTAACATGAGAAATTTCACGAAGGATTCTCTGAGTACGGTGATGCTACCGTACTAACGTGTAACTAATGAATAAACCAATCAGTGGATAATGAAGTATAACAATAATATGTATATACACATCTGTAAAATGATACTTACTCATCGTCCTTAAATACTACGTCCTTTCCCTCATTGACCCATCCGGCATCCAGCATTATGTCTTGCACGAACGGCAGATCGCCCCATATTTTCCGAGACGCCGTCGTGTAGATAATTCTGTAAGAGAAAACATGTGTTTTAATTTTAACTCTACAAACATCACTATTATGACGTATACATCTCAACACGCACAATACAAGCGTATTATTTTTCTGCTCCGTGTGAGCGACGGCCTTGGAAGTCATTAAAAAACGACTTTATAAACTGTTAAGTTTGATGCTAAAGAAGCTATAAACCATACTGGTATGCTGTATGTGAGATTGTTTCAATGACGGAACACCGCGACAGAGCATTTTTATGAAGCGGTTTTGAACGCCTGCCAGTAAAATTAGGTACTTATACTCGTATAGCTTGGGAACAGCGAAGCGGAAATTAATTGTCAGATCGTTACATGTAATAATCTTGGTATTAAAGGGCAATCCCATAGTGTAGCTTATTGTAGTTTCGATTAGACTCAATTGAGCTGTAACCGTTAAGGACGTCAGCATGCGCAAGGTACTTCATCTCAACTGATACGTATTGATTTATACCTCGCAATAGAGGCTTATTGATTCAAGGCTGTCTCAGGGCAACTCGATGAAATGCAATTTGCCGAATAAATACCCAATGAATAACCCGCCACGGGGTCTTTATGCGCGTATGAGTGGTTAAGCCCACTAGACGTTTTCTAGCAACATTGAAAAACAATTAGCGAAACGACATTCTATTATCAAGGCCCTAAGTGAACCGGACTCTATGACAAGCCTAGTCTCTTCAACCGTTCGTTAGTGCAGCGGAGAGAAATCCTGCACCCCTCTAATGCCAATATGTGGACCACGAAGGGACACTTAACTTTAGGAGGAGAGCAAGGGCTTAATGCTGTATCGCACATAAATCTAAAAGAAGTGCTTCGAATTGTCGTTTTTTTATTATTTAGTTTAGTCTTCAACGGTTACACATTTTTGTGCTTGCCAATAACATGGTCTGAGAAAAAATTGTTATAAGCAATCAATAACTATGACGCCATCACGCAAGCCAGTTGGATTAGGAAATGTAACGAAATAAAACGACGAATAAAACACCATCTACGCGTAAGTGTACGCCGTGAGATTACCTGTAATCACCCAACGGCTCATACTTTACTGATACTTACGTTCCGCGAGTGGTGCTAATTGACAACAGTCTGGTTATATCGCTTTCCACTAGAGATTCTTAAACAGTGACGACGATGTGAAACTTTCAATATTTAACTAGTATGGGCCCCATGGCCGCAATATTGGTCGGAAACTTAGGCAATATTTTATTTAACGTATTTTTTAATACGTTAAACTTCGTATTTTCAAAGTCAAATTTACTTCACGAAAAACAATTTTAGACTCATACTTATATATTTTTATATAAGTATGAGTCTAAAATTGTTTTTCGTGAAGTAAATTTGACTTTGAAAATACGAAATTTAACGTATTAAAAAAAATACGTAAAATAAGATATTGCCTAACGTGTATATACACTTGTCTGATAAACCTAAAACATCGCGCACATCGTGAAAAGAAACGCTTCACAAGCTCACACGCCCCGAAACATGCGGTACCAGAAGCAGACACTACCTCTAACCTCTACGGTCGTTTAGCAACATATATCGGTGTGGAAAGAGGCACTTGAGGCTTTGTATTTGGAGGAATTTTGTCACCATAAAAATGGCGGCGCCGACGGCTAGGTGTTTAAAAACATCGTCGTTCTATACGATTCCACCATAGATATCTCTCAGAGAGAGAGGAGCCTATTTAGCTGTACTATGAAAATGTGTTTCGGTGAAAAAACGTTTGGTTCCGGGACTACCTCCTTAAGAGGCCAGACGCCGCTGGACTTTTTCTGTGCGGTTTTATGATGAGCAAGGCGTTCGTCAGTAAGCCCGCTAGCATCGACAACTTGAAGGAAAATATTCGGCGAAATACCTAGTCTACTTTGACTTTTATGCTAAAACGTTTAAAACCCTCAAGTGACTCTTACCGCGCCCGATGCATAGGACATGCAAGATGATAAGCAATAAACAGATGGTTGTTAACTCTGGCCCTGATTAGGAAACTCATCCTGCATCCTTTGAGACAACTCAGCTAACCGGATCCTGTTCCATCAGAACACGACTGTGAGCGAAATCAACAAGAGAAGGGACTTGGTGTATGAGACTTCTACGCTACTATTAACTACTACGCTATCACACAGAAATTATACAACAAAAACCGCTCCAAGTGTGCTCAAGGCATACTAGACGGTGTACGCCGAATAAACAACATGAATGACACGGAGGTTGTAGAGCATTGGACTACTGCAATGACCCAACCTCCACCCCCGCCACTTACGCCAAACCCCTACATCACCAACCCTGATCTCAACTGCGTTTCTACCCCTATCTCCCTCCTAGAAACGCAATCAGCTCTCCGAGGGACATCTAAAGCACTAGGCTTGGATGGGATTAAACTAGCATCCCTCCGTAAACTCCCCTTAGAGAATGTCTGCTGTCTCCTTAATATTCTATTAATTAGTGATGTTCCCCCCTGCCAACAAAAGGCTCGAGTAGCGTTCATCCCCAAGGTCACTGATGCCTCCTCCCCCAGTGACCTCCGACCCATCTCGATTAGCTCTTACTTACAAAGAACGCTTAATAAAATCCTTTCTAAACGTATCCAAAAATCTATTAAAATTCTCCCCACTCAACGAGCCTTCCTCCCATTCGATGGGACTGTCGAAAACCTGACGGTTCTCGATGGCATCATTCATGATGCCAAGTCCACAGGCCGCGAATTGCGGATCGCGTCGGTCGACCTGCGTAAGGCGTTCGACTCGATCAGCCATGAAGCGGTCCTGTGGACACTCGGGGCCAGAGGGTATCCGGAAGTCTTCATCGAGTATATCGAGCGCCTATACCAATCGTCCCAAACTCTCCTCGAATTCGGTAAAGAATGTCGTACTATCAGGCCCACCAGGGGTGTTCGTCAGGGTGATCCCCTGTCACCCCTGTTATTCAATCTAGTACTTGACGACATTCTCAGGAAAATAAACTTAGACAATTTAGGATATCGACTAAAAGAAGGAAACCGCCTTATGGGCCTAGCCTTTGCGGACGACCTCATCCTCCTCGCCTCCACCAAGAACACCCTCCAACAACTCCTAGATTTAGCTGTCCCCTTACTTAAAGAAAGAGGCCTTGAAATCAACACTGTTAAGAGCTTTACGATCTCGCATCTTTATGATGGTCGGGTGAAGAAGAGCCTTTATCAGTCAACCCGCGAATTCTCCGTTGGAGGGAGGCAATTGCCAGCCAAGGGTATATGCGCTCGATGGAGATACCTCGGCATCGAGTTCGACAGTAATGGCAGAGTCGACACGGCCAAGGTCACTCTCCTAGAACTACTCGGCAGACTAACATCAGCTCCCCTTAAACCCCAGCAACGCTTAACAATACTGAAACAATTCATTATCCCGAAAATTCTCTATAAACTGGTCGCTGGTCCCCGACCGTCTCAAAAATTCCTCCTAGAACTAGACTGTGAGATCAGGCGAACGGTGAAGTTGCAGTGGCTCAAACTCGAAAACAGCGTGCCAAACGCCTTCCTATGCGCGCACATCTCACACGGCGGTCTGGACATCCCCTGTCTCCGTACACTAATTCCCAGACTTCGCCTCTCCCGCCTCACTGCCCTGAACAGATCATCCCACATAGGCACTCAATGGCTGCTGTCGACCGATTATCACAGAAAGGAACTGGCGAAAACCAGCGCTCTCTGTGTGTTCGATGACACGACCATTGAAGACGCCGCACACGAGACCGAGTACTGGTCTCGTACACTACATAACACAGTCGATGGGGCTCACCTAAAAGACACACACCTAACCCCTTTTACAAATGACTGGGTCAAGGGTACTCCTTACCTATCCGGTAGGGAGTACATAAACCTGATTAAGTTAAGGATCAACGCACTACCAACGCGTGCCAGACTCGCAAGGGGTCGCCCCGGGTACGACAAATTTTGTCGTCATGGGTGCAACGCTGTCGAGACGCTGGCCCACATCGCTCAAGTGTGCGATCACACCCATCGCCCTATAATCAAGCGCCACGATGACATATGTGAGCGAGTCACCCGCTTACTCCGTGCTAAAGGAATGCAGGTGGAACGAGAGCGCACCTTCCGAAGACCCGCCGCACCGGCTCGGAGACCAGACCTCGTCATAACAACACCTACGAGGGTCTGGGTCTTGGACGCCGAGGTCTGCGGCCCCTCAAGAGACCTTGCATTGGCCAGACGGGATAAGATCAGGAAATACGATATGTCAGGGATCAACTTCCCAGCTCGCTTCCCCACCGATTCGGGTCCATCACCGTGTCGATGACCGGTGTATGGGAGCCCGAGTCGGTGAAGGATCTCCTGATTCTCGGGTTATCGAAGAAAAACCTGATCGACCTAACCGTCCTGGCCATGCAGGGTACCCTACGGGTCTTCCGGGCGCACCGGGACCACAAGAGCTGGGTCCGTCGCGGAGGAGGAGCAGGCGAACTCACCGGGAGGCGATTTTAAATTATTTTTTTAGGCGGGCACTGCCTTAGTGTGCAAATGTGCAATTATTGAATAAATTCAATGTTGTATTCCAAATATGCACTTTATTCACCTGGTGCAATTTGACTCACCAATTGAAAGAGCGAACCTCGCTACGATTTAGCCTGCCTACCAGAATACAATACATTCGTGTTCGGGTTACGACAACGACGGGTTACGACAAAAAAATCGGGTTACGGCAACATACCTTCGAAACCTTTCCTCGGAGGGATTTGTGAAGATATTTCGGTGAAGCTTAATCAACCGATCAATGTTAGCACGGTAGTCCTGTGAGCAGCTACATTTGGATCGCAACTTGTTCAGATTTGCCTTAAGTGTAGCAAGCTTCTCCGTTTGCGCTGAAGTTGCCATAATACTGCAACGGGAAACAGAATTAATGATAAAGCAAATTTAGACAAAACATCTATTAAACGGTTTAACGTTTATATATATATATATATATATATATATATATATATATACATATAGGGTGTGACGGAAAGATTTGAAGAGCGATATACAGAATTGTAGAGCTCGTTAAAGCAAATGTTTTTTTCTATGGAACATGGAGAAATTACTACAATTTGTAACACTGGTGTTTTTGCCCGACATAGGAGCACAAAATGTGCTGTTGCGAAACAACCAGTCCTAAGCATACCGTCGTATTCGCTAGAAAATTTTACTTCTTCTGAAGAACATATGAGGCCAGTCGGAAGATGCGGCATGGTCGCTTAGAAGAGAATTCGCAAAAAATGAAGTTCTTTATTAGCTTTCACACCAAATGCCTTAAAATCATAACCCGACGACCACCACAGCGTATCAAAATCATATTCAGCAAATGCGCATTTCATTACAATCATTTTGGTATCAAACTTATGGCAATGCGAGCTGTGGTTGTAGAGTGATGACGATTTTTCGGCGAACATGTCGAGATTAAGTGCATGAAAAATGACGCGCTGCGGCTGACGCACGACACGTCGGCGGTAGTGAACGTCGCCACACAGTCATTTTACATGCACTTAATCTGGACATGCCCTCCGAAAAATCGTAATTGCTCCGCAACCACAGCTCGCATTAACATAGATTTGGTACCAAAATGATCGTCGTGAAACGCGTTTGCCTGAATGTAGTAGCTTTTGAGTGACGCTGAGTGGGCGTAGGGTTATGATTTTGAAGTATTTGGCGTGAACGCTAATAAAGAACTTCATTTTTTGCGAATTCTCTTCTAAGCGACCATGTCGCGTCTTCTGACCGGAGTCTCGCAACAGCACATTTTGTGCTCCTATGTCGGGCAAAAACATTAGTGTTACAAATTGTAGTAACTTCACTCTCACTCCAAAACAAGACTTCTCAGAGACTATGTTCCATTAGAAAAAAACATTTGCTTTAACGAGCTCTATAATTCTGTATATCGCTCTTAAAATCTTTCCGTCATACACTGTATGTATGTATATATATATATATATATATATATCAAAGTTGGAATGCAATAAGTTTTATAAACTAGAAACTTCGTTAAGAATAGCCTTCTAGTTACTACTTGATATACTTAATTACGTTACATTTGTTGTTCTATTATTTTGCTCAAATCCACTTTGCCATATTTGTCTTATGCAGCATCGCATTATATAGGACATTTTAATAGAACAAGAGAACCTGACACACCAGCTGATATTGGGACACCTACCAAAGTGTAGGTGTGGCCAGCACAATCGGTAATGTATGCTCGGAAACGACAGAGAAACGACATAAATGTACTTGAGCAAACAGACACAAGCAGTCTCGTGGATCGGCAGTGTTTTCAGAGGTGTGTGTTGCTTAGAGATACGCAGTGACGAAGCTCACAAGTGTCGCGCACCCCGATGAGGTAAGACGGACCATGAAAGCTTTCCGCGCGGCACTCACTCGCAATACCAGCAAAAGAGAAGAGGCTTCGAAAGCTACCCATGTGCTTTAGTGCCTAAAAGTAAAAATACACAAAGTGTCTTCTTCCCTCTTTCTATCCCATCCACAAATACACACACACACATACACAAAAACACACGCTCTAGCCCACGCTTAAGACGTCAACATCTAACCAACACGAGCATCGTCACGCATCATTTCAAAAAATTAGTGAGTCACATTAGATAGACATTTGGATAGATGATGATGACACACGGTCATCGGCAGCGTCGGCATACCCTACCGAAATAGAAATACGGCCTACCAATTACAATGACTAATCAGCTTTGTGGCAGCAGACGGAGCTGAAACTGTTGTTGCAGCTGGATGTTGTTTCTTCCTGTGTGAAGTGACCTGTCGACGGTGGGTAGTCCCGTTTCACGAAAGGTTTGCTTCGGGAGCTAAACTTTTCAGAGGATGTTGATGAAATTGTTATTGTTCACCAGAAGAAGAAGACCTGCAACTGACCAGAGGGAGGGTCAAGGCTGGACAAGGAAGACCGCTTGCTGCGCTATGCGTGAATATCGCAGGGCACGAACGAGCCGAGTCAGTTGCCGTTCGCTCTCTGAGACGAATAGAGTAACAACAACAACGGGGACGATCGATTATTGAAACTGTCCGCCACAAATATGGCGCCGTTCTCGTGGCGCATTCGTATTGTTTTCGTGATCGGCGTAGTCTAGTAGTTCTCCTCGCCTTCGACGCTATTCATAATCTCTTTGCTTAATTCGTTATGTCACACTGTCTGTTTCTCTCTCTCCCACAATTAATACACATCACAGCGTGTATGTACACCACCTCTCCCACAGTGGTGTCTTAATCGTTGTTGTAGTCAAAGCTATACTTTAAAAAACGCTGCACGGATATAAATGAAGATGTGTCGTTTCGATATATATATATATATACTACTGGCTTATTTTTCTCTCTTCATCCCCAAACTCTTGTAACATTTTTCATAACAGCAAATTAAGCATGTGAATGTATGCGGTTGAACTGAAAACGAACTGAGTATATATATATATATATATATAGCAGCATTTAAATAGCTTCGCACGCATTTCGATCGCCGTAATGTCGTCACCGTGGCGGTAACACGCAAATAGGTCATACGACAATATGCTCGCTCTAAAACATGATCATCAACGTCACGACTATGCTTGTAGGCGTACCGAAATACATCCAGTATGAGGGCCTGTCATTAAGAATGGCTCTGCATTGCTTCAAATAGACTTCGCCTACTCGAGCTAAATGTGCTCTGATATTAAGAGGAAAGCGTGAAAACAGCGCGAGACGAAAACAAGCGCAAAATAGAGAAGAACTTTTGGTGAGATGGACCACTACATATTACTTGACATGGCATAGCGCCATCGCATAGCTACGATGTCCTTGCTGAGGTTTTCAACGAGGTTAACGAATTAACGAGTTTAGCATGGATTCTAACAAAAATAACAGAAGCGCGAATGGGTGATTGAACTCTATATCGTTGCAGAAAGCAAAAGACGATTAAGTCCTTCAATTCATTTCCATACAAAGTTGGAGCAAAAAAACTTAGATGTGCATGTTGTATCGCCAACGTTTGTACAGCAATATTTTAATTAGCTGATATGCGAGACTCTGAATCATCAGTTATATCGAGGGCATGTGTTGCCAATTGAAGCCCCCATAAAATCCACTGTAAAATAACAAGCAAAATTTAACTCATCATTTAGTCATCCCCGACTGATCCTCGATTGTTTATCGTCGCGATGTGGTGCAATACAGAGCTTGCTAATATAAAATGACGGGATCGCCCAAGCAAACATTTCGAAAGAGCGTTTTCACACGTGACATGTGTATGCAAATCATATAATTTGCAATGGCTATAAGCAGTCACTCGTTTGGTCGTTGTATGTATGTTGTATGTGGCCTGTCAAATCTCTATCGAAGGCTTTTACTTGCTTCTGGTAGTTTTTGCGGTCCAAAACGTTGCGGAACTATGTTCGGCCTTTCCGCTTATAAGCTGGTATAGGGTATATAAGGTGGATTCAAATGAAAAGGTACGAAGCGACACAGTAAGTGTAATTAAAGTCTTTATTCAAAAGTAACCAGCAGAGGCCTGAGTACAGTATCCGCGGTTCCATGATCAGCCGGAAGGACTCGCTATGCTCCCTGAACTACTATGGCTGTGACAAGAGCCAATCCTCCACTGTGTCCTCATCCAGTTCGTCGTTGGAATTGTAGCAGGTTTGATTTTTTTTAGGGGAAGGTGATGACTTCTGCCTGCTTCCATTGCATGCTGCCCTGCGTTGTCTCTGGCTTGAAGTGAGGGCACTCATTCTCGTCATCCGCTTCAAAAATGCGGGGTCGTCATTATACAGGAACAGATGTCTACACTCACGCATGTGCACAGCCACGCCGCACGCTCCAATCGCGTCTCTCGATGACTCACTACGTTATCCCAAAGCGGCATATTTAAATTCCAACCGGTTGTTACGACGTTTTGTGTCTTTTGAATGTATCTCACATATATATATATATATATATATATATATATATATATATGCAGCGTGTTCTCAATGATATACTGTTTTAAGTCCGGTTTTTTTACCAACCCTTTTTTTAACGGAAAGACTCAAGCCTATTAGACTTTGAACCACAATGAGCATTTTACTCGGGTACCTATCATATCGTCTGATCAGCTTTCTTGTTTTGTTTCACGACGCTGCGCATCCACATGTGGAAAATCAGGCGGCTGTGGGCATTTCTATGAGATGGTAATCGAGAGGCTGAACTTACGATATAATAAGTGAAAATTGTTGTGTTTGACGTATATATATACACATATATATATATATATATATATATATATATATATATATATATATATATATATATATACATATATACATATATATATATATATATATATATATGTCCAGGCTCTCATGAAGATGTAAATGTAGGCAAGCGGTTCAAAGTAACGAGAACCGAAGAGAACTAACCATGCAAGATCGCCGCTGCTCAGCGGAGGGCACCGCCACCACCGACAACAGATCCGGTCAACCGGTTAGTTCCACGCGCATCGGATTCACTGCGCTGGCACTGCAAGTGGTGGTGGTGGTAACACAGGTTCTTCTCTCATCACCATCAAGTACCTGCAGGTACAAGACAGAATGCGAAAAATACAGGAAAACAAATAACTACTACTACACACTACTACTACTACTATTACTATAATTATATTACGAAGATGATCGTCTGAATGAACGCCGTTATTTGCTATGTTATGAATGTTCTGCCATTGATGTACTGCCATTACAATAGGGCAACTTTAAAATAGCATCGTCCACCCTAATGTATACACGTATGTGCCATATATCTATATTACTATATTTATATTGTCTTACTATATCTATAGCGTGATATCTGTGGAAGGTAAAGGTGTGGAATCATCTTTGATCTCTTGTGGGTAGATAGTATATTTAGAACGCGTAAAGGTTTAAATAAAGGTGCAAAAACAAAGCCTTGTTATGATTTCTATTTTATTTTACGCTATATATATATATTATATGTTTAATTTGTGTCAATCTTCGCGTCAACGCGACACAACATTTTCGCACACACAGATCTCGACGTGGGACGACGAGAGGGTGGTGGAGCAGGGAAGAAGATCTGTATTTATTCTATCTAGTATTTGCTAATCGCCAAAACAGCAGACCAGAAAAAAATCTTCCGTTCGTACACTGCAACTCTATAGATAGAAGACGTCTCGTTGTTGTTGCTACTGTTGGTCAGTCGTTATTGCAGCAGCAGCAGCAACATTAACAACAACAATAACAAAAACAACAGGATCATCATCATCATCATCAGCAGCAGACAGTTTGGCCCTCGCCACGTGATATGCTTTGTCTGCCACGCTGTCGATGTCGCTTCGCGCCACAGACCTGCACATCCACACTCACGCAGCCACACACGCAGAACCGGCCTCGTGTGTGTTTTTCTTTCATCATCATCATCCGCATTATCATCATTAGCAGGTGTTTTTGTTTCGTAACTCCGCGTAAAGCACGAAGCTCACTTGCGATGATTACTTGATACTGACTGACATAATCATAGGTGTGTACTAACAGTACAAGTCGTAGTAAAAAAAAACAATCGTAGTAGTAGCCGGCCGGCGGCCAGCCAGCCACGCTCAACCAAAACACCGAGCAGACGACAAATATTTCGACCCATCAAGTATGAATCGATCCCAGACAGCGCCTTAAATCGATACGAAGTGTCCTGCTTTCGAGCGTGTTCTCCTCGTGCTGCGGCTCCGGCGGTTACGACGACGACGACGGCGCTGCTGCTGCCGCTGCTGCTTCTGCTGTTGCTGCTGCTGGACACTCAGCCTCCAGTCGCATCAAGCACCAAGCACCGCTGTAACGCGACGAGACGCAGCACTATCGAATCATCGCCGTATCGTGGGTCCGTTTATTCGCCGTTGTCGCTCGTTGTCGCTCGTTGCGCCTCCTCGTGTTTGCTGCGAGAGTCGGTGAGAGACTCACTGAGCGACCGACCAAGAGACAAGGTCTCTCCAACATTCGCGACGTCGCCGTGCGGTTGTGCTGGCGTGCGAGCGAGCGTGCGTGAAAGCTGAAGTAAAGTGAAGTCTGTGTGAATCGTCGTCCAGCCAACAACATGTTCTGGGGACTTCAGCTCGAGCCGACGCTGCGCTACAGCCAGCAGGTGCCGAAGTCGTTTCGCATCACGCAGGCCACCCTCAGCGCGGATTCGACGACGCAGGCGCCAACGACGACGCTGAAGAACAGCGGCGGCGCCGCCGCGATCGTACAGGTGTTCATCGAGAAGGATGGCAACGAGTACCCGATCGCCACACTGAAGCCGGGCGACAAGTACGACTGTCCCGTCGATCTGCGTTTCTGTGAGGGTGAAGACATCTGCTTCTTTCTGAAGGGTGACGGCGTCGTGTCGCTGACAGGACACATTCTCTATCCGGACGATGACGACGACGACGACGATGAAGGCGGTGGCGGCGATGCGTTCCGTCACTACGTCGATTCGAGCGACGAGATGGTTGAGGACGAAGACACCTCGGAAGATGATGACGATGATGACGACGACGACGACGACGATGAAGATGAAGACGGCGAGCCGAAGATCAAGGAGGTCAAGGACGACAGCGAGGTTGTGCGAATGAATGGAGGCAAGCCGGTCAAGAAGGTGATTGGCATAGCCCAACAAAAGACTTTGGACGGCGCCGGCGACGACGACAGCGATGATGAAGATGACGAGGACTTTGACGAGGAGGGCGATGAAGACGATGATGATGATGACGATGAAGACGAGGCCGACAGCGACGAACAAGTCGGTGTCAACGATGAAGAAGATGATGATGATGATGAAGACGACGACGATGAAGATGAAGATGATGAAGAAGATGACGACAAGCAAAAGCGAGCGGCGATGGCCAAAACGATGCCAGGCCAGAAGAGACCCTCGATGATTGCCAATGGTCAGACACCCGATTCGAAGAAGTCGAAGCTTGCCAAGAGCAGCCCCGTATCCCAGAAGACCCCCGGCCAGCAGCAGCAGCAGCCGACTCCCGGCAAGTCGGACGTAAAACAGTCTAAAACGCCGGCGAAATCCGACATTACCACTAGTAGTAGCAGCAATGCTAATACTACCGGTAAGACGCCGAAATCAGAGAAAACGCCCAAGCCGGACAAGACACCGAAGTCGTCGGCTAACAAGACACCCGCAAGCAAGCAAGACGTAGGCGCTGCCGGTGACTCCGCCGCCACCCCCACCGCGAAGTCGGTGAAGACTCCGAAAACCGACAAGGAGAACGCGGAGACTGTCAAAAGCAAGACGCCGGGCGGAACCAGCGTCGAGGACGTCAAGCAGCTGAAGTTCGAAGAGATTCGCGTGGGCAGCGGGCCGGTAGCGAAGCCCGGCAAGACTGTGCACGTCTACTACACCGGCACGCTGATGAACGGCAAGAAATTCGACTCGTGCACGAGCGGCAGGCCGTTCTCGTTCAAGTTGGGCGCGGGCGCCGTCATCCAGGGCTGGGATCAGGGACTCGAAGGCATGAAGGTTGGCGGTAAGCGGCGCCTCGTCATTCCGTCCCGTCTGGCCTACGGAAAACAGCGAACAGGGCCGATCCCGCCCAACTCTGCGCTTCGTTTCGAGGTCGAGCTGAAGGCCGTTAGTTAGTTCGTTAGTTAGAAGATGATGATGATGATGATGATACTCCATGAGCCGGCTGGGAAGTAGTTGTAGACGTATGTGATCATGATTATGATTGTTGTTGATGTCGTCGTTTTGCCGAAAGCTGTTCCTTTCCTCCGCAGTTCTTGTTGTTGTTGTTGTTGTTTAAGTCGTCGTCGTCGTTGTTCTAGTTGTTACTATACCTCCGAGAACCTGTGGCTGTTTGTTCGCAGGTTCGTTCTCTAGCTAGGTAGCGCCGTTAGAGTTGTTTGTCGACGAGAGAGTTCTTCGGTGGTGTGCCACATAGCTCACAAATAGCATGAGCTTCGTGGCGGGGCCTTGAACCTACTACTAGCCATGTAGATTATGAATTATGGTCGACGACGGTGATGACTATAACGATAATGATGATTATGATTATGCTGCTGCTATTACTACCACAAGGTAAGTCGTTGTCGACGCCGACCTCAACCTCGTTGGTTGATGTGATGGCGACAACGAAACGCCTCAGGGTGTCACCACGAACCGTCACGACCATGGGCCTGTCGCCACCATTTTGTCGGCACTTTTTTGTTCATGACACGTATCTCAATAAGCAGTCATAATGATGATAATAATAATAATAATAACGACAACAATAATATTAGCTCTATGTAATTCAAACAAAACAATTCCATAATTGAATGTGTGAGTCAAGTGGACAAACACACGCGCATTGTTGTTGATGATGATAATCAGGTACGGATTGTTGATGGGTATTCCATGCGGGTAAAGACGAGCACAAATCTGTAGCATGAATTCTGCATGACGACCAGATGACGCGACGCATGAAGAATCTGACTGAGCAGAAAGCAGCCGAGCGAATGGAGTTTATTAGGTTACTGGACAGTGACAAGATACTGTATACTGGCGCGTGAAGACGGTGGCTGAAGTTATGGGGAGGGCTGTTGTATATATATACACACACACACACACACAGACATACAGATACACACAATCACAATCTTTGTATTATTCCACGTTGGTCTTTGCGGTAACTTTCCACGACCGACATTAAGAGTCTTAACACTGGAAGCGCAACAGTGGACTTATACCAATAAAGTGTGCAACGTGGCTCCAAGAATTAAATCAGTTCTTCTCTCTCTGTCCTTTATATATATATATATATATATATATATTGGGGGGCAGCTTGAATCAATCGCTAACCTTATGATTCGGGATGGCTATGGTTTTGATGTCGTTGCCATAAGTGAAACTTGGCTAAAAGACTTGGACTGTCCCACTCACGGAATTAGTGGCTATAACTTTATCACTGCCTGCAGAAATGATCGTCCTGGAGGTGGAGTCGGAATTTTTGTAAAAAACACTTCTGCAATACTCTCCTTTAGATCCCTTTGTAGTCCCGATGGTCATGTCCAAGCGGTTCGTATTCATGTAAAAAACGATCGAGGGTTTGAGGGGTTTATAATAGCTTTTTACTCATGTCGTGTTAGTCACAGTGACGTGCTGCTAGATACCCTTGAAGCTTTATTGCCGCGAAGTAGCAACCTGCCTTGCATGCTAATGGGGGACTCGAATATCAATATTTTAGCTAACCCTCCTCCTATGAAATATCTATCTTTTTTTATGGCGAGGGAGTTTGTTCACACAATAGATAGGGTAACCCGTCCCAGCTCAGCAACCTGTATAGATCATATCGCTATAGCTAATTGTTCTGTTTTTAGTTCTATTGAGGCAGCTGTGTTAGAGACCCCATTATTTTCAGATCACTATCCAATCATTATCTCTGTCAACGACGGTCAACCCGTTTCGGTTGTACCTGGGAGGGACATACCCATTTTGCATAGGCGGCATGATCAGAGCAGTATTGATGTATTTTTTGACTTGGTACGGCGGGCCTCCTGGATCAACGTCTATGAAGCTTTAGATGTAGATTCAGCTTTCGAAGCGTTTCGGGCTACCGTGAGCAAGATTTATGACAAAGCATTTCCTAATATTAGTCTGGACGGTCCTGGTTCTTCTCGAGACAGCCACACATTCTCTTTTTCCCCGGGGCTTTGTCGGTTGAGGCACACAGTGAACAAGCTTTATCGAAGGCATCGTAAGCACTTGACGCCTGAGACAAAAAAAGCGTACTCATGCACTCGAAAACGGTATTTACGCGCTATTTGCCTAGCCAGAGAGGCTTTTTATAAAAATCGGTTTAATGACATTAAATCGGACTCGCGGCGTTTGTGGAAATATATTAACAAAGCCTGCGGTAGAGAGCTTTCTAAGGCAGAGCTTCCATCAGTCTTAACTTCCAGCACGGGTCAGACGATTAGTGAACCAAAGTCGATCGCCGACGAACTAAACCTACATTTCGCTACGGTTGGATATAAAACTATAAACTTGTTAAATCCGTGTACTGATGGGCACGGCCTTGACGAATTATGGCCAAAGGAGGCCAAATCATTTTCGCTGCCTCGGGTACAGGCCTCTGATGTTGAGAGTGTGATAAGGAACTTGAATGCTAGCTGGGCTTGTGGAATCATAGGTGTTCCGGCTAAATTGTTAAAAATAGCTTCTTCCGTTATTGCAGCTCCTTTGGCAAGAATAATTAATCTATCTTTTCAACGCGGCTACTTTCCTAGATGTCTGCGATCTACCAACGTAATCCCATTATACAAGGGTAAAGGGGATAGGTGTCTTGCGTCCAGCTACCGTCCTATCTCAGTTGTTGACTATATTTCAAAGATCTTTGAAAAGTTAGTGTTACTGAGCCTAACTCGTTATTTAAAGGACATTAACTTCCTTTCATCAGACCAATTTGGCTTTCGTAAAAACCGATCGACAGACTTAGCCCTTGCACATCTGTGGCAGCATGTGGTTGACTCGGTCGAAATGGACCAGCCTTGTTTGGGCGTGTTCCTGGACGTGGCGTCTGCCTTCAATTGCCTTGACCATGGATTGTTTATCCAGATGTTGACCCACTTGGGCTGCACGGTCTCTACAGTTAGCTGGTTTAGATCCTATCTTGAGGATAGGTCTCAATCTGTAAAGGTTGGGTCTGTTCAATCTATTTGGCAGCTTGTTGACTTGGGTACTCCACAGGGCTCGGTACCTGGTCCCTTTATGTTTCTTATATTACTGAACTTCATACTCTTGAAAATCAAGCACGATAACCTGGGAAAGGCGATAGCTTTTGCTGATGACACGACAATCTTGTTTCGGCTCGACCCGGGCAGCGTTTCTAGTGGTATTAGCACTTCCCTTGAGTTAGTTGAAAAAGTTGTTAAAGTTTTCAATGAGTACGGATTGGTTGTAAATACAAGCAAAACCAAAATCTTAGTATTTCGACCCGCTAGAAGGCTGCTTCAATTGCCCGATAGTTTTCAACTGGGTGCTAATACGGTACATCGTTCCCAGGCGGTGAGGTGTCTCGGTTTGGTATTGCATGAACATTTATCCTGGCATTCTCATATAGATCAACTGATACCAAAGTGTTATGCAGTTATTGCAACTTTGCGAAGATTAAGGCAGGTGGGGGTTCCCGTTGAGGGACTTTTAACGGTCTACAAGGCCCTGTTTCTATCTATTTTATGTTATGGTGTTCTCTTGTGGGGTGGTGGGTACAGAGGCATTCTTCGAAGGGCCCAGGTGATTCAAAATGATGCACTTCGCGCCATCTTCTCTAGACGGCGCTACGAGTCAGTTAGTGATCTGTTTGCTGCTTATGACCTTTTACCAGTCTCAAAAATATATTTTCTTAGAGTGGCCACGCTTGCCTACAAAACCTCTCGTGGTTTATTACCGGAGGATATAGTATTTCCCTTGGTACCTAGGCGAAGAAGGCAACTGCGTAGAGCGACAGTATTTGTGATACCGCGGACCAAAAAGAAACTTAGGTCTCATTCCCTATTGTGTCGGCTGCCGCATGTTTGGAGCGCTCTACCAGGACGCATACGATCTCTCTCCTCTGTGAGTATATTTGTGCGGGAATTAAAAAAGTATCTTGCTACCGGCTCTGGTATAACAGATCGGTGAGGGTATTAGCAGGCGTTGTGAAGTGAAGAGTTGTGGAGATGGAAATTGATTCATGAGTTATAGGAGCCACCATACAAAGGGTCGGCAATACTGTTGTGACGAGCGTATTTCCTTGCTACAATGTTGAGTCACACTGATGAACTGATCACCGGTTTACTGTGTACACACCTGTATATATAACCATGTGACTGTGTAAATCACTCTATTTTATGAAATGAATTTTTTTTTTCTCGAAAACTTAAGCATTTGTAATGCAGTTTCGCAAATAAACCACGTTTTGAATCTGAAATCTGAATATATATATATATATATATATATATATATATTACTATGAGTACATTTGTACAGAGGTTCACAGCTTCTTAGATTCATTAAACGCTAGTATGGAGCTATATAGCTTATACTGCATGTCTTCTCATCATTTTATTCAGTGTCAGTATTATGTTCGGTTGATATAGCATACATTATTTATTTCACTTACTTTGACAATTCATATTACAATCTTGTGTAAGTGAACGTGCTAATTTTCAGCCTAGAACAGCCCTGGTCTGCACCATTTGCCAAGCATTCCCAAAATTGAGATAGCGTTGCCCCGCAGGACGTCAATGTAAAGTTCCTGGCGTAAGAATTGTGCAGCTTTCTTGTCCCCAGTAAATATCTTCAAACGTTTGCCTAATTTAGTAAAGAGTCTCTCAGTCAGGAGGCCCGCTCGAAGACCACTGAGCTGAAGTTATGGGCTCTTGTCAATTCGGTGTATTTGTTCATCTTGTTCTTTCCTGCTAGGGTCGCAGCGTGACCAGCTCTAAGTGAACCGAAACCGGCCATTGATGGAGAAATTGAGTCGGTTACGGTGGCGTCCCATATGAGAATGCGGCCTCATTCAAAAGGGATGAGAGTCATCCCGTCGGGACGCCAGTTGGTTCTAACGTGCTTAGGTAGCCTGCCGTCCTGAGGGTCCTTGCTATTGTGTCATTCATAGCCACATGACGTGGTCGACGACCTTCACTTAGGGCGCAGGATAGAGTGCTGAGCTTTAGTGCCACCGGCTCCCCACAACGGTATATGTGAGGGTGAACGAGCGGCGTACCGAGTCGGATACCAACACATATTCTTGTAGTGTCATCATACATTAAGGTTCCTAATGATGCACTGGGTAGGGCGTGTAGCAAATCACTTGCATGTTTTGCAGAGGTTGCGCTAAGCCAAGCCCTAGTAGAGTCATTTACAACTTGATCAGTAAGTAATCGAGCATGTTGATCGGCTAGCAGGGTCGATCATTCACTCAGAGATGTAATCTCTTTTGGTGAAGTTCCAAGAACCTCAACCAAACTACTCGTGACTTGATCTCGCATGGAAGTGAATTCGAGCTGGCCAGCTTGATCAAGGAGCTCGCAGACCCTGCCGGAAACCTGGTGGGTGGCAGCAACTATCGCAGGGAGTGCTAATATTGCCGAGTTTGGTAAGCCAAGCCACCCATTGGCTATTGACAAGAAGATCTGTCGTTTGGCTGTATCGCCTCAGCAGGTAAAGACCACAATGGTATCTTATAAAGGGAAGGCACTTCGAAGCGGTACTCTTTGTCTGGGATGGAGTCTTTGACTGTCTTTAGCAAATAGTACCTCCTTATCGTATTAAAAGCATTGAAAAATCCAGCTTGATCAAGTACGTGGGGCAAGTTCTGGAAGCCAGGAAAGAGCGAGCTGTATGAACTGCTGTTATAACCCCGACTTTGACAGAGAACCCCAATTGTCTGTCGTCTATTCGGTATGTGAGCGGTCCCGTGTTATCTCTTATATTGGCCTTCGAAGCAATCCTACATAGGTATGATGAGTATGTGATCGGTCGGTTAGAGCCGCACTTCATTGTCAATGCAAATCATTTGGCGCCAAAATTTATTGGTAAAAGTTCCGCTAGTGGTTGCCCAAAGCGCAATATTTCAACTACTTTGGCTATAGATATAGCCAATTTATTTGCTGTCTCTCCGAGGTTTGAGGACAGCAAGTCGGCTAGTAGTGTCGAACGGAAAAAGTCCAATCCTACTGAGGAACTTCTCCGAAAGGATTGAACTGCAGCAAATGTGTCATCCTTGCTAGTGGATCCGGAATCTGTTGATAGTGGTTCACGCCATATATATATATATATATATATATTGCATGGCTTCTTATCATTTTATTCAGTGTCATTATTATGTTCTTTGTATTATTCCACGATATATATATATATATATATATATATATTAGAAGAGATATATATATAGGACAGAGTTCGTTAGTCACTAGCAACAGCCGCTGCGAAGTAGTGGCATTCGACTCGGGCGTGAACTTAGATGTGGAGGCAGCTCTTAGTGTGGTTGTTTATTTGCATATTTTTCTATAGTAAACAAGTGTGATCATAATTCAGTCATCCTAAAAAGGTCATCGCGTTAGGCGGCAGTTTTAATCGACATACTCGAAGAAGCAGTATTTCTTCTACGAAAGATACCCAAACGCGATAGGCCCGATTTTCTATAAAGCTTTCCCATATAGTAACGATTTTGCAAGAACAAGTCTCACTATTCTCCGCAAGATTGATGGACTATACACACGGCTGTGGGACGCATGTTTACCTTCTGACGACGGGCTGCAAGAGAGGTATCTTATAACGCGGCGAAATGCGAAACTATTGTTTTCAGCGAATTTCAAGATGAAGGACGAATTGCAGTACACGCAACTCGAAAGAGAACGTTCGTTTAGCAGCAGAACACAAGGACGACATAAACCTATTAGAGTCCCCAGTAAGTAAACGGAGAATTCCTCTTCGTCGATGTGCTGTTTATAGTACGTCCAAGATACATAACAGTTCTAGATCAAGCCGTAAAAAAGCTGTCTTTCGAGCCGCTCAGGATACTTTCGTTAGAGAGTAGTGTAGAGCCGGCCACCTACGCACGTACGCACCATGCTGAACCAAATAACTCCTTCTTTGACTGCCGCTATAAGGATGAGGGCAGGAGTATGCGATCTCTTTTCTCAAAGAGCGAACGGCGATGAAGACAGCCTGCAACTACGCAACAGCCCAAAAACTTCTGGTGAACTCTAAAAAATACACGAATTTAAACGAACTTCTAAAACGAGACAAAACTACAGGTAACACTAAAGCCCCAAGTCCTCAGACATAAATAACAACCCAATAACGATAATAGACCTAAATAACAACCCAATAACGATAATAGACCCAATAACGTGGTAATTCTGTTGCGTGGCAAGTGCTTGGCTTTGCCAGTATCCTGCACTGTGGCTCCATCCTATTTAGGTCACAGCTCCGTCAACACGACGTGGATAGCGGAGTAAGTTATACGAGTAGATACGTAGATACGCAGGTCTTGAGGACAGCTACAATTTTTCTGATAGAACGGCAGCAGCACCAAGGGATGAACGGAAAGGAGAGCATTGAAACAAATATTGCGTCTCCCGAGTGCGAAGTCCAATGCCTATTTCATAGTTGACGCCATGGAATGAGATGATCAGCTGCTGTTGATATAACCTATGCGATACGTTCGAACTTCACAGCTGTAACCTGACAGACAAATGAATAACAGAAAATAAAAATATGTGAGAGAGATTATTTCTATCTCTTTGGAGTTGGCTATAACCATCATCTGAATTGCAAAATCAAATCTAGCGTGTCTATAATGTATACAAATGTATGCGTACTGAGATATATATATATATATATATATATATATATATAGCAACAATGTTATCGTTTTTAATCTAAATTAACTATTCAGGCATTTTTAGAAATAAAATCTATATTTATTAACGAATTTTGCTATATATAACATTAGTTGCATTAAGGACTACAATCTTACCCGAAAACCACACATGTATATATAAGATAGATTGACAGTTACAAGCTTACTCGCAATGCTAAATGAGTTCATGTACTATGTCCAAAGGATTCGCAGATGATCCCTGGAATGAGGGGCGCACATCTGCTAACTGCAGCGTTCTGATTTTCACCAGCATTCATTCTACAGCATTATCCAGCACATTCGTTTAACGCCCAACTCTATATATATATATATAAGATGCATACACAGTTTGGAAATTGACCCACAGGCCATCATGAACAGTCCTATATCGCTCACTGTCACACAACAGCAATATATATATAAACCCTAAGCCCAGCCGTAGTATATGAATAAATCATAAAGTATGTGGCTCTAAAATCTACATGTGTGTGAGTGTGTGTCTGTTTGGTTTTATGAATGCGTGTTGGCAAATTTGTATAGATATATATATTTATATAGAAAGTACTAATACTCATATATATAATATATATATGTGTGTGTACAGTTCTTGCTGCCTTTCAGTAACCGATCCACACTGCTTGCCTATAGACAGTCGTTGTAGCTGGGAAAAGAGTTTGCTGCCTTGGTGGTTAACATTAGTAGCAGTAGTAGCTGTTGTTGTTGTCGTTGTTGGTGTTATCTATGTTGTGGTCGTACTGGTTCTTGCGACGACAACAGCAGCAGCGAATCGAGGCTGTAGCTTATGCGGCGGTCGATGCCAGCGCATCGGCACGTCGGATGTGGCCCACCTGTACTCACAACTACTCGGCATGCCGTTCTGCCACAATCAATACATACATCGGCTATCTAACTAGTTTGGACTGGGCTCAGTGGGTGTAACTAATACGACTTGTGTCGTTCTGACGGCTAGTTCTTCGAGCGGAGCGGTGCCAATGCGGGGCCGGTAGGCGGTAGACTTCAGAGGTCAAGTCGCTAGCTCATTTATTTGCCATGGCGGCGCTGGGCCCAAGTAGGATCTCTCGTTGTTGCTGTCGAGCGACCTGGTCGACCTCAATGCGCTCCACCTCGAACATGACCGGTGCGGCTAGGATAGCCGCCGAGCTGAAGAATACCCAGATGATGCCTCGCGAGACGCCGTATATCGATGTCACCGCCGATTGCTGCAGAGCGCGCATTCCGGGTACGCAGAACGGAAAACAAAGCACGTGTAACGTGTGAGAAACGACGTGAGAACAGAGTCAAATGGCATTCGCAGTAGTGTCAGCAAGGTTATCATCATATAGCATTGGAGATCATGAAAATAATAACAATAATGAACAATACTGTCAAAAAATAATATCAATAATAAACACGCTTATAATACAAAAAAAATGCTCATAATCGCAGTTATAGTCAGCATAATAATAAATACACTAATACTAATCTTTGCTTCAGTAGGTGACATCGTAAACTGTCGTACATTGTTTCTGTTGTCACAAAGACAGTAATAAGTAACCTGTAGTGGAAACGCATTTAATGAAGGAAAAACGACGACAACAACAGCAGCAGCAAGAGCTAAATCTCATCTCAATGACAAGAGTAGCGCGAATAACTAAGAACAACAAGTCTTGTTATCGGGCGCCTCGTGGCCAACTGCTACGGGACACGCGCGGTACGGCTAACAGTGCTACGAAAAACTAGTAAGCGTAAATTAGACAAAAGACCAAACGTTTTAGTAGCTTAAAGCGGCAATCAACAATGACGTTGAATTGCTTTCATTTCCAAGGAACAGGTATAAAACCGTTGGTGGTGGTGGTGGTGATACCTGACAGATATCAACTCGAAAGATGCAAGGACCACTGCATAAGCACCGCGCAATAACATCGTGCACATCATATCGAAGGCACGTGAACTTGGGTCTGTCAGACGCACCTCTTCGTATTACGACTGGCAGCCCATGATTGCCTGGCTGTAAAGGATCAACCATAGTCGCTGAATGCATGTCTCATTCGTATCACCCACCCAATCTTAGAGCAGTACGCGGAGGATCGAACCGAACCCAACCGAACGCAGCAATGTAACCCAGCAAGCAAGCAACAAGCAGATACGACGATGCAAAGCTGTACCGTCAAAGATGCCCACAGTGACCCCACACAGTGGTGAACTAGAGCTGATGGCTCTCTCCGGCCAGCGCTACCGAGTGAAAACGTTCGATTTCACTGCTGCTGTCGTTGTTGTTGCCGGTAACGCCGCCACCAAACACGAGGTGCTCGAAGATAGCGGTGCTCTTTGTAGCCGATAAACGCTACGGCTCTATCAATTGGCTATGAATGATGCTGCTATTGCTGCGGCATTGTTACTGCTGCGACAGTGTTACTGCTGGTGACGCTACTGAAAGTGGCCGTGGCTATGGGGTAACATTGTATCATCTATTCTGTAACATCAGTAAGAGCGGAACAGAAATGAGGAGCGAGGAGAGAACTCATCGTGAAGAGCGGGACAGAAATGAGGGCATTAGCAGCAGCAGCAGCAACAACATCAGCCGAGCCGACAAGCAAATCGAATAAGAGTAATCGGCAAGCAGATCGAGTAGGAATAGCCGACAAGCGAATCGAGCGTAAGATCGTCAAATGGGCCTCTCGAGCCGGAATCGAGCCGGAAAGGCATTGCTCCTCATACCGTGACCGAAGCCAGTGACGAGGTGGCATTGCGAACGCGTTCGGGAAACATCTCCGTCAGTCCCCAGAGGCGTTCGGCGAGCGTTTCGTCGTCTTCCTCGTCGTCGAGCGTGTGCTCGAGAGCCGACCGGCTCTGCTTGGACGAGCTGCCGGCGCCGGCCTTCGTCGCGATAGTAGTCGTCGTCGTCGAAGTCGTCGTAGCCACGGTGGGAGTTGGCCGTGAGGCGGTCGCCGACGCCGACGCCACCGTCGTCGTCGCCGCCTGGTCTCCGACACCGCCGGCGATCTCCATGCTCCTGTTGGCTACGGCAGGACTGTCGGGCACAGTTTCGAAGCCGGAGTCGGGCTCATCAGTGTCGCCGACCATTGCACGCACGCACGGAAGAACGAACGAACAGACTAGCCACTCGCTCGCTTACACTAGCTGGAACAACTGCAGCAGCAGCAGCGACAGCAACAGCACCACCAACACCTCCAGCTATACGTGCCGCCGGATAGCGATAGCTATGTGTGGAGGAGAGATGCTGGTTCACGCGCGTCGAACCTCGCAACCTACGGCGATACTTGCTGTTCGGCCTGGCGGCTGCCGCTGTTGTTGCTGCTGCTGCGGCTATGCTTCTGAGCACACTGTGTGTGAACGCAGAGTGGATTGTCGGTCTGCCTGCCTGCGAAAGAAAGATAGACAGATAGATAGATAGATAGAGACACAAAACAAAAAGAAGGAGAGTGTGCTGCTCTCCGCTCGGAGCGTAAATAGCGACACTAAAATCTGACCGCGCGGAACGGATGGTTCGGCCACTAAATGCCGAGCCAACCGAACGGGAAGCGAGCGGGAAAGGGCGAACGCAGGCGATTAGCGCGCGGATGTGGTGCTAACGTGCCGAGAGGTTGGCAACCATTTGCAGTTGTAAAACGCGCCGCCCGCGCACCCGCATGGCGGGAATAATGTCGGCGGCTTGAAATTTCTGACGAGAAATAATCCTGGCTGTCGGCTAGGGGTGACCCACGACCGGTGGCGGTTTTGGAGATAACAGTTTTTAGAAAAAAATTAACTACTCCGAAAGGTGAGGGGTTTGATGGGGGGGGGGGGGGGGGTGGAAATCGAAGCACTAATTATCAGAAATGACTTTGATAAAGATGTACAAGTTATCAATACGGTGGCATCGGCTCTGCTTTCTCTGTCTTGCTCTGTGGAGGATGACACGCATGAAATACATTCGATCTGTACGAACAGAGAGTCACTGGTTAGCTTTGAGTGGGAAGTAGAGAGTTCTCCTACATGGGTCGAACATGATACCATTAACTCCCATCTGCATACTTCACTAATTTCTAACCATTATAGGAAATAATGGTTACGAATGGGTGAAGATCACCAGCGTGCAGCGCATTTGAGCTGGGCGAGAAGAAAATTGGAGTGCTAAGCGAAGTAACGTAAAATATCCGTTGACATTCGTGACTATTAGATCGAAATACTTAACAGTGATCATGAGATAAACGTTGTGCGATCTCATTCAGACAGACACGCTGGTAGTTATTGTGCAACGATTCGTCCGCAATAAGCTTCAATAGCCATCCATTCAGGTGCACAGTTGTTGACCGCTTGTTTGTGTAGAGAACGCTAGCTAAACTTAGCAACATCTCAGCTGCATCATTAATACGTATGTATATGCATGCATGTGACTCCAGGCAAGCAGTAGTTTACAAATACACCCTAACACAGTGTACGGATTACGCGGTGTGGATATGTGTTACTATTATCAAATGAAAAATAAATAAAATTAAAAGGCGTTTCGCTGCGATGTATATCGGCATTGGCATACGATGCATGTGAGGCCCTACGGAGTGTTGATATTATTAGGTCACCCATGCTCATCAGTATCAGATTGAGACAGACGCCTTTCAGGCAATCTGAAAAAGAAATGATCTCTCATTGAGCAGTTTTGAGGTAAGGCAATCAATGAGCATCAAAAAAGCTTGTCGAGTTGAAAGGCTGTATGAGGTTTTTCCACTGCAATGTCCTGTGTTCTCCATTTCAATCCTCATATTTTGAACCCAACACCCTCATCTACAAGGGTTTTAGATATTGTGTGCTTTATCAGCAGAACCCCCTCAAGTTGCTATAGCAGTTCTCTTCTTTCTAAAGGACAGTGACTTACGTCCAGGTTGACAGCCGCTTGTATGGTGTTTTTCTACCTAAGCGATTAGCTGGCGTTATCGTTTTACGTACTATTTTCTTTTTTCTCGTTATGCGCCATTTTAACCTTTCTCTTTACGAGTGCTGCCAATGCGTTTTTGCAGAGGCGTTTTTAACGTATTGCCTCGACTCGGGGTGCAGTCCTTGCTGCCGTGCATCGTTTATTAAACAAAAATTCTCCCTTTCCACTCACTTCTAGGCCTTGAGTTAGTAATCCTGCGTATCAGGGTTACTAATTCACGATCGAAGCAAAGCGCGCCAGGCACTGAACTCTGCCGGGATTCTCTAAGAGGATAACAGATCTAGTTTTAACCCAATGCTTTTCAATCGTGCCTTTCTTTAGAAAGTGACTTTTTGCCTCAGAAATTCCAATCTTCTCCATATGCCTATATGGCGGAATAGCATGACACCAGAATGCCGTCTTACATACCGCCCACGTCAGGTACATTCGTCCCTGCTCCACTATTGAACAGCAATTTTTGTTGAGTTATCCATCGAGATCTCCGTCCACATTACCACCCTCTCTTGTGCAAACTTGCGTTAGACTAATTTGCCAATATCAACGAAGCATCCTCGGTACGCCTCTAAACCCTAATTATAATACGCTTAGTCATAATTCCTTTTCCGATCCACGCCGATGGGCTTACATACGCTGCGATTACTTCAACTCTCGGTGACTCAATAGTAATGAGAATCTTTGGCAACTAACTCTGCTTTTACTATGCTCACTCTAGCAGAAATAGATACATTCTCGCTTTTACATACCCTAGCCAGACTGTGAAAACCGTGGAACACTTTTAGTTCGAATGGCTTAAAAGCCCAAGACCCGCCAAGATAACAATTATCTACCCACTTAAGTGCCTCTTATCCTTCCCGTCCTAGAACGCTATACCCTTCATAATTCCATGATACGGTGTGAACTTCCCTCACCTGTACATCTGCTCTTTGTCTTTGCAACCAGAACAGTTTGGGAATCCTTCGCCCTTCCCCAAAACATACTTGCATCCATCCTAGATAAAGCCCCAATTTTATTGTGATTTGGAGAGCATACATGTAGATGAATCACAGGGCCGCGGAAGTCAGTTAAGTCGAGTCAGGAAAATGTTGGATATGATTTGTGTTTTACTTTGTCTATTAGAGTGGGAGCCTATAGTGCTTCTCGTATTGACGACCTTGGCGCTTTCCGCAGCGCTTTTTCAAAAAAACTGTTCGTGGTCTTTCTTTAGCTTGTCGTCCTTTTTAATCAAGGGATTGCAGATAATTAGCAGGGATGCTGTTTTTTTTATTCGCTTCTAACCAAATTATATTTTATAACGAAAAACAATACTTAACAAGCAGCACTCATGTGGCACCTGTAGAACTGCATGCTCTACATCTTCGTTTACAAAGTGTACAGGTTGCTGTTACATCCATGCTGTAACACTTAAAACATTGCGTTCGTCCCGGATATAAAACAACGTGTCTTGTAATTCTATAAATACTTCTGCCGGCTAGTCTCTAAATAAATTATTTGAATGAAACAATTGACCCCTTTCGGAGACATCTAGTCTTACTGTCGTGCAGAAACGTTAGACTTAACTATATGAATCAAGTTGTGGAGTGCGAGTTTGTGTTTCTAGAGTAATACTGGTAAAGCAGTGGCAGCGATGACGTCGAGAGCATATTCGGGTAGCAACAAGCAACAACTCCCTCTAGTACAACAGACAAATAAACGATTTCTTTGTTGATCGAAGTCTGTTCCGGCTGACACCGCAGTCAATTGTCAGAAACTCGCACAAGTTTATTTAGGCACAACTTTTTTTGTGGGGATTTAGGATATAAAATACATCTACATACGACTGAGTAAAAGCAGAACAGGAGTTTGTAATCCCCTTAACATGCTCACCCTCAGATTGTGTGAGACTAAGCCACCTAGCAGCAAGTCTTGCAGGCCAGTCTTGGCGTCTGACAAGAATCGAGCTGAAAGATTAAGGCAATACCCACTAATACTTTACAAATATAGACGGCAGTGCCTACATATATGTATCCTCCTTAAGATGACCCTCCGACCTGCGGGATCCTTAACGCAAAAGAGTAACTACACACAGGCGACGGGGAAGTCACGAGTCTTTAGTCGAATTCAAGTTACTTTTAACCTGACCGTTAGACATATGCCTAGAAAACGAGCTTTGAAATAGTACAGTATAGGGAATACAGCCTAACAGGCGTGCTGGCCTTTGCAATAACGGAAAGCCGGATCTAACTAGAAGCGTGTTCCGGATTTATCGAAGATTGCCGGCCTCCGCAAGTAAACCGATTGGATCCTTTGTACTGTAACAGATTGGTCAACGGCTATAAATAAAGTAACAGACTGGTCAATAAATCTGAATAAAATGCTTAAACACAAATTAATTTTTGCACTTTAGTCCTGGTGGCGTCTGGTTGATGGATGTTCACAAAAAATCTATTTAGATTTAGCTTATATGCTTTACAAGC
This sequence comes from Dermanyssus gallinae, assembly GCA_003439945.1. Classification (NCBI taxonomy): domain Eukaryota; kingdom Metazoa; phylum Arthropoda; class Arachnida; order Mesostigmata; family Dermanyssidae; genus Dermanyssus; species Dermanyssus gallinae. Next base: position 113,215 of record QVRM01002381.1, read on the forward strand.
ATTACATAACCGTCACATTTATTCAGGTAAAATTGTTAGATACAAGAAAAACCTCCTGTAAGCCCTCAACATGTTCTTCTCGAAGTATGGAACATATAATTTTTATCAAATCAGACTTAGGGAAACGTTTTTGGAGTTTTTGTTGTAAAAACATCACTTTTGTCCCTTGCCAAGTGGTTTAAAACAACCAGTTAAACTAACACATGTATGCACAAACATACGTATACTTACAAACACATTTTGGAGCATCTCTAAACATTGCCTGATCTTGCGTCATTTCCAAAAGTTAGGCATATGTTGAGCAATGAGAAGTAAATCCTTGTTGATTACGGTTTGCACGTCATTAAGCATTTCAGACTTTTCAAGTGGCGCACAATTTTTTTTCGACAATTCCACAGCATTGTAATATGTTTTGATAGTTTTAACGTTTTGTAAATTACATATACTTGAAGACAGGTGCTGAGTTTAAAGAATTCCGGCACAGTACAGTCGTGTTACTTTCCTTCAATTACCACTTTCAAGGGGTAGGTTAGGGACGGAGCCAATGATTTCGAAAGCTAGATGGAATATACTCAGGGATGAAACAATACTTAGGCTCAAATTCGAAAGTAATCTAAACGTTTGAAATCACGAGAGATTTATCAAGACATCTAAATGTGATATATATAACTTTGTTATGCTAGCACGTTGGAGTGAACAATTGTCTTTGCGAGAACGTGTGGTCACGAGTTCTCTACCCCTGGATTAGCCCGGTTTAGCAAATGTGTCCCGAACAGATGCTGAATCTCCTCGTTGAGTGTCTAGCGACAGCTTCTGACGCAAGAATTCGGACGCTCTCGAATCTCACGTCGAAATGTTAAGGCTTCTACCTACACGCTTAATCAGCTTGAGTGTGAGGGGCATCTCCGAACGCCAACAGGCCAAACAGGTGCGGATAATCAGCGCCAGAGTATTTTCCGCATTTGTCAGTCTCTGCTTACCTGGAGGCATAACCTGCTCGGTCCGCACCTGTACCGATTATCGAGAGGGCTAATGAGTCGGTTACAGTGGCATCCCGAGCAAGCGTGCGACCACATTTAAAGGAGATCAGAGTGAGACCCAGCCCCAGCCCCTTGATTACTAACGCCCTGGTTTTATCAGAAACGGAAGGGGCTATTAATCAGGTTTGCTAGTCGCTTTTCCTGCAGGGGGGGGGGGGGGGGGGGGGGGCTGTCCAACTGCCCTGACTAGCCCTATCATCAGGCAGAGAGTCGAAATTTGGAAGTCCAGTTTGAATGGTAATGCACCATCTTTTTTATTGAGACATTAAAGTTTTTGTCCGAACATGGCCGATTTTAATCCATTAAAAGGCCCTGTTTCCCTCTTAGGGCCGGGGTAGACTCAAACGTCAATTCATTTTTTTACATCAATAATGTAAGCCCCATAATTTTTAAGAGTCTAGATTGTGCTATTTTCCTCCTCGGTTCTGGAGAGCTGACACTGCTGATAAAGACGACCTGGTAAAAAAATAATTGTAATGTGGTTTGTTCTTCATAAGTAGCTGAGCTCGAGCAGTTGAAGCTGTGTTCATATTGCCTATTATCGTACCAAATGACCTAGAATAAGGGTTCAAGTCTAATGGCTCGGTTGGTTACGTTGAAAGCCAAACTACTTTTTATTCTATTCTTCCAGCACTTGGTTCGCGAGGGCCTCTGTTTTACTGATGAGTGAGTCCATTTGTCAAATAATGCAAGCTCAGCCATTATCTTAGACCTTCTTACCTAGCGTGTACGGCGCATGTGAGATCCCATTTTCAATACAAGCCAATTCCGCAGCACTTTCAAGACGAAACAGGCGGTGATTGGAGCAGCTGTCTGAGACATCGAGCCACCTTTGGGCACACTGAGTTTAGCAATTGTAGAATGAATCCAAAGTAATTGCATAGCATAACCACAGGTTATGCTCAAGGTGATAATCTTAGCCCTCTGCTTTTTTCTACTCTTCTCAGCGATCTGCCGCTAATAATTCAGAAAGAACACGATACGGTCGGCATCATACTATATGCTGACGATATCGTCATGTACAGTCGTGACAAGGTGGAGTTGCAGCGAAGCATACGCACCCTGGAGGTGTACTGCGAGAACAACGGCTTTAAGATTAACGCCGAGAAAACAAAAGCTATCAAAATTAGACCTGGGGGACTGCTTACTCGTTCCGATCAGTACTGGTGCAGTCGAGTTCGTTAACACCTTCTGTTACCTTGAAATTAACTTTTCGATGAAGGGCACAACCTTTGGAAAACACATCGCCGAACGAACTAGAAAAAAGTCTAGTCGCAGTGTCTACAATCGAAAGCCCCAACAATTATCCCTGACCACACTAAAAGCACTTTTTGACCTGAAAGTTGCTTCGGTGGCGGCCTACGGCATCCAGGTCATATGGGAACACCTCAGCCTATCACAGCTAGAAAAGCTAGATAAGGTAAGGCCTACGTTTTTCAAACCATCCATTGGATTGCCACGAAATGCAAAAAAAAACCGTCTAGTTTACCTTATGACTTCTACTCAACCACTTGTAGAAGATCTAGTAACTAGATTCCGAATATTTTATTACTTATCTATAAACATGTGTTTTATTACAATGGTGTACTAGTCACTTTTTTTATCGGCGACTCCTTATTAAGTATTTCAGGAAGCGACGTGTATCGACAGTATTCTTTTAGGTCTTTTTCGGTTCCTGAGTCAGGTTTTGAGTTCAGCGTTGGCTTGGAAGGTTGACTGAGCCTAAACTCAAAGGGGTGTCAACAAACCACCCTCCTCACTCGCTCACTAAGTAACCAGAAAAAACAAAAATCGCATACTTTTTTGTTTTTTAATTTTGTTCTTTGGCGTAGTTTCCTTAGAGCTCTGCATACTTAGTCCAGCGGGGTTCCAAATCTTTGAAAAAGTAGAAAGTCCTGAGGCTTTTGAAATGCACGTGGACCTCTTCGTCAGACAAAAATAACTTTCTTCCTTCAGACATTTAAGTTTGGGAACAAAAAAGTCACAATAGGCCAAATGGGAGAATATTAGTGAATGGGGTAGCAACTCAAACCCTGATTCGTGCAATTTTGACAAAAAAAACCCGAACTGTGTGCAGATTTTCTTGCAAACGGTTCAGTATTGCGGAATAAGATGCTCCTGTGACTGTTCGATTCATTTACAGTGTTTTTAGTATTACCCAATAATACTGTTAAAATTAATATATATTATATTAAACATATTTATTACGTCTCGAAAACGGCATTTGTTTTCGTTATCTTGATCTTTGGTACGATATATTCATATCCGCAAAACGTCACTGACCCAACACTCAAAAAACCGGTGCTGGCTAACATGTTTGATGATGATATTTGGTGCCAATTAGGCCGCAAAATGTACAGCGACTCGTCGTAAGGGTTATGGAGTCCAAACCGATGCAACAGTTTGTAGCGAAATCCCATGGACGGAAAAGCGGCCGAGAACGTGGCGCTGCTCAGAGAGCTGTTCTATCCATGCGTTGTCTAACATTGCCGGTGTCCTGGAGAACGTTTCTGGCACTTCTCTCATCGTCTGCTCATTATCCACTATGGAGATATTGCAGTAAAGGCGTAGGCCCTCGATAGACTTTAAGTTAGCTTGTTCCGTGCGTATCTAGGGAGGCTTAATGTTCTCTATAGTTAATAATAGCTCTCTTAAGGAGCGTTGCCTTCATCGTGCCGCGAGCGCTAAACTGCTGATCGGAGTGGTATTCCCAAATTAATATGGTATCATATTATGTCACGAAGGCGACCTGCATTTTAAGCAGCATTAGGACTTTGTTTAATGAGAGCTTCTGTAGCGCCTGGATTGAGGTCGTGATAGCAATGTTACTATTAACTCGCTGAGATATGTAGGTCGAGATGTGCCGTTTGGCGTTAGCTGAACATCCAGATAAGTAAGCTCTGAAATAAATTCTACAGGAGCACCACCCAAGCTAAGCCTATCACTTCTCCTCACTGAGTGAGACTGAGAGAAGCGAGCTAAAATTATCGCTCTAGGGATAGCCGCTGGTTTGCAGGAACGGCCGGTGTTTCTGAATGCCGTCTTCTAGGATAGCCGAATTTTATTTCAGCCTGGCTACCAGTATTTGTGTCAAACGCCGCCTTGTAGTCTACGAATAGAGCGTACACGACTTGGTGCTTGACGGTGGCCGAGTGCTTCACGTCGTTAAAAAGCTTCTGGATTGCGGTCTTCGTCGAACATCTCGAGATCCATGTTTTCACGAGAGGTGATTCTTTTTGCCTCGAGGTAGTAGCATTTTTTCATTTCTAATCGTTTATGCAGTATATTACGCACGCCACCTACTGAGATGCCTACGATCTCAGTTGTCTCACGCATCTCTAGTCGGCGATCTGCTATGGCGATATGATTAATGTTTTCAACAATGAAAAGCCTTTGTCAACACCTACAATTCTCGCCCAGATTTGCTCCCGGTATTTCGCTACTACTAGTATTGCACCAAGCATTTTTTCGTCCTTCGTAGAAGTCCATATACGTATATGTTTGCACCAAGCAAGGTGAATTAGTGGCAAAGCCATTCCCTGGCATTCGGGAGGTCCTGGAGTCAAGACCTGAAGCGGCCACTTTTAAATTGGTTTTCATTGTTTCCAATTTAGACAAGGTGAATGCCGGAGTGCATTATAATCGACCATGATCGAACAAACAAAAACGAGGAGCACAGATGTCTCCGGAAAAAATATGGTGCATTACTATCCAACTCCCATATCTCCTTTCTTTTGCATACGAACTGGGATTTCGGCTTCGAAAGAAGGGTAACGCGTATGGACGTAAGCGGTATAGAGGTAGGAGACCACCAACAAAGGAATTTGTCAAAGATGTAGTTACGACACTGTTCCCTTTTTTCGAAATCACCACACAGGTTCGTTTGCATTTCTCTTAAGAACTTTCATGGATAGCTTCAGTTGTAGCCGGACGCTATCACCATTACCGGCCGACACGCTCAGCGCCGAAGCGTTTCTTAGCGATTGCCTCATTTATTATCACTCGGGTTGCCTTTTTTTGTCAGTCGGCCCCGTTTTTGGTCCGTCGTTATTCTTTCTACTGATAAAGAATTATGCTGAAATGAGAATGAATAATGTTGTTCTTATTGATGATAATAATGATGATGATGATTTCATATTAATATACCCATCGTCCGTGTTTAGTAAAGAACGGCAGTTGAAAATTAAGTTCGATTAAATTAAATATCAATCAATCCACACACAAAACTAGATAGTCGACTCTTAGCAGAAAATTCACACTTCACACGTACAAAACATCATCTGTAAATGCACAACGAGGCGACGATCAAGGACCACTAAAGATGCATTCGATTTGGATGCTCGAAGAACAAATTGCATAATTAGATTACACACATGCAGAGCCCGATACAGCGCGGGCAAACCTTGCCAAGGTTTCGCGTGAAGGTGTGATGTGTCACGGATGGGGAGAAAATCCGTCACAGGAAGACATACATGCGACAGACATACTCCAAGTGGCTACTTATGACTCACAGGACGTGCAATGACGGTGTTTCTGCCTAACTATGCAGAGTAAATATGCAAGATTATGCTGCATTAGATTGTCTCAGTGGCCGAGCTGGCCGACGAGCGAGCTAACAATATTTAGTAGTAGGCAATTTGTTTACGATGAAGCACCAATGAAGCAATCAATGAATCAGTCAATAAAGCACCAATAAAGTAATGAAGCACCAAGCAAAGTTAATTAAATGCCCTATGCTCTTTATTTTATGCGGCAATATGCATATCGAAGCAGAGTTATCACTAATTGCACAGTCGGCCAAATAATAGTACGGCACCAGACCCCCCAACAACCGACCAAACAAAGACAAAACATAAAACCCGTCCAATATATCAACTGAAAACAAAGTATCAGGCCCTAGGTCAGACAACTAAGTTGCGGCAACGCGGAAGAAGAAGTGAGTGCAAAGCTCGCTTTTCAAAATGCCTTCAATTCGTTCAGGAGAGATTGTCCATATTCGTAGTGTAAGCTCGTCGTGTCGGTATTTTCAAGTTTGAATTTATATTTTGTTTGGCAGATTCCCTTTTTCCACCTTTTAGAAAGATACTTCAGGTGCAATAACCGTATGCATAGAGAAAGCGGTCAAGAGGAACTCAACCTGTCGAAGCTACTAACCGAAAACTTAGAAAGACAGCGAGAGCTTCCAGGCCTTATCGACACGAAGGAGCTTAACTCTAACTTAAATATAACGAGCCAAACCACCAACCCTGCTAGAATACAAGCGGTGTGGGGAGCCGGAATGTAAGTTTTTCAGCCTTTACCGGTGCGCTCGTGGATAATAACGTCGCGCGAATTTGTTCTGGCCTTCGTCTCGGCTCGAAGCCGGGTTCCCCTCACAGGTTCCACTGCGTCGCGAAAGTCCACAACCGAGGAAGACATGGTTTATTCTGCCGCATGAGCTTAGAATGAGATCTAACGTATACCTGAGTCAACGGTGCCTTAGCTAAATCCGCCAAAATTCTAAAATGCCTGAGGGAACTGCTTAACCAATGTATCGGCATTCGAGACGCTTGGAGGTTCTGAGCCGCCGCAAATTTCTAGAAAGTAATGTAATCTGGCAGAAGAGTTATCTGTTTTACGTTTTATAAAACCTGTTTGTATTGGGACAAGTAGGGCGCCAAAGTGCCAATAAACTGCCAGATCTAAGTTGACAAATTGCCCCACTGAGTCGACACTGAGTTTCGTGATTCAGGGCTCTAAAGTAGCGCGACCAATATTATTCCTGCGAGAATATTAATTGTGTGTTGATAATATGGTCACTTACTACGCTACCTGAAAAGCGTCTTGTTTATGTTAATCAAAATATGTGTAAATGTGAAAATATGTATTTGTTTGTAATGGACGTGTTGTATGTTTTAATGGAGTTTTATAACTGGTTATAGGGCTTTGCGATATTGTTTCTTGACAAAATTGATAGAACTTGCGCTGACATTGAGAGATAGTGCAAATTTTAGTTAGATAAACTGTCAATTACCGAAAACGAGGCGAAAACCAGTCGAAAAATGAGTGTTTATAACACCAAACGTTGTATGTTTGAATGTTTCATAGACAACATTGCAGTTACCTGCAATGTCAAGTAAACGATATTATCTCTGTTTGTTCACGGATATAGGATGTGCGATTAGGATATATACACATATTTGAATAAATCGAAATTTAGCGTAAAACAGACTAGTTTCGATATGATATGCAGTAGACACTTGTTGAGGCTATAATTATGCAGAGCAGTTGGTTGGTGTCCCGCAAAAATCTGGCAGTTAAATGTAACTTTATTAAGGATTATAATTGATAACTTTGTCTTAAAAAGCAAAGCTGTGGAAGAGGCGTATGGCGGAAATAGCTTAGTTACGTAGTGTTTATAATAAAAAAATGAATCGGAGGTGGGGTATGCGGTGCTCATCGATTGCCGAGTCGCTCACACGTTTAGAGTGTATAGTTGTTACGTTCAACCTGTATATCTTGAATACAAAAACATTATATTGTAAAATATACTGATATACGTTTCACGTTTAAAACAATCAGATTGATCACATATACATTCTTCAAACTGATATTCAACCAAACAAATTTCCATAATTGCAACAGTTGTTTTTCTACGTTCAATGCCAAGCGTTTTAATATATGCCTCTTTGTACGTTCACTAGATAATATCGACTAAATAAAGCTTAGTCTTCTAAACTTAAAATGATGTGTACCTCGTTGTTAGTACTTGACTATATTAACGCTCAATGCCCCCCGGCAGTGTGTGTGAAATCCTTGTTGGTTCAAAACTGTTCCTGCCCTATTACAAATCTATTGAAAAAGTGAACCTAGTTTCACAGATAGAAGAGTGCAAGTTACTGCCTGTCTATGTTTTCACACGAACAGTAAAGTCAGTACATGAAATACCATTCTAAGCTTATAAATTCAGTTCGCACCATTGCAGATTCACTGTTTATGTTGGCGCCCTTACACGCATAACGTTGAGGGAACCTGTAACTTGAGCGACCGGAGCACTGCGCTCAAATATCCTTATTTCCAGGAAAACCTTTTATGCCAGGGTACGTCTTGTTCGAGATTTTGTCTTCGCCTCGTTCAAGCCTGCACGATTATGCACCATTTAAAGTAGGCGTGACATGGACGCAGTCTGGCCAGTAGTCTACCTACCTGGCCAGCAAGCTACAACTCAAGAGTTCTCCCGCATTCACCATACGCTTTCCCTAATGTGCACTGTGCAGGGCGACCATCTGCTTTCGGGCACAGAAGAGATTCGCGCGTACGACGTTCCCGTGATAGAAACACCGAAAGCTCCCAGGAGCCCTTTGGCCTCTTGCATTGACTGAAAGGTAGCCAGCTGCGTAGGCGCTCGCTCGATATAAAAGTAGCATGCAGTGGATGGATGGACGTACGCAGAGTGAGGAATGAAGCCGATTCCCTAAAGGGTGAGTTTTCCCATCGAAAGGTGCAAACTGACTCTCGGCCTGCTGGCAAAAGGCAGATGGCAAACACCAATTGCGTGTGGCGCGCCCCACAGCTGGCGCCCTATGCACTACCACCACGCTCTGCCCTGGTAGTCGTTGCCGTGATCGCTGTGGTCGCGATTTACATCGACGTGGGTGCGTCCGCTCCTTTGAGACACTTACTTTTCGACATTCGAAAATTGACTCAGTGGCCAAGTACCTTTTTTTTTTCAGCAAGGAGAGGCTACGGCCGGCCCACTTGAGCGGTCTCGTTTGGGCCACCTTCAACTGGCCGTTCGACTGAGGCAAGAGCTTTTTCAGAGAAGTCTTGTGTTGCTACCCTCGTCGTGCCCCAAGCACCTGGCCACCCATTGTTACGACTGCTACTGCTGCTGCTGGTAAGATAAAAACGCCGAGCATGGGTGCTCCGGTGCTTGGCAAAGCCATGCGTAGCTAGCCAACCAAGCAGTTGCCGGGGACCCATTGCCGGGAACTCTGCGCGTTCCCGCCGAGGCGTCTGCGGCCTCGAAGACTCCAGTAACCGCTACAGTGGCCCACCTGTTGTAGCCAATCGGCTTAAGCGATCCTCCGAGGTGCCTGTCGCTTCGCTGCAGCCTTCTATCTATTTGCAATGTTAAGGACAACACTACTTCGGCTCTTACCGAATGGGCCACAGCAGCATCAGCTATCGTCGCTGCTGTTGCAGCTGCTGCTGCTGCTACTACACTGCAGACGCGGTGTTCTGCGCGGCGACCCACCTTACGCGGCCAGACGGATTGAACTCCGACGTTCAGGCAGTTCGACGTGATCTATGTACTACGCCAGGGCTTGGCCACAGCTTTTCAGGTGCCCAACGGTTAACTAAGTAGGGTATTCGCCATTATTATTGAAGGCACGCCTGGGCAAAGAAGGGGGAGAACAGGCGCGATGCAGAGGCTCCCTCACACAGAGATTACTGGAGGGGCGTCGCTTTTCGGACGTGTCGTACAATGCCGCGCGTATTGGTTGCCCCACTGGCACCCTATTTGAACGCCCACGCTGACGGCACCTGCAATGGACAGCCACGAGCAGGTGACCTCGTCGGGCCACAAGCTAACGGCAAGGCCAGCGGTCGAAAAGGAGAAGTCAAGAGAATAGCGGTGAAGCTAATCTGAAATTCAAAGCCAAAAGCAACGCCGTGGTCGAGGAACATCGACCGAGTGGCCGCCCGAGGGAGACGGGAAGAGAGCGAAACAGACATACAGAAAGACATACAGGCGTAACGAAAGCGAATAGAAGACAAGGCTGTCGGTGAAAGACGGCAGCCACTCGTTGCAAAACGCCTACAGGATGAACTTACCTTGATCAGAGCTTTGTGGCAGAATAAATTGTCTTCTTTTTGGAGAGTGAGTTTCTTTTTTCCCATTTGAGTTTATTTATGCGTGTGAACATCCCGTAAGTTTCCTTCTATATCAGAAGTATCTCGTCGTTGAGTGCTTGTGTTTACCTCAACGTAACGGTAACGCCGCTCGCCCTAAATCAACGGTATGTGCTTCTCAAGCAACACAAAACAGTAAGAGAATATGGAAACAGCGCATTCCAACGGATTCATTCCAACAGACCTACACCAAGGAGTATGTCGGCAGGGTTTCACTCGGTTTGCCCGGAGGAGCCGTAAACGGCCCAGTCGTTTGCTAGAATCTAAGCGCATACCTCATTTGGCAGTCGGTATCGATGGGAGCCGGATCGGCGTGAGTTCATCCTGCGAGGCCCTCAAAATGGACGGGCTGTCTGCGAATTCAAGCTGACGAAAGAACGAAAGTTTAGTCTCGAGTGGTGGAACCAGCAGCTGCGCTGTTACTGTGTGCCACTACAAGAGACCACTACCAGCTACCGCTTCGACTACTGACGACTCCAAGCAGTAGAATTTATCATCTATTTTCAATGAGCATCGCTTAAAGTCAATTTGATCAATAACAGGGATCGAACCGATAACAAACATGCGTAGCACTAGCCCTCTAGACCGCGAAGCCACTTGCTGGTACGACCCGGATTACCTGTCTTTTTTGCCAAGTTTGGATTGACTTCCAAAGCTACAAAGTTATAGCTACTAGCTATTTTATTCTTCCTTCCGATTCCCTCATAGCTGATACGTTCACCTCTATTTCTTCTCCTGTTGCCTTCAACTCACTTGTTCCTCGATCTCCAACCCAGTGTTCAGCCGTGTGTACGGTTCTTGAGATTATTCTTGCCGACCCTAGTTCTTCCAGATGAATGAGGCGGTCGGTTTGGTCTTTCTTCTCATTCGCGAGATGGAGAGCACCTGTTGCCGGAGTAGTAAGTCGCTATGCAATGGAAAAATGGACCCGTGTTTTTTAAAGAAAGGGCCTTCTTGTTTCTTCTCATCCTTGATTATGTACACGTGTGTGAGTGTATCCAATTAGATAAGTGGGTAATCGTGTGCGTCAAGTTTTCCCGATCAGCTACGTGTACATAGATGTGTTTGTAATACATCGTGGAAGCTTAAGCGCCTTGACCAAGGACACGCGTGCGGCAAGTGCCAACATCATAAACCGTTGTTACTGCAGGTTAGTCAGCGAGTTTATTTTTGCCCGCGGAAACGTGTACTACTATATATAAGTGGACTAACCGCTTTTATTGAATATTCAGTGTAATAGATATCACATAGAATAGTTAATAAACCATTTCACAACGTTGACCTTTTTCTACGTCGGTTAAGGATATTTGCTATGCGACTGGATCATTTTCAGAGAGCTCCGGAGCGCCGGCCTGGATTTAATCAGGCCTCGACTCCTGCAGGACCTTCTCTCATTGAATCTCGGCTGTATATTCGACAGGCTTGGTCTAAATGGAGAGCTCCGCACCCAACACTGTGTCCCCTAGTGGAGCGAAGTTGTCCACATCGAAGAAATAAGGGTTCGCGCTACCAGCCCTTTTATAGATTCTCAGCTCGATCCCTCCGTACTATTTAAACTTTCTTTAAGAACGCGTTTAACGCCGTCAGGAGGGATCACTTATTGAGAGTGGCTGGAGATGAGACCATTTATCACTAAGTTTTGGCCAATTGGCCTACGATGATCCATCATACTTGATCTTACCCTCGACACCGCTCACCTCGGCTGTAAGGGTTCAACAGGGCTACCCTCTCCTCTGTTTTGTCTTGCCGTTAAGAACCTGGTCAACTCTCTCGAGAGTCCATTTAACTTTTGGTATTTGAACGACGAGGTCAATGAAGGTAACATTAGTATGCTCTGCGAGGATTTAGAGATAATATTAAGATTCGGGTTGCCACGTAACAGGCGTCTGGATTTTCTGGAGTGCTCCTGTTTTCTCGCCACCTTGTCGAGCCCGATGGCGAGGTGCATTTGCGTGCGCGTTTCGACCGGAGGTGCACGGTTCGATCTCCGCGGTTGCACATTTGTATTTATGGAGTCAATCTTACGAAGCTATGCAAAAAAAATTCCGTGGACGTTAAATGTTGGCTGAATGTCAGCCCTGAAAAGTTTTTGAAGTCGAACGAGAGAGAGAGCAAAGCTCGAGATCGGTTTAATGGTTGGTGTAAACCTTCCCCAGCAGGGTGCTCACCAGGGATTGTACCTTCTACGTTTATGCTTTTTTGCGTCAATGATAAACTACCAGGGGGATCAGCTGCTCAGCCTTCTCAGCCTTAGAAGTCCTTAAGGAATCAAAACTTAACCAGAGGTTTCGAGACGACCTCCTAGTTCAGGCATCCTTAACGACAGCTAGAGGTAGACTGGGATCTATTTTTTCTAAAAGCAGTTTCTTTTTCAGTTGCAGCACATATCGCATCCTTGCATTTGGCGACCAGTGGCCTTAAGTCCGTCTTGGACCCCCGGGCAATCGCTAGCTTCCGATCTACGCTGAAGCATACTTAGGGCGACGCGGAAATCCCTCCTCATCAGCGCGCGTGGCCAGAACTGACAAACGACGTTCGATGTAGCGGCTTATGGGGCCGGACAACTTCAGCCGCTGACAGAGCGAGGTTACAGGCAGTTTCCTCGCCGAGGGCAGGTGTAGTCAGAGACGATGGGAAGAGACTTGATGGCATGACCCCGAGCCCCTTAAAGCGAGGGCCAAATGCTGGTGTGGGAAGCGACCGTAACTCTTTAGCCCTCAATGGTTGGTACGAGCGCAGCTCGCCCGGGACACGTGGTAGTCCTCGCAGAAGCAGCCAGGTGCAGAATGTATTCAAGTCAACCCTAACTTGTTCCCACCTCTTGCGTTTGACACACTGGGGGTCTGGTTTGCTTACGAAGAAATTGTTAAACAATATTAAGAGAATATAGGCGCTTGCTACAGAATGTAAGAGGGTCGGCGAGTATTTACTGCAACACCTGCTATTAGATGTTCGGAGGAGGAATCCCGCCTCGGTGAAAGGGTACCGTGGCCAGATGGACCAGCCAAAGCCTGGAACTAATGCTTTGAGTTATTTTTCGAGCAAGCCGTGCACACGTTCTAACATCGCAAATGTATCTTTCATCGCAAATGTATGTCTCAGAGTAAAAGTGAAGTTTCAAGGTATGTGAGATCGAGTTGCAGGACCGGCATAGCTTTACAAAATGTGCGAATACGAAAGAATCAGTTACCTTGTCGATGAAGAAATGTTGCTTCTCTTGGGTCCGTTTCTAGGCACGTTGGCTGAGAAGCGAAATAGTCGTATAGAAGAGAAATCGCACAAGTTGAGATTCTTAATGTTTCACGTTTCTGTTTTCATTTTACGATGATTCACATCGCTCAAAAACACATTAATGCACATACGTGTTCTATGGCCATCGTTTTGGTATATGACCTATGGCGCTACTATCTGTAGTTGCAAGGTAACTAAGGTTGCTAAACGGGCGGCGAGTTGACACACCACGTGACTCAAGTGCTCACAGGGCATGGCAACTTCGAGAGTTACCGCTTTCGAATAGGGAAAGCAGATACGCCAATCTGCAAGCACTGTGAAGGAACAACGGAGGACACGCCAGAACACACAATATTGCTGTGCCCGGCGTGGGCTCCATTACGCAAGGACTTAACCACAGCAAGTGACGGCAGTCTTAAGAAGCTGGCACACCTTCTTATGAACTCACGTGATGACTGGAATCTTATAGGTCGTACAATCGAACGTATTATGCACGCCAAAGAAGAGAAGAATCGTTTTTACTTGACAAGGCCCAGTGAGGCACTCCAGGGCAGCTAAGATAAGGACGCTACTATTCACCCCCCTCAATTTTTTGAAGTATTGCTTGCGCAGTTCCCAGTTGAGTGTGGTGATGGGGACATGACTGGTTTTTAGTAGGTTGGAGCCCTACACTACCGGCCCACATTTGCAGCTGAGCTTTCCTGCCGTGATGTCCGTGTGTGCAAACCGCATTTTCCAGTTAGTCCATAAAAAAAATTGCTAAACGGGCATATCGAAATAGAGCGCACGAATACATGCTAGTATCTGAACCTGCGCCATAAAAATGAATCACTCGTCCTACTTCTAGAAGCACATACACCTATTTATTATCTTGCAATAACTACTCGAAAGTGCGTCCGCGAGCCTTTAGACACATTCGGTCGCGCTTGCTGAGTTTTTCCTGCACACATTCAAATATGCCAGAATATGACTCTTGTTAGATGTTTCTCTCTTTAGAGGCTTTACCCTGCGATTAATCGAATCTTTTCGAGAATTGCGTAGATAAGCATTCTAGAGTTGCGTTGGAAGCTCAAGTAGGCAGATTTTTCACCCAGGTTGGACCTGTGGTGGTTTTGCTGCGAGATTCAGCTGATTTGTTTCGTACGAGCTTTTCGACTTAAAGTGTTGGGGTTCCCATTTCACCGCCTGCAGCTACGTCTCCTTTCTCAGCCTCGCATTCTAGAGGTCAACGGCGATTTGCGGTTAGTGTTGCTTCAAGTCTGTATTCTGAGTCTTAAATATGCAAACATTATGGTCTGATCCCCGGTATACGATTTCCTAACTTCGTTGTCATACAATCATCTGTTCTACTATTTTAAATTATTTTCTGCTGCACACGAGACAGCCCAGAGTGACGTAATTTATTGCATATCGTCCCTGGCACGTATCTGTTACGCCCATTAATCAATTGTGTTCATTGATTGTCTTCGATAGGGCTCCTCGCTATCTGTTGGCAAAACCATTTTAGCTTGCTGGTGTCGAAGGCTCCTTTCTGATCCCTATCTCCAGTTTTTTTTGCCCTGGATGTGCTGCTGGCTCAATACAAGACAGGTGATTTCGAGGTGAAGGAAAATGTGTATTTTTTGACGGCGAAACGCATTGAGCCAGCTGTGCCTCGTTTGCTCTCGCCAATTTTTCGCCAATGTACGGCAGAAGCATCCGAGGCAACTACTGGTGGTGACGTACGTGACGACATTTGGATTTTTGCTCATCGTGGTATTGGTACCGCGTCACTTAGCGTCACTGATATGATCCAGATAAATTATATTATTATAAACTAATTACACGGCAGACCAAGGCCGTGGCTTGTTCGGTCGTCGAGCTTTATTGGCTGTTGTTGAGATTCTATATTAATACGTACACCGCGTATTTTGCACTCACACTTCATTTTACGAGAATAACATCAACGGTGTGCATATCGATGAAACAGTGCGGCCGGCGGTACTGGCCTCTGTCTATAGCGAGATCGACTGTTTAAGCCTGTCTGTCAAACCAGCTGTCACCATCCGTAAGGATAAGTTGCGTTTTTGTTGTTAACGATATTTATAGGCGTATAGGCTGGATCCAGTGTGGACGCCTCAAACCCCCTGTGGTCAAATTCTGAGCGCATATATGGTGCTTGACGATGCATGCAAGACGCAATTTTGTCTGCTAAGCTATACGACCAATGAGATGCTATGTACACGACACTTTTGGCGCGTGTTTTAGAAGTAGAGTTATCGAGATAATAGATAAAGATGACAATGACACGTAATCATTACGTTACGTGCACGTCTGACATTAGTTTTCATTAGAAGTATTTGCTTTCTTTGACAAGTATCCTAGTATTTTGCTCCCAGCACTAAGTTAATCACGAATTAGCACACATCTTGTACCTAAGTTTTCGGGCTGACCCTCAGCCAAGATTTAACGTCCACGGAACTGTTTTTCACATTGCTTCATAGACGGACCCCCATAAATATAAATGTGCAGCGGTGGGGTTCGTACCCGCGCACCTATGTGTCTCCTCCGGTTGCGAGGCGGAGACTTAATCCACCACGCCACCGGGCTCGACACATCTTGTACCTGGCACTTTACAAGTTGTTGGTGCACCTTCTTTCTCAAGCGACTTTCAAGACGTTTACCTAAACGTTTGTTGTTTAAATACTCATTTTAAATTATATATATATATATATATATATATATATATGTACTTGGTGCATATGTCATTTGCAATGAGACCGAGCAACTGGTTAAGAAAAGGTATACCTGTATATGTGCATACATGCGTTCATGAAAGTGTTTAGTCTGCCATTGACTGCGAACTTCTATAGATACACTTTAACGGGATGCGTGTACTACAATGCAGTTCCATGGCCCTTATAGCGGCCATGTATATATGGCAGCAAACGAAGACATTCAAGTTCTACTACTCAATAACCTCAGTACGAGTATAAACATTAAATAAATAAATATATATAGATATATATTGTCTGGCAAGAAGCAGGTTAAGGAGTAGCAAAACTTGAGCGTCCTCGTTTCGATGCTATCGTGCGTATGGCGAATTCGCGAATCGCGGCCGGCTACGACGCACGTTTGTTTCTTCGTTGCGTTTCGTCAACAGTCGGATGAATGTAGATAGATAGACATAAGGGGGGGGGAGGTAGACGGATACCTCACGGATACGCTCACCTTCCGCACGGCGTCCGTTTGACGGCGCGCGTTTTTCGAGATGGGTACTCTACCAGTAGCGGCGACAGCTGTTGTTTTGTTGTCATTGTTAAGCAGCAGTAGTAGTACGAAGCGAAAGATCTAGCTAGCTGCTATTACCACAGCAGCAATCGTACCAACAGCAACAACAATCGCAACAACAACAACAACAACAGCAACAATCGCAACAACAATAACAAGAAGAGCTACAATAACAACAACAACAATGACAGCTACAACAAGTACTACAGCAATAGGTGCTGCTGGTGTGGATTGTTTCGTTATTTCTGTGGTCCCTGGCTGGCTGTTTGCCTGGCTCGCTGTGGCGCGGCGGTTTGTCGCGTGTTGGACATATCCCAAGGGCGTCAGGGTTGGCTGCGTTCGTAAACGGCTTTCCATGACACTGGCATCTTATGTCGGCGGCATCGACATCACTTTTCCCCACAATGACGCCGACCACAACGCCAGCGACCAACGTGGCTGGCGGTTATACTAATACAGAGAATCTCTGCAGACAGGACGACAAAAGCGTCGTCGACAACAACAATAACAGAAACGACAACAATAGCAACGGCGATAACAACAACAACAACAGCAAAAGCAATGGCAATAACAACAACAACTACAACATGAACAAGAACGACAATGTCAACAACGACAACAGAAAACACAACTTTAACAACAATGTCAACGGGACGACGACAGAATGACGCGCAACAACAAGGAGTTATTGCCGTTTCCGCCCATCGTGATGACAGGCGAATATAAGCATATCTTCTGGTGATGT
The DNA here is from genome assembly GCA_003439945.1 of Dermanyssus gallinae. Taxonomy (NCBI): domain Eukaryota; kingdom Metazoa; phylum Arthropoda; class Arachnida; order Mesostigmata; family Dermanyssidae; genus Dermanyssus; species Dermanyssus gallinae. The sequence goes on from QVRM01002381.1 coordinate 130,396, forward strand.
CGCCGAATCAACGACACATTTTGAGGTAGAGAAACAACAGTTGCGGCGGCAGCAGCAGCAACAACAACAATTTCTCATTTCTACTTTTGACGCCATTGTATACGAAAACATATATATATATATATACGTAGAAAATAAATAAAATCATACATGTACACATGTGACGTGAAATCATTGTACCAATCGCTCCAAACATTATTACTGTACAATAGTTCCGTTTATGCGACTCTGTGAACTCTCTACGCAACAGGAGGCTAGCTTGATCAACGAATTGTTGTTTGACATCTGTTTGAACTGCTTGTACCGAGCGCAGTATAATTGATATTACTGGTGTCAACCTCACCCGCGGCGAGCGCTACGTTCATTCATGTTTATTTAAGTCAAAATGAGAGTGAATTGAAGGAAAAACGTCGTCCGCGATGTCAAGTAAACATCTCGAACGCAGGCGCTTTAGGAATTTTCTCGGAACCACTTTTACTGATTTCCTATATTTAGCCAGACGGGATTCTAACCAGGGATCGCCAGCGCGTTTTAGTTAAATAGCACAGTTCGAAATCCATGCTTTGCCTATTAATGGATCATTATACCTCTAGCTTTATGGAATCCTTCCTCCGTGTATATTCTTTGTTTTTTTTTTTTTCATTGAAGAAAGTTTGTGCAATCCTGGTGCATTTAGTCAACTAAGAGAGTCCGTAGGGATTTAAATAGATGCGATAGTACTAGGTCAAAAACATGTTCGGATGGTCAAGCAGCCCCAATTATATTTCTTCTAATACATAATTAGATAGATTTAAATTAAAATTGGCTGATTTCAGACTACCGTCGAAAAACATAAAAAGGCTTTCAAGATGGGGGCACACGCTACACTAGTGAAATATGTCATTTTTTGGTCTAAGCGCTGGGCGCTCCAATCCCTTCTGTACCCTAGCAAAACTCTCAGATTGAAATCTGGAAATGTTTTCTCCACTTAGTGGCGACCGAGTTAAAATCGAATCCACTGGCGGATAGCGTCATCTTTGTTGATGTTTAGGTGGAACATTCGAATCGGTCCTTCAACAGAAAACGTTGTGAGCAAATGGCGGGCACAAGCATGTCGGTGCCACAGCACTTGTACCCCAAAAATCGAGCTGCGTAATATCTTTTCGGGGCTGACTTTCAGCCAAGATTTAACGTCCATGGGACTGCTTTTGCTTCATAGACGGACCCCCATAAATACAAATGTGCAACGGAGGGGCTCGAACCCGCGCCCCTATGTGTCTCCTCCGGTCGCGAGGCGCAGACGCATGCCACCACGCCACCGGGCTCGACAGAGCTGCGTAATATAGACCCCGTGAAGGATGTCTGAAAAACAGCAACGGATAACGAAGATGCAACTCGTGTGAAGGCTGTGGTTGACAAAAACTCTAACTTAGCATATGGACGGCCAGACGAAGCGTTGGAGGGTTGGGGTACCAAGCCTATCCACAAGCTCAATGCGCGACCATCAGACTCATCATAGTGTCTGCCAGATGAATAACCTCCTGATTCCTTATAAGATAGAAAATTTAGCAAGAGTATTTCTAGTTCAAGATGAGGCTGACTGATTTATTATTTGCTTGACATGCATGCCTCAATACACATGTCGCCCATTTATACCAGGAGCGCTTAGAGCGACAGCCTAGATGTTGCCTATACATCTACTCGTATACCAGATTCTTCCTCTCGACGCTGTTTATTGTGAACCGTCTCAATATTTCCACAGCATCTTCGATCTCTGCTGCTCCTATCTGTCACTGACCTAACACCGTGCTGATCACACGCCAACCGGCCGTTAGCTTACCTCACCGTTAGCGGCCGTGAGCCGCTAGCTTACCTCACCATAGTGCACTTCATCAGAGACTATGGCCCTCGGATTATCCTGAATGTATTCCAGTGACAGGCATTCAAAGTTTGTTGCCCTGACTAACTGCATCGCCTTCCTGTTGACTACCCTGCATGTACCCCGATAGTCCCGCATGAATTTACTATCTACCACTATTGGAAGCAAACATACTGTCAACACTTCTTTTCGCTGTGTGTAAATTCGATCAATCCTGCACTTGTAAGACAAATTCTTGTTCCACACTAACAACCATGCCTATATTTTGTTCGGCTGCTGCTACAATATCTCTAGCTTTTCGACGTCTTATTCAAAATACCACGACCTTCCCTCCGCAGCCACCCGGTTAATTTGTTCCATCCCCCACTCTTCCTACGTTTGAATACTCAGCGATTATAACGCTGGTTAAATAACCACCGCATCTCATGTTCGATCGGTCACACTTAGCGAGAGATCTCTGCTCCTTTTGCTGTTTTATTGGTTGTTGATGCTGCTGTCGCTCATTCTGCTTTTCCACCGTTAGCATATCTTTTTCTTCTTCTTCTATGCGAGAGCTGTAACCCCTTTTGGAAACTGAATGCTAGACTAAAGATAGTCGTAAAAATAACAAGGCAGGTATGCGATATTTTACAGGTACTGCTGTGATAGTAAGATTAAAGCTATTGCAACTTGTTTCTACGTCGCTCTCCCCTCTCCATGCATGAATGCATGTAGATACGTGCATATGTAAATATGTATATAAACATATATGTTTTCGATCACCTAAAGCAACTCATCTTATTACATAGATAATTACATACTCTAAGAATTTAAACAGTTACGTTTAGGAACATTTAAATATGTATATTGGCCGTGTTGCTGTTATTTCGTTGTTACGCTTGCAGGTTGTTTCTACTGTTGCTGTTTAGCTTGCTGTGTGGTTTTAGCTAACTTGTACTTCGGGTTTTCAGCTTGGGTTTATTCGTTTTTGTTGTTACCATTGTAACCATTCTGGCTTGTTGGCGTCAGTATAGTTGTTGGTGTTATCCTTCTTACGGGTGCTTCTGCCACTACTGCCAAGACCAACGTTGTTGTTGTTGTTGCTGTTGTGGTTGTTGTTGCTGTTACGGTTGTTGTTGCTTTTGTGGTTGTTGTTGTTGTTGTGGTTGTGGTTGTTGTTGCTGTTGTGGTTGTTGTTGCTGTTGTGGTTGTTGTTGTCGTTGTTGTTGTTGTTGTTGTCGTTGTTATTGTTGTCGTTGTTGTTGTTGTTGTTTTGAATATAATCATAAAATGCACTATGAGATGAGCGATGCGCCGTAGATGCGCCTAAGCGGACCTTGACCTGCCGTGGGCCACCGTTGAAGTGGCCCGGCCGGCAGCAGTGACTCAGTGTCGAAGCATTCAAGCCGTGGGCACACGGGTGGCCCGAGCCGTCGTTCGCTTGAGATGAAACCACCATCAGACTCACATGTACAAGATAGTAGAGTTCGTGTTACGTATGGCAGCGTGCCATTGATGCTGTCGCTGCAGCCGCGACTGTTGCTGTTGGTCTTGCTATTGGTGTATTGATATAGCTGCACTTGAGGTTGAGGCAGGCTCGAACAGCCCTCAACATCTGAGAGCCCTTACCAGCCTATGCCAGGTGAAGGCACTAGTTGAAGTTTTGGCGCCGAAACGAGTAACGACACACGGAAAGCATAGGGAAAAGGGCGCCAAAAAACTAGAGAAAACTCTGAGACTTTCTAGGTTGAAAGAAAAAAGAAATATGAGAAAGAGAGAGAGATAGAGAGCGTCAGCAAGAGAGCAGGAAAAGTAAGAATCAAGCGTCGACCTCAATTATGGCGTGAGCCGATCGGGTCGCCAGCCCCTGACGTTCTCGAGGAGAAAGAAGAAAATAAGCAGAGCAATGAGGGCCAATGGCTTTGCACGTTCATATGCATACCTATACTCGACTTTACACACACGGTGAGTAACGCCTACAACTTTCATGATGCTGAGCACTCAATGATCTTCCTTATTTTCTCTCTCTCTCTCCCCGCTCCCTCTAGATCTGTTTTCTCGTCTGCCTCTATCGTTTTACACAGATATATTGTGGGCCGGTTAGAAACGTCACGATTGAGCCTTACGGACGTACGTACGCTGACCTCCTCGTATTATAACAACAACAATAGCAACAACAACAACAATAGCAACAACAAAAACAACGACAGCAACAACAACAACAACGATAGCAACAGCAACAACTACTAGTTCCATAAAAAGTCACTGTTTAAAAAAAACACGCGTTTCTTGACAAATATCGGCTGGCGTAACGACACGTAACGAGGTCATCAAGTAACTAGTTCGTGTGTACGTTTTATGGCAAGAATACTTTAACTAAGACTGGTCTATGGTTAGGCTAAGCAAAAACAAAGTTAGGTGTGTATTCTTTTTACCAAGAGATATATATATATATATATATATATATAAATTAAGTATTCGTTCGTCGCCTAGGTTCATTGTTAATATCACATATGGCACGAGGTTTGGAAGGTTTCCAGAACCGACATTATCTGGTCAACGTCGAAGGTGGCCTTCGTTATATAGTAGAGGATTACGTATCACCTGCATTTGGTACGTGTCTTGTTTAGCTTATTGTTGGCTAAACAACATTTACCGAGAATACTGAGTCTTTCTATGTGTTGATTGAAACTATAAATGTGTGTAAGGTCTAACAACATTTAGCTCGACTTCAGCCAGTGGTGTACAGGTATACGCAAAAAATCTGTTTAAAAGAAAAATCGTTAATAAGACAAGTACCTAATTTTTTTTTAAATCATTGTTGGACACCAAACTTCGCGAGCTAACTAGTCTACATACTCTGGTGGATATGTGCCTCCTTATCCTGGTAGGAGGCCTTTGCCGCCGCGGTCCACTCCCTGATGGCATCTTCTCATTTTGGAGTGAAATGGTGGTTCGAGGTTTCGTCGGAGATTATGAATTTGTTATGAATTAAAAACCTCCGAATTTCGTCTCAAAAGTTCCAAATTGCTTTTCGAAATTGACGCGCATGATAGTTTTCGTTCTATTGGTTGCTCGTGCGGTTAATTTGTTGCATGCATCAATACTCATACAATATTTGATATACTTTTTTTTTTTTTGTTCTGGGAGGTTTCGGGAATGCATGATGCACATGCGCCACTAGCAGCCTGCGTGACTAGTGTGAGACTCGCAAACCCACTAAACCCGAATTCCTCTCCACCCCCCAGGCTCTGTATTACTTTGGCATTACATCGAAAAATATTTGATATACTGCACTATAACTAATGTCGATATCCTCCGCTATTTTGCGCAGTTTTCTCATTCAAAGCTGTTTGTCAAAACGTGGTGCATCCTCAATGTCCATACTACCTCCTTTAAATAAAGCAAGCTACTTGGTAATTGTGCTGTGTGAATATATTGTTTATTCACCAATAATAGTAAATGAATGTTTTATTTATTGACCAATATTTGGGTTATGCACATACGTGCTACAACTTTCCTACAGTACTTTTATCACCGATATTGCTTTTGTACACTGTTGGAGATAATACAGATCACACGATTTTCCGCATAGCTTGCATTTACACTCGATCGATATTTCAGGGCAACCCATGCAATGGTGCTGTATGCCGGAACATTAGTTTCGTAAACAACGTCTAATTTAGCTTTCATTTTCGTTGCAACTAAGTGTTTAAAAACGTAATGTTTTATCACAGCTCTACTACACTGTCACTGGAGGATCTGACATGTTACAGCTGCGCTACTGCAGCAAACGCAATTCGAAACCGGTCCACATGATACTTATTTTTTACTTCCGAAGAAGCTGTACTTGGCATGGCCTTTTTGAATTTGCACATAGGGGATGCCACTGACTTATATATATATATATATATATATATAGAGAGAGAGAGAGAGAGAGAGGCCAGCTGAGCAGAAGCTGCCCAATTTGCCGCTTGGCTCTCGGTCCGCGCATGCAATCATGTATGTAAGGCATTCTTCTTCACAGCTTCTTCTTAGACTGGCGCCCGTATTACTTGGCAAGGTGTGATGAAGTAGTTTCCTCACAGCAACCGGTAGGACGAGCAGACAACAAGAAGGAACGGAAAGCGCGCATGATAGAGATAGAGAGAAAGAGGGAGGCGTAGAAATCAACGAGCAGATAGAAAGTACAGGAAAAAACGCCGCTGCTTGCCTGTTTGCCTACTTGGCTGATGATGATGATGATGATGCTGATGGTGGTGGTAATGATGATGATGATCATGTTGATGATGATAATGGTGATGACAATGATGATGACTTGGCTGGTTGATCATTGCGGGCGGATGGATGGCAGCGAGGCCTCAATGCCTCAATGACTGCCCCGCCGAGCTATCATCATCATCATCATCATCGTTGGGCCGGCTTGGCTTCGAGTTGACGCGGCGGCGACATCAAGGCCAAACCTTGTTGCTGGCTGGCTGGTGCGGTGCAGCAGCAGCAGCAGCGTCATCGGCCGCGTGTCCTTCACCGGGCCTGCCTGCGGTGCTCACTCGCTGAGTGCTCTCCCGTACCCGCCCGTAGCCTGAACCTCATTGGGCTCATGGGCCTTAGTGAGACGGTGTTGTTGCCCTGCCTCGAGCCGGAGAGACTGTGTAGGAGTGCGATTCTCTCTCGCGCAATGACGTTTCCCCTTTCAACGACGAAACGAAGCTCTTGTTTAAAGCTGCGTACGCTAGCCGACATCAGGCCACTCCCCGACTGACGAGTGTTGCGGCGGAGACTTGCGTGCTTGTGATCTTCACGTAACGCGGCTAGGTTTGTATGTTTTGCTCGATACGCATCGGGTGGCATTTGCTCTGGAATTAGTCTGTCGGCTGGCCGAACGTCCGTACGTCTGCTTGTGTGTGACTGTGTGTATTGTTAAGTGTTGTTTGATTTAACTATTACGTTACTGTGTGTATTGTTAAGTGTTGTTTATTTTAACTATTACTATGACAAAAACTTAAATGTAGATATACTTGTATGTATGTATGATTATACTATCCGTTTGGTGGGTTAAGTTTAGCTATACACGGGACAACGAACGGAGTGGTTGCCGCCGGCCCGAGGTGATACTGTGTTCGTTTACGCAGCAATCGTCTTGGCTCGCCACAAAGAAGGATCAACTTGCGAGTGTGCATGTGTAGTGTCACGGTAAAGCAAACACAAGTTCATAGAAACACTAGTTCAAGTGGTAACCAAAACATATATATATATATATACGTGTGTATATGGTTCCTTGGTTTGTGCCGGGTGCAAACTTGACTACTAAGAATACTATTACAGCATGATAGCGAAAAGTAAAGTAGTTTTCATGCATAGCTCATTGCGTCAGTCGAATCTTAGCACCCATGTTTTACAAGAATGCTCGCATTTTTATCTAGTAAGAACACGTCTAGGCTAGTTTTCTATTTCAAATCAAGCTGTTTTATACATATATACATATAGAGTAGTAGTATTTTCATCGCACTATTTTTTTTTTTATCGCATGCAACTATTTTACGCAGACATATACCCAGACGCAGATAGCACTTGCAAAACAGACAAAAAGTCAATGCATACCGTATTGTACCTGGCGTGCGACTGCCCACCCAAAGTAAAACGTGTCCCAAAAGATACATACCTTTGAATCTTTATTCAATTGCTTGGCTGTGGTTTTAGTTCACAACGGCCAGCTTATATTAACTGGTCATGCCGTAAGTCTGTTTTCTATTGCGTATCGCCCTCTGATGTAGCATTTGTTGTGGACATGAGATGTATTGAATTTATCTAACCAATCCAAACATAAATTGCCAGTCCAGCAACCCTACAACTACTATACAGCTCAAGTAGAGATTATCGCAATGAAAGTTTGTTATCGAAGGAAAAACATAACAAATAAAATGAGCAGAATATGTGTACGCGTGGGATCGCGACCGTACGATGGTCTTTTAGAGCAGCAGCAACAGCAGCAGTGGTCTAAGGGTAGCTTTGTCCTTTTTGTTTGTGGCCCGTTGTAGGTGCTCGTTTCTCTCCAGCGTTTCTCTCGTCAAAATGACGACGTTTAGGCCAATCGACCAGCGACCCAGGTCCACCCTGGTCACGTCGGTGTACGATCTCGCTGCGGGGGTGGCGCCGCACACGAATCTGGCACGCAACATCCAGCGACACTGTGATCTGCAGTTCCATCGCAGTTACAACGAACAATGCCAGATGCCCGATACAAAGTTCACCTACTGGCGAAAAAACGAAATGCGAGGCAAACAGCTCTACGACCAGTACCCGTTGACGGCCTGGAGGTCGGTGTCAGTGGATCAGTTCGAGCAAATTGCCTCGTAGCTGTAGTAGTAGTAATAGTAGTCGTAGTAGTAGTAGTAGTAGTAGTAATAATAATAATAATATCGGTCGATGTCTGGCCCGGTGGCTTGGTGCATGCGTCTGCGCCTCGCAACCGGAGGAGCGCCTCGCAACGTTCTGTGGACGTTAAATCTTGGCTGAGAGTCAGCCCCGAAAGGATTAATAATAATGGTCGATGCAATTACAACAGCAAGATGTCATATGTATGTATGTATGTATGTATGTATATATATATATATATATATATATATATATATATATATATATATATATATATATATATATACATACAAATATATGTATATATATATATATATATATATATATTTGTTTTGCACTTACCTATTTTGCAGATACGACTTTCTGATGCCTCGTGTGCCACTTCGCCGTAAAAAGCCACAGGTGTGGTACAAACACTACCGCAGGGGTGTCGACAACATCTTTGACCTGCCCTGCAAGGCTCTGTACTAGTCAGACAGGAGTACGCGCAGGAGGTGCTGCCATTGGTGTACCTACAACTCATCTTGACCTTCACACCAACACTTTCTCACTTCAGTTAGCCTCGGCCCCTTTTCCCCTTTGTCGGTTATTTTTCATGTTTCCCCATGTCTCTGCCTATGTTTGCTAGTCTCTGCCCGATCCTGAGCTAGCGTATGTATATACAGATGCAAACACATTTTTGGGTAATCTTGAATTGACGTTTCATGAACATTAGAAACATTTTTGTTTAACAATCATCGCGCCGTCACAAACCCTCCGAACGCGCAAGTATAAAGCACAATGACAGCAAAATAGCACTCAAATTGTAAAGCACACAACAATGCCAATAATAAATCGAAGTAAGTTTTATAAAAAAAAGTGTAATTATATGTATTTAATCACATTTCTTTGGCAATAACCATGGTATTGCTGTTCGTTCGTTTATAGTACATTAAAGCCGTGACTGTATGTGCGCCTAGAGATTGTTTCAAAGTTTTGATCCAAAATTCGTCTTCTTTCATAACCATTTGAAAGGGTTTGCAATCAGCCTTGCCCAAATATATCGAATATACTTGGGTATATCTGATATGTTTGGGCGAGGCCGATTTGGGGCTGGGGTTTCAATCAGCCTAAATATATCGAATTTCTCTGCTTCTTGGAGTAGCAGAAAGGCGACGGAAAACGTCAATATCGGTCTGCTCGTTTTTTGGCCACGAATTTTGCCACATTACGTCACATAAACTAATATGTGTACACTTAAAGTCGATGAAAAATCGCAGCTCTCAGACCTCTGTATTGTGTTTGCGGTTGTTTTTTTTTATTGTGGTGTATGTAAATTTCTGAGTTTGGTTCTACTTAAATACGTGACCAAGCGTTTTTTGCGGACAAGCTCTAGGTGCAATGACCCCGCTCACTTGTCGAGCCCCCCTTGTAGTTATGTCGATACTTTTGCGTGCACACCTCGATGCCCTATTCGGCAACATGGCGTATAGAGTATGTCAGTGAGAGTGTGGCGGGTGTGATTAATTCTGGCAATGCAGAGATTGCCCATTATGACACAGCTGGAGACTCCTGCACGTCAACTTCAAAAGTTCAGTTGTTGGCCAGCAAGGTTTCCACTCATCGATACAGTTTTTGGGGTTGGCGCGATAACACGCGATTGCAGATGAGTTAAAGCCGACTTTAGTCAGGACAACCCAGATAACAAGCCCTACTAATATAAGTGTCCGTTGTTTTCCCTACATCTGACGCTCCTTAGAATCTTGCAATACGAGCTGTTTATTTGCCGATTTCACTGTATTCTCGGTTCTAATTGCCATAGTGACGACTAATGCCGGCGTTGAACGCGCCAGTGTTTCGCCAATCTCTGAAGACCTGCCGACTAAAGAGCGCATGGTCTGTGTATGTCGAAATGCCTTTTTAGATATTTAATTTGGATACTAATTAATAATAATTTAGTTAAGACCTCAAAGCAGGTCAATGTCCCTGTTATCGCTATCATTGTTACGGATAGGTTATTAAGGTAAGTGTAACCAACGTAAGTCAAATTTCCGATTCGTAACAGATCCAAACAATGTACCTTATTTTAGAGTGATTAGCATTTCGCAACTGCCTGCTTTAATGTCTTCTGAGACTTCTCATCGCTTTGGTGTTTCGCAATTATTATAATTTACTTGTACCTGTGCAGCAGTCCTCGAAGTTGCTCCCGCCGAGGTGTGTCTCGCGTAGGCTCTAATTGTAGCTGTACAACCAGCTGACAAATATACCTGGGTGGGTTTGTTCTACAATATTGCAGGACTGCGAAGACAGCGTTTAACAGGTAGCAGCTAAATCGTATGTAGGCGCAGGAGCTTTGACTAGAATCGTGCTGTCAATGACACTTTTGAAAACACACACTCCAGCGTTTGTATTTGATAATGCATCCGTTACGTAGCCATGGGTTATGACCAAGTCGAGCCCGATGGCGTGGTAGGTGCATTCGCGTATGCCTTGCGATCGGAGGAGACACATAGGTGCACGGATTCGATCGCCCCCGTTGCACATTTGGGTTTATAGGGTTTGTCTTACGAAGCAACGGAAAAGCAGATCCGTGGACGGTAAATGTTGGCTGAGAGTCAGCCCGAAAAAGATAAAGTCAAATTGGGTTATGAGAAGACCGCAGAACAGACCGATGTCCTCGAGGCTGTTATTGCTACATAACGGCTATTGGAACATGTAACTAACCAAAGTCAAATCCCCGATCTTTAATAGAACCAGTGATAACAAACAAGTGTATGTTTTACAGAATAATGCCTACATGCAGCTTTTTGCTGTCATTATAAATCCGATTATAGCGTATATGTTTTAATTATAAGTTATTGCTGACCTCCCATCTCTGTGCAGTATAGTTGCACATTTGGTTATTAACGCTAAGTTCGGAACTTGGTTATTGCTGCAATTGACGAAAATGTAAAATCTCAATACGCATATATATATTATATATATATATTTATATATATATATATATATATATATATATATATATATATATATATATATATATATATATATATATATATAAAAATTGCTTTGTGTGAAAGCTATCTAACAATAGCTAGCAAAAAGTATGACTTATTTTAAAAATTTTACATTACATAACATGAATATTTACCGTTACGCAATTACAGCAAATTCTTTTAATGAAAAGCGCTTTTTTTATTTTAAGGGACTTATTTTGACACTAAATTGATGGTAGGTAATTAATGCCTAACTGCGGAAACATCAGAAACGAATGCGTATATGCAGCTAAGATTTTATTCAGGTTTCTCGAACGTGGTACTCGCGTTATCTTTGGAATACCATGAAACAGTTATTATGTTACAACTGCTCGAGGAAAACAGACACCACTCCTTATGAACATTCTGTCGCGGTTGTGTGAGATGGGTTAGTGCGCTGTCAAAGATGTTAGACATCTACCAAATGGTTTGGCGACAAGAGTGCGATTCAACGGGCTGTTGTTGATGGGATTGCCTAACTACGCATTAGGTAGTTCCACAGGACGAAGCCAAAGCTTAATAAGTCAGAAGTCTAAACACTGGGCGTTTTTAATAACACCTGTGGAGCGTTAAAGTATGCATGCGTAGGTCCCGCTTGATACGGAGATCCAAAAAAATACATTTTCTACGTCTCCTAGAGTCGGTGTGCATGTTCATCAAAGATTATTCAGTCAAATATTGTCGCAAGTCCCTAGTAGTTTTGTAGACGTTATTATTTTTCAACTCCATCGCTATCGATTGCACATGTCAGCTCTTCTTCACAATACTGACAATAGCTATACGACGTAAAGTAGTCTAGTATATATATGGGTCCGTCGATTACTTGGACTCCCGCTCTAGTTTGCAGAGTACAACCAACGACCATCGCCGGCTTTGACTTGGGGGGTCGCTTCCACCTACTTTATTAGGATTGCTCGTTCCAAATGAGGAAAAGCTACTCCCACTCAATCGAGGAGAAGGAGCGAGCCGTTACTTCTCGCTATTTGATGCGCTCTGGCTTCCAGATGTCGTCTGGCGCAACAACACACCGCTGCGCCAACGGCATCACGCCTGCAAGAGCATCATCTCGTTTTACTATGCTTATGATATAAGGCCCCCGTATATAGCGGAGCGGGGGCAGGCGCGACGGGTCGGCTGACGAACAGTCTGGTAGGGAGATGATGCGCTCTCCCATTGCCCCTGAGCCAAAGCGATATCTAAAGGGGGCGATATCTGGGCGGGCCGCCAGGAGGGCGTGTCGTCGTCGTTGCTGCTGCTGCTGCTGCGTTGAAACGAGCTGCCATTTTGTCCAGCAGCGCGTCGTCAGCATTGCTACCATCGCTGAACCCCCGCGAAGACCTCGACCCAGCATTGCCTGCATGGCCGTGGCCGCTATTTCATCGCAATTGAAGGGGGGGGGGGCGCAAGCCTACATCCGCGGCTAGCAGCAGCCCACTGTCGTACTGAACGCATGCCGCCCAACAACGGGGGAACAACGCAATAAGTTCTGCCAGCAATCAGTAAGTACTCATAGCAGTGGTAGTAGTAGTAGTAGTAAACCAAATCAGAGAAAAGGGTGTCTCCTCAACAGCCCCACCTATAGACCTGCCCGGCCTTCGGATTTCGGATACTACCCCATTTGTCAGGGGCCGACCACCACCATTACTACTACAATTACTTTTACTACACTACTACTACTACTTAGATGACGACGACCACCCCCACCCTTAACCTTACTACTCCTATGACTAACTGCAATCCTCAAGTTCCACATGAGCTACGACTGCGGGCAGACACAAAGAGACTCATAGAGAGAAACAAAATGATACCTCTAACGAGAACGCGGAAGATCTAGAGGAGAGAGAGGTAGAACTCGGGAGAGAGACAAAGAGATACACAAAGCGACCTAGAAATAGAATAAATAGGTCGTGCTAAACAGGCTAAATAGATGAACACAGAGGAGTGCCGAGGGGCAACCGCGAGAATGCTGACACGAAGTGACCAGGAAAATGCTGGCTTGTCTATAATGTCAGCGTAAGCTTTTTAGCATAAATTGTATTCTTAAATGTTACTGTTCGTCGTAAAATACTGCCGCTTTTGCCTCCAGCGCCGTTGCTGCTACTGCGAACATCTAAAGACCATCATCGCCATCGTGGTGGGTAGCCGTATCGTCATCAGCACCGTCAACGTTGCTACGGTCGTGGAGGCGGGGGCGGCTGCGGCGGCGGCGGCGACGACGACGACGAAAACCATAACAACAGCCACTATAACAAAGGCAACAACGACAACAGGAACAACCACTACATTACCAATGACAACGATGGTGCCGAGGGCCGTCGCCGGTAGTGGTAATAATGATGGTGATGATGATGATGATGATTGCGATAATGGTGATATCGGTGATGATAATGGCGATGATGATGATGATGATGATGATGATGGCGATGATGGCAATGACGATCAAGACGGTCGTCGTCATGATCATCTAGCGATCATCGATCGATGGCGTTTCAGCCTGGCAACCGCAGACGACAGTAGCACTGGCTGTCCTCTCCACTGCCACTGTAGCGTTGTCGCTTCCTCCATCTCCAGGTTTTTCTTCCCTTCCCAACTCCCGATCGAGCCCCCGACCGATTGAGCGAAACACCGAGCGACCGCCGCCCGAACGCCCACCGGACCGCCTACGTGCCTGCGTGTCTGCTTGCGTATGTTCGAGGTCTGTAACGAATTGCGCCAGCCAACGACTGTGGCGGCCCATAGACAGGCGGTAACGGATACACCCACTGACGCCCCCTGGCTGGACTTCTCTCTCTCCCCCCCCCTCTCTCTCTCTCTCTTGCTCTCTTTCTAGAGTCAAACCTCCAGTGGTCCCGCTGGCAAGCCTTATGGGCAAGGCCTTGCTTTGTCTTGGGATTCCGACCGGGGAACAGGCTTTAAAGGCGTTGACGGCGGTAGAACGGCCGGTAGCGATGCCAACGATAATCTTGCGACTTCGCCTGCTACCACTGCTGCGGCGGCAAGCTACTGCTTCTGGAGGTGCTGGCAGGGACGATCTCTTAGAGCGCCCGAGGACCATTCAGCGTTAAGCTGAAGGCCAACTACCGCATCGTCAGCCGCACACTGCTGCGCACTTTTCAGTCCGCCTTCTCCATAAGATTTCTGCGCCCATCTTCCCGTCTGCCCGTGCCTTCGTTCGCCGCCCAAACAAGCCCCAACAAAATCTGGCTTGGCTTGCCCAACATCCAACGGCTAATTTGATCCCCGAATTTTTCCCGCTCCTTCTCCTTCTCCTCCGCCTTCTTCTCGGCGTCTTCATCGTGCTCATCCAACTCCCGCTTCGCCTTATACTTCGATACAGACTGGTGAAGTAGGTAGTTCTCTCCGCCTGCCCTATTCTACTCGTAGGAAGGACTTCGATGACGGCCACGACTTCAACTTCTACCACCACGATTGTCGATATCTCTCTCGGTTCCTCCCGTTCTTTCTCGCTTTTTATCTCTTTCTCAACCCACCGCTCTAGTTCTCTGCCTCCCCGCCTCTGCCTCTCTCTCTTTCGTGCTCTCCGTTTCGATTGCTCTCTTCTTCTTGCGGTTTCTCTTCCTGCGTTTGCGTCGTCCGCTTTCTCTAAAGTGTCGTCATCTTCTTCCTCCACCATAACTCGACCCCCGTCTCTCCCCTGCCTGGTCGGGCGTTCGGTCGTTCGTTTATGGTGACGGTCACTAGGCAAGGGCGGCAACTACCATCCATAGCTGTGGTGCCCGCGCTGCCAATGGCGGGGGCGGCAGCGGATTTTTATACAGAATAGATATCCAAAGTCTGCGGTTATTGAGCAGCAGCAGCAGCCACCGCGGGCGCGTACTTTGCTCAACTACGAACAGATTGCAGAATGATACGAGGGGGCGTTTACTTTAGCATGGCATAGCAGCTAAGTTTGATCACCTCCACCACCACTGCTGCCGCCAGAAGTGAACAGATGGACCCGAGAGATCTTTTGCCACCCGCTTGCTTGCTCTGTTTTTGCATCTACACACACACACACACATATATATATATATATCACAATTCCATTTATTCACACATTATGTGTCGATAAAAAGTCGATATATATATATATATATATATATATATATATATATATATATATATATATATATATATCTAACCTGCTATAAATGTGATGGAATAAAATTGTCGTATGCCTTCAAATGTGCTGTTTCCAAATTGTTTTGTTACTGTAACAGTGGTGCAGTGGGTGTGCTCACACACACTAATATATATATATATATATATATATATTATGCATGTGTGTAGTACTGCCTTGTCATGCCAAAAACCAGCCGCGGTGTGATTGTCGTCAAGTTTTTCCGAGCCTCCTTGCGTCTCATAATGATATGATAAGACATTTTTATGTACGTGTATGTGTACACACACACACATATATATATATATATATATATATATATAATACTGGTCCTGGACAGCCGCTAGTTCAGCGAAGACAGATGAGAGCGTCGGGCGCTGTCGGTGGGTCGTCCAGACAGATACCAACACAACGAGTCGTGGTGGACCAACGACGACGGCGGCCGTGGGGTACGGGCCGGTACTGAAGTCGCGTATGAAGTCGTGGGGGCTGCGAGCGCAGCTCCTTCGTGCGGGCGCGGATAGGGAGGGGGGGAGAGGGGGCACCGTGTGCAGGACAGAACAAAGTGCGCAGCCGCAGAAGACCGCAACGGGCAATGGGGCGCAAATGTGGTCCTACTTCCACAGCGTCGGCCGTTCTCTGCCGGCGCTCGTCTGGTCGACGGGCGGCGGTGGTGTCATTTGCAGACACATACGCAGTGATGATGACGATGATGATGCGCCATCAACGACCGGAACCGTCAGTGCGTCCGCCTCCTAAACACGTTAGTTGTAGTTCTTACGAGGCGAAACAAAGGAGACAGAGAAACAGAGCAAACATATATATATATATATATATATATATATATATAAATAAAAGACAGAGAGGGGGGAGTGAGAGATGTTGAAGACGTGACAAACTTTGCGTGAGGATCATGCGTCGAACTAGCCATAGCGATAGACGGTCAGAGCCGTAAGAGTGATTCGTGACTGGGAGATACCGGACTTGTATTCACATAATTCAACAAAATTGCTAGAGGTGAGACTAGGTTCTAGGTTCTTCCGAGTGACAGTACTTTGTGAACAATCATAGTTTCGGCATTCGGTCTGAGCCATAACGCAGGCCAAGATCTACACACTGGTTATGCGACAAGAGAGCAAACCACAACCGAGCTTGCGCACAACTACGGTCCACTAAAACAGGGCTTTTATTTAAAACAAATGAATGTCAGACGTTTTCGAAAACAACAATGATATGAATGAATGTCAGAAATAGGCAACACGATAAGAGCGGTTGGGTGTGAATTTAGTCAAGCGTTCCAAGATATTTATGTCTCGCTTAAGTTGCGGCTGCTCGAAAAGCCTTGCAAAAGAAAACTTAAAGAAATAAACCTGCTTAGTGGAGAGAAAATCAACAAAATAAGACGAAGCTCTCGTATAACCATTTTGGTTATAGAAGAGGCAAATCTACTATTTCGAAGCTGATCTGCGTACTACATGACCGGGTAGAAGGAGAATCCAAATAGCCAATAACTTCCCTGTATGTCAAAAATCCTTTTATCTGATTGACAGACTTGATAACTACAGGCGGAGGAATCTTTCAGTTTTTGTAACACGTGAACGGATTCCACCTCAACGGCAAACAGGTACTGTTATAGGGCGGATACATTGAGAGGTAAATATTAAGCTAGCGTAATCGACGAGGAAATCCCCGAGGGAATAAATATGGTAGCGTATGCGGATAGACTAGCACTGGCGGCCAAGTTTAGCAGAGAGACGTAAGTGAAGTATAGGGCCAGCTTGGCTTTCTGACGTAGAATTCTACGTCAGAAAAGGTGGGTAAGGAAGAAGTGAAGACCCCAGTGAACCCCTCAAAAAGACAGCGGATATTTACTAGTTGGGCAAAAAGTGCAAATATTTAGACATTGAGTGAAAATAACACTGAGTTACGAATAGTATGATGACCTGGTAATTGAGTATGCACCTAAACAAGGGTCTGGCGACACCCAGAACGAAAGGCAAGTACATGCAAATTTACACAATGCATGCTGCGGCAAGCTTTAACAGGTTGACCCCAAGAGCAAAATGCGCTGGCGAGTTCGGTTGTACGATCTGGTCTGGCTTGGATCTGGACTGGCTTGGATCTGGTCTGGCCTTGATCTGGACTGGCTTAGATCGGGTCTGGCTTGGATCTGGACTGGCTTGGATCTGGTCTGGCTTGGATCTGGTTATTAGCAATAAGGTTATGCAAAGCGGCGTGGTTTAGGGCAGGGGGGGGGGGGGGGGGGTAGTAGTGCGCTAGTCAGGTTTTCATCCACCAAGTGTCGCCGGTTCGATCCCTGTTTTGTTGATCGAATTTCCTTTGAGCGATGCCCATTGAAAATAGATGATAAAACAATACTGCAAACCCTCAGCGGCCTCATGCTGCCGCAAGGACTGTTGAGTTGTTAATGTACTTGATTTATTTAGGAATTTTATATATACATGTGAATGTTTAAATCCACGGCATCGATGGCTCACTCCTCATCTATTACTCGTGTCCGAGTGGGAGTCTTGTCCGACCCCTGACGCGAAGACGCGGGCCCATCCAGTCTTTCATAGTTCCGAGCACCGAAATCGCGTTACCTCTCTGAATCTCTAGGGAAAGAGTAGAGCAGCGAAGGATTAGAGACGGCTAGGCAAAGCGCAGTCTATGCGGAGAAAAGGTTCCGCATGAGGAAGTCCTCTTGTGTTTTCAAAGCGGTGCGCTTAGCAGGTCTTAGACTGCCGGCGGAGCGCAGGAATGTGCCTGAGGGTGATTTGACAGGGTAAATCTAAGAGCTCACATTGTCGAGTGTTGTCTACCGGGCCGCATGTGCATACACATCTCTTTGCATATAATCTTAACAGCCTACAACAGGTGTCACCTTTGTCTTCTATCTGAGGTTCTGCCTGTCCACAGGGATGCCCTTAACCTCGGCGTTAATCTCTGACGACGAACTCGGTGTGTATTTAGAGGTATTGGTTTAATTGGATTGTAATTGTAAGACGAGTTCGAAAACAGATGTTTCGGTCCTTTTTATTAGAGTGTAGCCAGACTCTTTGCTGAGATATCTCTATATCATTTTTTTCCTTTCGATATTAAAATCCATAGGTTTATGCAACGTGTTGGGCATACACATGGCGTTTTCTCTGAATCAATAAAATCCATTGCATTTTACGTCATACGCTGTTACTAGACATTCAGAGAGGGAATGTGCCATCTGTGTGCGGTACTTTATCAAGCTGGCTTTCTTGCTTGAAGAAGCTTTGGCCACCTACGAGGCAGTTGTTTCTTCAATATTATAATTAACGAACACGCTGTATATGTTTAACCATAACGTAAGATATATAACAGTACCATCAGCTCCAGATCAGGAGCTTCATACTCAATAAAAGGTGCTGTTATTGGGACACCGCCCGTCCTTACTTACCTTCCAAACCGAGGGGCTCACTAGTGTACAGATGTAGGCTGATCTTAAGTTTATAGCGAAGGTGTCGTTAATTATGCAACACAGATTGTGTCGAGCAACACTCCGGGCGTAGGAGAGGTCGTAACGTTCGTTTAATAGACAAATTATCGCCATCCGTCGCATTGATGTTCTTAGACAAGAGTACAATTCAAGGTCGATAGGAATGCGCAGGCTCTAGTCGTCCAGAAGAATGCCAGTTCCATATCAGTTCTTGTAGTGTAGTTGCGCATATCAACGTTATCAGCCCGCGAAAGGCCCGCGAGCAATATCTGCGTGGTAGCTATAAATTAAATTCATAGGTAAGAAAGCCCCAGTAGTTTGTAAAGAACTAAATCATCAGATGTCCGGATGGCTTCTTTACTGTAAGACTTGTCTTTGCCCGCTCCTGTTCACTAACTGAAACATGATCCGTGCAAGAACCGTCACAAATCCGAACCTAAGAAGACCGAGACATCCCACTCCAGCTTTCAATTGTATAGGTAAGGCATCTATAAACACTACTGCTAGTGCTCTCGTATAATCACAGATATTGTGTATTCCTTTGCTCATTGTAGGCTGTTCTTAACAACGTTTAATTGTCAGAACCCAAAATGCCTACAATCCTAAAAATGTTAGCCAAAACAATACCAACTAAGGAGCTTGGAGCGAACCTTCTTAAAGACCGTACAAACAGAGTTTCAAAACGTACACGTAGAAAGGGCATTTTAAGAAGTGCACATATATGACTCATCTCAGCAACGAACCATTACTTCAAGGATCGTCAGAAACTGGATCTATATATGCTTTCTATACCCGATAAATGTGACCAGATGACAACGTTCAATGATATGTAACAAATCTAACCCTAATCACGCCAGGATTTGAACTGGTATTAATTGTCCTATTGCTCTTGATGGCTACTACAGCGTCCTGTTCAGAACGGTGCAATAGCTGTCCAAGCCATCTCCACCACTAAGAGGCACCTGTTCTAAAAATGCGGGCCTCCATTCCGCAAAAGCAGTGCGTCCAGTAACCTGGTAAAGGCCAGCAGACAACTCATACTCACAAAAACGATATTTTGACGCTACTGGAGCAAATGCTGCTAGCCTTAGGCAGCAGCACAAAGGGTCAACAGCGCCTTTCTAAAGGGTTGCGCGGGGCAGCCGGTACTCCTCGAAATGGCATCAACCTAGCCCGGTAGCTTCGCGGGTTTCGAGAGCTTTTTTTTTCTTTTTTTCTGGCAGGTTTTGGAAATGCATGATGCACATGCGCCACTAGCTGCCTGCGTGACTAGTGTGAGACTCGCAAACCCACTAAACCCGGATTCCTCCCCCCCCCCCCCCGCCCCAGGCTCGGTATTACTTTGGCATTACATCGAAACCGTGGGAAAGGCGTCTCTGCCGTTCTCCTTCAATCAGCTCTATCCCTGACTATCGTCCCGCATGTCTACCTGCGGTTGGATAGGGGGATGCCATTTTGTATGCCGTCCTGTGAGGGTGCGTCGAGACCATGAGGGCCTGGCTGCTCCCCACCCCCTCCCCCTCCCTCGGCTCCTCGTCTCGACCACTCTCCCGAGAGACCCGCTCAAACCTCTCCCGCCTGGGTGTTTCCTTGGCTGTCTTGAGTGTCAAAACGGCGTCGAACAAGTTCGTCGCCTCCCTCCATGCCTCCGCCGAAGTCATCATATGGGCGAACCACCTCCTTGATGGGTCGGCCTCTCACAGCGGTTGGTGCTGCGCCCCGTGCTTCCCTGAGAGCATCACACCGCAGAACAGTATGCTCTACGTTGTCCGTTTCTCCAGAGTCGCACAGTACGCAAATATCGCTGATTGCCTTCTTGATCCTTGACAGGTAGCTCTGGAACTGGCCGTGTCCGGTCAGAACCTAAGTCGTCCAGTAGGAAAGCTCCCCGTGTCGGCGGTCATACCATACCCTCAGGTTCGGTATCAGACTCTTGGTCCAGCTCCCCCCACCGGGTCTTACCTGCGCCCATTCCTCATGCCAGGCCGATATGGTGGCACTCCTGGCCCTGGTGAGATCCAGACCTTCGTCTAGATACATTTTACTTCGTTCAGTCACTAGGAGGTCCCATGGCAGCATCTCTTCGCTAGAACCAGAAGAGATTCGGTCGAAACTGTTCGATACGCCCGGCTTACCCTGATTGCCAGCGTTCGTTATGTCGACCTTAGTGCCCCCCTATTTTTCGCTGTCCGCATTGCCATGTCCCCCCAGACTGGGGCTGCGTATAGCGCCGTTGATTCGGCCACCGAGGCCAGGAGCCTTCTTTTCACCTTAGCCACCCCACCGACCCTAGGCATTCGAGAGCATCCGCTCTATGGTTCGGTGTCATAGTATCTTTGTGTGTCGCAGAGTCGAACACGTTGAAGACGGTATACGCAAGGATGATCTCGTTAAATAGACTGCAGCTTACTCGGTGATGCACTTAGGGAAGCGCGGGAAGCAGGACCAGCCGCTGTGAGAGGCCGGTTCATCAGGGAGCTGATCGCCCACATGATGACTTCGGCGGAGGCGTTTTGACACTCAAGACAGGCAAGGAAACGGCCAGGCGGGAAAGGCTTGAGCGGGTTTTTCGGGGAAGTGGTCGAGACGAGGAGCCGAGGGAGGGGGGAGTAGCCGGGCCAGAAAGAAATAGAGCTGAGTAGAGGAGAATGGCAGAGACGCCTCTCCCACGGCTTCGAAGTAATGTCAAAATAATACCGAGCCTGGGGGGGTGGGGAGGAATCCAGGTTTAGTGGGTATGTGAGTCCCACACTAGTCACGCAGGCTGCTAGTGACGCATGTGCATAATGAATTCCCGAAACCTCCCAACAAAAAAAGCGGAGGATAATTTGTGATCTCTGCTATTTTCTGTGCTGGCCGCCGAGACTTGTTGAGCTTATGAAAAAATTCAGCAGAATTCGATAGTCCTTTAGACGGCAGTGCAGACGTTGGTACCTTAAAAATGATAGTGTCTGGAGAAACGCAGCCAAGTTTAACGGAATTAGACTGCAAAATCTGAAGAAATGCAGCCAAGCCCAAAGCAATTAGACTGCAAAATCTGACCATCCTCAGATTTGTATAGGGGTTGCTAACTGCGCTGAGTTTCGCTATATTTTTTTTCACAGAATCATGCTTCACAGGGAATCTTCGGCAGGAGAATAAGGCACTATATCCACAACTGGCCCAATAAATGTTTGAACTGCTCGCCAACAATAAACCACTTTCAAAAGCGCTGCTGGCGCTGCGCCGTTATCTAAAGTGTTAATACAGAAAAACAAAATTATATATATAACCCATTCTTGCATTTATCTACGTAGTACATGGTCGCGTTCTTCTACTAGAGGGATAAATGCTGTATACTGTGTGTGGAAATCTCGAGTCGATTAGGCTGTAGATACGCTTCTTCGGCGTCTTGTCGCAATCTGCCCTACAAGGGCGCTGACTATTCTTTTTCTCGTACCTTCAAACTCATTCTGGAATCGAGTGCTGCCCTTTCTTCCCGCTACCCTATTTCCAAAACCAACACGTCGCTGAGATGTGCGCCACCACGTCGTTGAGGTGGAAACCGCGTACCGTTGATGTGGCGGCAGCCCTAGCCTGTTTTAGAGCTATAAAGCGATATACGATGTGCTCTACATCGTCTAACTCTCCGGGATACAGAGAATACGCGTATCCCACTCCGCTTTCCGGATCCTGACCACGTATGACTGGAACTGGCTATGGCCAGTGAGCACCTTGGGGCGTAGTGCAATGGCTTCCCGTGAGTGCAACCATTTGTCAGCTCCATGGTCAACTGCCCGTGTTCCATCCGCTCCCAATCGTCCTGTCAGGCAGCCATAGTTGCATTCTGGAGGCCTAGAAGGTCAATGATTATTTAGGTTCTATCTTCATTTTTGCTTGCCAGCAGATCCTAGGAAAGCTCTATCTAGAACGGCTCCTATCAATGCGGCATGCCCGAGTTACCCTTATGGCCCCTCTGAATCAAGCAGAGTTTTGCGCCGGTTTTTAACTCTTTGTAGCGCCATATCAACCTAGTCCGGGCTGATTGTAACACCGTTCCCAGGTTTCTTCTCTTGGCTTCTAACATTTCCTCCTCTCTGGAAATCGGTCGAGCGAGATTTCGAGATACCTTCCGGACTTTGCCTTCTATATAACGTAGATGAGCTGATCTTGTGAGGCCCGTAGTCGGAACTATCTCGACGCACTTCGCGTCACGCTTAATCTCAACTGGGTGGCCAGCCGCGTGACAGGGATTGCTTTTATTCTCTTAGGTGCCCTGGCTTTTTCAGCTTGAGGCAAGCCTATATCGTGCGCCTCCGGCATATCTCGTTAACGGCATATCTCGCAAATCCTTGTTTTATTGTTAAGATTGGTGACTCAATGAGTGGTGCTACTTCTTGCACATCTGGAGTGCCGCAAGGATCGTGCCAATTCAAAAACGTGTGTTTTTGGTGTGTTTTGTCTTTTAAATGCTCGTGTGCCATTGTGGTTGAAGGTATTTTTAATAGTTGTACCTTCAAATTTACCAACTCAATTGATTGCCCGTATACCTACAGGTCTCTATTGGCGGGAGCATAAACAATTTGTTTTGTCACATTTAATGATGATTTAAACTTCTAGAAGTATGTGGCACGTCGGAATGTAGAGAACGAAAATCGCTGAATTCCGACTGGGTTTACTGAATAAAAACGTTCTGCATATTTTTTTCTTTTCATTTACTTTGTTTGGTTCCAGCTGATTCTCAAAGGTTACGAAAAAGCTGCTGCTTGAGCGCAATGGCAACCATTTCAACGCTGGCTTATCCCTGATTTGAACCCAAAAAAACACCTCTGGCGGTCCGCGCCGCCTCGATGATGGACATCGACAGTGTGATTTGTGAGGCACAGAAATTTGTGGATGGTGCCGCCGGGCCTGTGGCGGTGTTTCTACAAGCAGGCTACCATGAATACATGGAGTTTGAAAAGGACAGATATATTAGCAAAGTGAAAAGTTTTGCCGAGACGCTATCTGCTCTGCGTCCTGGATCGGAAGTGCATGTGCTATCTGTCCCCCTTTTCGGCCCCGATTGCAAAGCGGCTAACGACAATCCTTGCAAAAATGGCAAATCAAGAAAATGCAAAATTTTCCGTGCTTTCGCTATTCATCTCACAACGCCCAGTTGTCGAGAGCGGGCGATACAGCTATAAAGGAGAGGTAGCTAAAACAATTGCCTATAATATTGCAAGGAGGATAAAACCTTTTTTAGGCGTAAGAATTCAGAAGCCCAAAGGAGGAGGCAGCCAGCAATCCCCACGCCCAGCTCAGGCACTGGCAGCGCTGACGGACGTCGTGGCCCCCACCGTTCGTTATCACAACCGGCCTCCCAGGGACGGAAGATCCAGCAGCCGAGTCAGCTTCAGCAGATCGAGTCAACGAGTGCCTCCTACGCTGATAAATCGTCAGAAAACGCAGGGACGAAGCGAGTCAACGAGCAGCGGCAGACACAAGCCACCCCCCCCGACCATCGAGGACTTCGTGAAACAGGTGCTACAGGCTTTAGGAACAGGGGGTCCGACCCCAGCACGCGGCATCCCAGTCAGCGCAGCCGCTCGCGTGGACGGTCTCAGAGCGCATCGAGGCGCGGACGTCAGGCCTGGAAGAGACGCTGAGAATCGTGCAATGGAATTGCGAGGGCACCACTTCGCTAGCCCTTCTCGCCCCGGAGGCCCTGGACGATATTGACGTCTTGGTGCTAACGGATACCTGGGCAACAGTCCCATTCATCCTTTCGCACTTCTACGCGGTTCACTGCCCCGCACAAAAGAACACAGGCCCGGGACGCCCCAGTGGTGGTGTTTCCGTGTTTTACAGTCACAGAGTCGGCGACCTCACGCCTTGCATGACCGAGAACAACATCATCGCGCTACGCGGGCCGCAACTATGCATAGTAGCAGCCTACGTCAAACCCGACGCTGAGGAGTCAACCCAAGTTATGGTGGAAAAGCTTGTCAGTGGAATCGAAGCAGTGCATTCTCTCCGTCCCCGCCCCACTAGTCGTCGCCGGAGATTTCAACGCCCCGCATTGACCAGCCCGACTCCGCTCGTGCAATGGCTCTCCGTGATACGCTGGCGGACTACGGATGCTGGATTGCCAACCCGTGCTCGGTACTGACATTTCTGGGTCATGCCGGCATTCCGCTATAGACGTTTTCGGAACAAACTTAACCAGGGATGAAGTTTAAGTTTCAGGGCGAGAACAACTCACTCGCGAAAGGCGCGAGCATTCGTGCCCACATTCCGATGGCAATTGACATCACGGTGCGAGTCGCTTCGGATCGAACAGCCAGGACACGAATCCTTTTCGCGGAAACTGAAATATGGTCAAGCTTATGGAACGGCCCTCACAAGGTGCTCCCAGTGTCTCCCGTGGTGAACACAGACGGGTATGCGCAACAGCTCACCGAGATTCTACAGGCGTGCGCACTACCAGCCTCCCGACAGAAGGAACAAGAAGCACAGGCCATGGTTTGACCACCATTGCCGTCTTGCCCGGAGGGCGCAAATTGGCTTCAGGCTTCTCGCAGAGGAGCAACCGGCATTTTCGCGCGCTGGCCTCAGTCTTCAGGACGATCTGCCGGAAGACGTACGAAATGCAGCGAAAGAAGTATCATGAGCTTTTGGAAAAACCGGCTGATCGCCGAGGCAGAGAGCCAGCCATACAAATGGCTATGGAACTGTTCCAGGACAGCGGCCTGCCCGATAAGCTTCTGCTTCCCTCATCGATCACTTCTCGGACATATTTGCGTCGTCTGACACATTACCTCGCGCGGTTCCATACTTTGCTGTCGTGTGGGATAAGGACACTGAAGGAGGTCGTGATATTCTTGAGAGGGAGTTCACAGTCCGAAGAGCTAATGCAGGGCCTGGATAGCTTACGAAACAAAAAGCGGCCGGTCCCGACAATGTCTGCAACGAGCACCTAACGAACGGCTTTGTGTTGGCACCGTGCTAGACAGCCCTATTCAACGAATGCTTGCGCGCTGGGACTCTTCCAACTCAATGGAGAGACGCCACCCTACTCGTAATACCCAAAGGCAAGGGCGACCCGACAGCCCCCTCGTCATGGCGAGGCATTGCGAAGAAGAGCGTTTGTTATAAGCTACTCTCTGTCCTCCTGACGAGGAGACTAGACAGCTTTCTTGAAAGTGTGACATGCCATACCAATGGAACAACATGGGTCTCGGGAGAGAGCGATCTACAGAAACAGCGTGTACGATTCTGCTGGCAGATATCAAGGCAGCACTGGCTAAGCCACGTAATACCGCTGTATGGCGGTATTCGTGGATTTCAAGGCGGCCTTTGACTCGGCCCTCGAGAGAAGGCTTTGCGCACACTGGCTGAGGGTAAGGGTCCCAATGAGTTGCTGAAGCTTCTCGCACAAATTCTCCAGGGAGAATAGGATCACCATCGACGGACGGGGTAGCGAAAGCGCCAGCGCTTTCATACAGACAACGGGCCTGGCCGAGGGCGATACCTAAGCCCACTCCTATTCTCCGTACTCCTAAAAGACTCCTGAGTCATATAAAGGGACCCAAAACCTGGTCGAGGTCATTTTGTACGCGGACGATCTAGTACTTTACGGGCCTAGTAGGTTTTCAGGTGCAACAAGCACTAGCCCGTCTTCACAAGGCGTCACCGATTTAGGCCTGACAATTAACCTTCCAAAACCGTGCCATGAAGTTCAGAAGAGGGGAAGGACAGCAGCCGAGGACACGCTACGCCTCAACGAACGCCAGTTAAGTATGTCAACAGCTTCCCACTTAGGGGTGATTTTCTCTGTCACCGGTACTTGCTTCTCCGCGCACATATCTGAGAGGTGCAGGAAGGCACTGGCGGCGACATGGGCGATCAAATCTCCGAACAACTATCGCTGAAGACGGCACTCAGACTGTTCGAACTCAAGATAGCTCTGATCGCGACCTATGGGTGAGAGTTCACCTGGGACCACCTCACGGCAGAAACCTCGAACAATTAAACCGCGTCAAGGCCCCTTCCTTAAACGAGCTCTGGTCTACATCTGACGGCTCGGAACCGCTACGTATATCTCCTCGCGGACACGCCGCTGCTCTCTGAGGACCTGCAACGTCGCTTCAATCTACCCTGACGAAGGCCTTTCTTGCAAACCGCAGGGATTGGGAGGACAAAGTGGCGGACATTGACGTAGAGTTCCTTAACACGGGGGCAATGAGGAATATGGGTGGAAAGGAACACATAGGCTAACAGACATGTTGTGACCTGATTCGCCATTCATGGTTTTCACCACAAGCTCTGTGCGGAGCGGGGTTTCCATGACCCTTGCGATAGTTGTAAATGCTCTAGATGTGGGAGTTTTTGTGATAGATACCACGCGGCTAACTGCCCCCTAGTACAATCGCTGGGAAGCCTGGCAAGCTGACTTGGCTGAAATGTTTTTATTCCTGAAATGACTCTAGTCTTGTGTTGTTTACCCTTGTATAAGTACATGGATTTTGTTTGACTACGTATTTGACTGCTACCTACAAGGTGACTAAATGAAATTGATTTGAAC
>QVRM01002382.1:0-107019 GCA_003439945.1 Dermanyssus gallinae
AAAAAAATAATTATATATTATTACTAATATATAATATATTATATATTAGTCTCGACCCGACCGCCGTAGCGTACGGACGTGTTTTGTGAGTGCTCCGTGATAAAGGGTGATAGTG
This sequence comes from Dermanyssus gallinae, assembly GCA_003439945.1. Taxonomy (NCBI): domain Eukaryota; kingdom Metazoa; phylum Arthropoda; class Arachnida; order Mesostigmata; family Dermanyssidae; genus Dermanyssus; species Dermanyssus gallinae. The sequence continues at coordinate 116 of QVRM01002382.1, forward strand.
GGAGCCTGTCGCATCTGCGGCAAACGCAACCACTACTCCCGACACCTCAGGTCAGCACCAAGTTCCGGACTACTCATCTACGACAGCAACGACTACGCGGGTGAGAAATTTCCAACTTCATACTGTCTAATACTTAGTGTAACAGACGGCAATTCGAACGGCACCACGTGCGGCAATTCGAACGCCGTTACGTGCAGACTCGAAGCGCCGCCACGTACAATTTCGAAACACCGCCGCGTGCAGCAACTCGAACGGCGCCACGTACGCGATAACTCGAGAGCGGAAGCGCGCCAAAACTTAAACGTTGCGAAACGACTCAAGTCGACAGATTAGCAAGTGCGGGTAATACACGCACATTCGCTAATTGAAGGACGGGAGTCGCTGAGCACAGACTCGGCGACTCAAGACTTAAACCCGGCAGGTCTCAGTCTTGCCACCCCCCTCCGTGATGGCGGCAGCCCGACAGGGCCCTCAGCTACTAAGAGTTACATGACAAGGAACTCTCTAGCATGCTTGAGGAAGCATGGAGACCTGTGTCACAATTCAGTAGACGCAACTCGCGCTCTGAATCGACAAGCAAGCCTCCAGACAAAACAGGCTCAGGAACAGCCGCCTCTACCAATAGCAAAACCTGAGGAAGCAACACTCCCAGACGAAGCTATGGACGTTCAGAGCGAGCCTAGATCTGCCTCCCTTAAGAGAAAAGCTAGCTACACTCCTGATTCAGAGAAGAAAACCCGCGCGCCTACTAGTCCTGAGCAAGAAGAGCCTCCTTCGCCTAGCTATGTAAACGAAAAAGACCTACAGTTCCTACTGACGTCAGTGGCCGACATAGAACAACTAGTCAGCAAACACCGAACTACGCACCTGCAACTATGGGCCTAAATATACGTGAAATCTGCCGTAGAGCGCTTGACGTAGGTTTCACTCCCGCCAGAACAAAGGGACAGTCCGTCGAAACAAATACCGACCCACTCCCAGAGCTTGCACCTCTCCCGCCGCCAGAGGAATTTATAGCTGCAGAGATACAAGGCCTTCTCGTTAAAGAGGAACTAACCGACAAACAATATGCAGACCTCATGCAAAGGGAGTGGCCGGCGCGCACTTATACTACCACCAGCCTCAGTAAAGCAAGTATTTTAGCTGACAAGGCCCCAGCAAGAGCCTTACTGCTTTCACAAAAGTCCGACAAAGACGAACGCCTTATAAACCGACTATCGCCACAGTTCCCTGGACTGCAGGATGCATTGCCGCACCTTAAGGAAGGGAAGACTATTTTCCTGCAAAATCGGGACATCCTAACAATCGAGGGAGTTGAAAACACTCCAGCTCCAAGCACGAGCACTCTACGCACGACTGATCCCGTATGCTGAAGAAAACGAAAACGATTTTTCTTTGCAAGTCCTAAGAGAGGCAGCAACCAGTCTCTGCGGCTTCCTTAAAACTAGAGACATCCACGCAGCGGCAGTGGCCATCCCGGCAACAGCCAATATTACTCTGTTGAGAAAAGTATTAGAGCAAGCCCTCGCGAAACATCTAGGAATGACCGTGGAAATCCGAGTTAAAGGCCGGAAAATAGAAGAGGCTCACGAGAAAAAGAAGAGAAAGAAGCCTGACTCTATTTTTGCAGTTGTCGTGAAGTCAGGCAATGCATCCTATGCTGAAGCCCTACGTGCACTCAGGAACAACATTGACCCAGCGACAGCTGGAGTGGACGTTAAAAGAGCCTTAAGAACAGCTACAGGCGAAATCAGACTGATCGTGCAAGGGACTACTCCCGATGCCACCGGCAGATTTCTTCAGCACATAAAGGAGAAGGCGTCTTTGGAAGCGACAGCCCAAGCGGTCTCACAGACCAAGGCTATGATAATCCGGGACGTAGATGAGTCCATCGAGCCGAAAGACATCCTCAAAGCGCTTACCAAGAACAGAGCACCGGAAATGGCTTTTACCTTAAGTCCGCTAAAGAAAACCCGGGCGGGCGACTTCTCGTGCATTGTTAAAATGCCACCAGAGGAAGCCCAAATATTGCTACGTCAAAGACATGTACACCTTGGTTGGACTCGGTGCCGCAGTGCTCACTGTGCCTGAGCTTTAACCACACGGCCAGGGACTGTACCGCAGCCCGACCAACCCAACCTCGCTGCTTCAAATGCGAAGGACAAGGACACGTCGCAAAGAGCTGCACGGCCAATAGTAGGTGCTACGTATGCAACGTAGATGGACACTACGCCACTACAACGCAATGCCCAGCATATAGACAACGGGTTACAAACCTCCAAGTAAGCCACAATCAAAATGACCAGCAAAATTAAAATACTGCAAATAAACCTCCGTAGAGCCCCCAGAGCATACGATCTGGCGTCCCAATTCGCAAAGAAATCCTGCTTCTCTCCGAGACCCCTACCACACAGCTTTTTCAACCCGGGCCCCACGCTGGTAACAAATCCGCTTTGATCAAGGTATTTCCTACAGGATACTCGCCCACGTCAGTGGGACAGGGGACCCACTTCTCCTTTATTACCACTTACGACTTCGCGATCTACTCAGTCTATATCTCTCCGAACTCCACCCTACAGGAATACGAGGACTTCCTTGAAGAACTAGACCTCAGCATGAGCGCTCGCGGTCACCGAAAGGCGTTGGTAGTGCATTGATCCTGAGCTTTAGTAGGTTTAAATACTTTAGTAGGTTTAAATACTTACCAGACAGGTGGGGCATACCCTTAATCCAGTTTATTATTATATATAATTAATAGGCTATAAATAACAAATATTTGCACATTTTAAAAACGCACACGAAGAGGGCGTTTTGTGTGCTTTTTTAAAATGTGCTCTATCGAACGTGTTGTGTAGTTGTTAGACCAGTAATCGGCGTCTTGTGTAGCGGTCTCAATGGAGGTTCCCAAGCGCTCGCAAAGAAGAAGTGCTCGGTGGTTAGCATCTATTGGACCCCAAGGTGCGTGAAGTCTTGTAGTGCTGTCAGGCGGGAGAGGCAGAGTCTGGGAATGAATGTTTAGAGGCAAGGAATGTCCAGACCGCCGTGTGCTATGTGCGTGAACATGTAGGCGTTCGGCACCGAGTTTTCGAGCTTAAGCCATTTCGACTAAACAACCTTTCTGATCTCTTTATCTAGGTCGCTAAGGAGTGCGTAAGATGGTCTGGGACTGGAGACCAGTTTATATAGGAGACGGGGAATGAGAACGTCTTTCAAAAATATGAGTCTTTAGTGGGGTTTAAGGGGAGCTATCGTGAGTCTGTTGAGTGAATTAAGGAGTATATCCTTGGTGGAGTCAACTCTGCCATTGCTGTCAAAGTCGACTCCAAGATATCTCCATCGATCGCTCATATCTTTAGCTGGCAATTGCCGATCTCCAACGTTAAATTCTGGTACGGTATTGATAAAACCTTGACCTTCCTTCCTATTAAATAGGTGGGAGATAGTAAATATTTTATTAGTATTAATTTCAGACCTCAAGATTTCAAAAGTGGGTCCGCAATATTAAGGAGCCGTTGGAGATTTCGTGGAGGCTAGGAGGATGAGATAATCCGCAAAGGCTAAGCCCATAAGGCGGAAGTCATCAGTACGTTGGTACCCGGTATTAGTTTTGTCTAATTTTGAAAGAATGTCGTCGAGAACTAGATTAAATAAAAGGTGGGACAGAGGATCTCCCTGCCTAACACCCCTAGTTGGCCGAAATGTGCGACATTCTTGTCCAAATTCTATGAGAGTTTTAGATGAAAGGTGAAAGCGTTCAATATAATTCATGAATACCTCCGGGTATCCGCGAGTCCGGAGTGACCACAGGACGGAGTCATGACTCACCATGTCGGACGCCTTACGGAGGTCGATTGAGGCGAGTCTGAGCTCACGCCCTGCATACTTGGCATCGTTAGAGATACCATCCAGAACCGCAAGATTCTCGAATGTACCATTATAGGGGAGAAACGTTCGCTAAATTGGGAGAAGCTTAATAGAGTTCTGGGGGCGTCTAGAAAGAATTTTGTTAAGCGTTCGTTGTAAGTATGAACTAATAGATAAAGGCTGCAGATCGCTTGGGGATGTGGCATTGTTAATTTTAGGGATGAACGCTAAGCAAGCAGTTGCATGGGCTAAGGCAATATCGCTAATTAATAGTATGTTAAGAATACAACAGACTTCTTCTAACGGGAGTTAACGGAGGGACGAAAGACAAATCCCGTCCAAGCCTAGTGCTTTAGAAGGTCCGCGGAGAGCTACGTGGGTTTCTTTTAGGGAGATAGAGAGGGAAAGCTCAAAGAGATTATAGTTGGGGAGTGTATACGGGGCAAGGGAGTGGTTCCGGGGGTGGTTGTGTCATCGTGTTGGCCCAGTGTTCTACAACTTCGGTGGCCTGCATGTTGTGTATGGTGTGTTTGCCGTCCAGCACCTCATGAGCGCATTTGGATCGGTTTTGGCTAAAAAGTTTTTGAGTGGTTGCGTAGTCTTGACGTCGCTGTTGCCTTTTAGATACTCGCGTTTCAGTGGAAGGAGTTTCTCTAAAGGCACGACGTCGGACAGTGTGTGTGAAATGTTTGTTCAGAAAGTCGTTTAAGGCGATAGTGTGAACCTCACCTGAGCAAATTATATTTGGCAGGTGAGTAAGGTCTGTTGAAATTATGTTGCGTTTGTGAAATGTGTTTGTGAGGGCTTGTATTTTGGATATAATATATTTTTGGGATGGATTATAGGGGCCATCTGATTCAGAGCATCAAGGCCGACTAGGCTCAGGAAGCTCAGATTTGGCAGGGTTGGAATCCAGGTGAGACCTCTTTTTACGGAGGTCCTCTACCAGATCCTTATGCGCCTAAGAATTACGTTGGCTTCTAATCGCCCCAGGTGTGCGTGAGTTAAAATTAGTAGCTAAAAGGTGGTCAATTTCTCTAGGTGTTTCGTTATTATTATCTAGTATAAAATCTGCTTCTAATGTTGCTAAAAGTTTACGATCTTGTGGGTTCCATCTGGCTAAAATGTTCTCATTATATTCGTCCGGATGGGCACGACGACGGTGTAAATTAAGACCCAATTTAAAATACCTTTAACCAAGTACTAGATGGACATCTACAAGTTGGTTGGGAGACGCGTGAAGTACTAGGGGGGTTAACATTATTATTAGACGCAGCAGTGTTATTTTGTGAGGAACTTAAAATCAAGTTATTAGTCTGTGATCGGTTAGGAGTTGGAGAGGTGGCACGAACTTCTCGTTGATTGTGAGTCAGTTTAATGTGGCTCGCGAGGCCCGCGCCAGATTTGCATACTCGCCCGCAAGTCTGGCAGTTGACTTTTTCCCTTGGGGCCACCTAAAGGATCTAGTCTATGCAACTCCCGTTAGTCTCTTATGGATCTGATCGGCAAAATAGTAACTGCTAGTGGAACCATTCGGGAGACGCCTGGAATATTTGAACGCGTGCAACGCGAGCTTTGCCATCGATACCGAATGTGCTTATTGGCTGGCGGGCATTCGTTCGAGCAATATTTAAAGTAAAATAAATATTTTTTGAGTTTCTACAGGTTTGACGAGTGACTTGATTGACAAAGAAAACAAACATAGTAGCTGCATGTGTGCACTCACACCCGATATGGTCCTAGGCAGATTTGAGTTACTCTGCAATTACAGACGCCAGCTCTACCAATTTGGTACCAAAATGATTTACTAGAGATGCATGTTCGTCTGGACGTATTAGTTTTGCACGCGTAATGGAAAAAAATTGAGAACCTGGGTGTTTAAGTTTAAAGATGCAAAAGTGAAATTATAATTTCGCAATATCTTCTTAATATCACAATAGTCATTGCGCGCGCTTGGGTTAGGTATAGTTTTTAAAAAATGTTGAATTTTCTCCCGAATGCGCCGGTGCTCGGTTTTTCAAGTGAAGAATGCTTTCTCTCACAAACGGATTTTGCAAACGTATATTATATATATATATATAAGATAGTAGAATAGAGAGATAGATAATATAGAGAGAAGAGATAAGTAGAGAAGATAAAAGAGAGAGAGAGAGAGAGATATATATATAGTAGATAGAGAAGATATATATAAAGATAGAAAAAATAAAATATATATTATATATATATAGTAATTATATTATATTATATATATATAAATATATATATATTATATATATTGTGAGACCCATACCCACTAAAGACACCTCCCCCTTAAGCTCAATCTATGATAGCCAACCTTTAAAAAAACAGTACTATGGACTATCAGGAAAAAGTGGCAGCGCCCCTCTTTCAGATTAATTGGCTGGGGTTCGCCCAGAGGATCCAGCATTTGTCTAACAACCGGCAAGCCCGTTTTCTTCGAGCTGCACTTCTCTATGGATGCTTTCAGGTTGAAGCCGCAGTTGTGCCTGTCTTTCTTTGCACTTTTCATGTTTCTCATGGAGGACTTCTTTTGCCGTCGCTGCTCCCAGTTTCCAGGCCTGCTTACTGGAGACAATGTATTCTGTAAACTTTATTAAACTGGACAGAGTTGGGTCGCTGACCTCGTGGTGTGGGTCTCCCTCCCTGGCCCATTTCACTCGGACGAGTCTGCTTGCCCTTAACCGCGCAGCCTCCCAGGCCGAGCACTGTAGCAGTGTGTGACCTGGAGTGTCCTCATGTGCCTCTTGGCAAAATACGCATATCGGCGACAAAGCCTTTCCAATTCGGGACAAATACGAGTTGAAGAAATGGTCGCTCAGGTTTTCCTCGTCCACTAGAACCTTCCAGCTTATAGCTTTTGGCGCGAGGATGTCGTTACATAACGTGATATCCACGTAAGACTCGCTGCCGTGGCGGTGGAAAGTAGCTTCTTTTCCGTCGTTTAATACTTGAAGATCGAGTGATGCTGCCCATTCTAGTAGAGTTCTGCCCCTTTTATCGGCTCGAGGTGATCCCCAGACTTCTGACGCTGAGTTAAAATCCCCGGTTATTAGCATTCCATTTCCGGTTTTCGTGTCGCGTATCGATTCTGCGAGGTCATCTAGGAAGCGCTCGAAATCTTCGTGCAAGCAGTTGGGGCTGATGTAGGCCGAACATATTCTGCCGACTTATTTTACTTCGATCCAGCAAAACCCATTTCCGTGTCCTCTCTTAAGCACTTGCACATTCTGTTTAGTTATGATCGCTGTGTCTAGCATAGGGTCTTTGTCCCAAGTCTCTGATTCTTTGGTTTTCCTTCTGTTGGGTTCGCTAAGGGCCATCACATCAGTTTTTCTTCTCCATGCTATTTCTTCTATCATATCATGGGCCGGCCTGCTTCTATTGCAGTTGGCCTGAATTATGCTAATTTCACTAATCATTTTTGTGCGGAGGAGTCGCGCTGGGCCGAAATTCTAGCCGCGCCCTTGGGCCCCTGTGTCCTCCATTCGTTGGGTCCTTTTGAGCCAGTGGCAAGAGCCTGTTGTTCGGTCGTAGGCTCCTCGTTCTTCTTATTTGGCTCTGCATGCCCTGTCTTATCCCTGCTAGCTTGCCTCACAGTTTGGCGCTCTTGCATCTTAGTTTTAAGAAGTTGGAGATATTTGGGGCATGCTGTAGATCTAGCTCTGTGGCCCTCGTCGTTGCATACGTAGCATTTAGGAAGTACCGCTTTACAGTCACGGGCTAGATGGTCCTCCTGCCCACAGCGGTAGCATTTCTGCTTATCTGCCTTCTTGTTTTTACATGCAAATGCCGTGTGCCCGATTTCATGGCAGTTGTAGCATGTGGGAAGGGTTATCAATTCCTCGACTCTACAACTGCTTCCTCCGACGGTCACGATCTTCTTCAGTAGGATTCTGCGGGCTTCAGTCCTTGGTAAGGTGACCAAGCACTGCCAACTGCCTCTGTTCTTAGTAGCCCTGGGAGCTTCCGTGCGAATCTTGGTAGACTCTTGAAGCTTATGTATCTTTCGAATGTCCTGTTCTATAGAAAGCGCCGTAAGTAACGGGCTGATTCCCCGAAGGACAACAGTTGCTGTAGGGCCGCTGTACTGCCTAGTGTCGACCTCTCCGCCCGTCTTTTGTCTGAGGACCTCTGCAAACGTTGTGCTGCTGCCTGGGCTTTTTTCTTCAACTCTTAGGATGATGTCCCCTCTCTTATTAGTAATGACCGTCCCCATTTTTACCCCGCTATTCGCCGTGTTGACTAGTGGGCGCATTTTTTCAATCATGTCTTCTGACGAAGAGCCTGCAGCAGGTCCGATCCTAACAGAAATATATTCCTTCTGCCCTCTCCGCGAAGTTGCCTCGACATCGTGTTGGCGCGGCACACGTCCTTCGCGGGTGATATCGACTTTACACCCTATCTTCCTACAGCATGCTTCTACTGCATTTCTTATGGTGGGTCCTCCCCATTGTGGAGAAATGTACAAAGCCATTGGGTTTTGAGAGCCAATGTTGTGTCCTTTTTCTAGCGTCTTGTGAAGAGCTGCTAGGTTTCCTCTAGGCCGACAGCGCCCACCACTAGTATGCTAGTCGACGTAGCAGACGCCTTAGCATCCTGGTCCTCCTCAGGTTCGGGTTCATCTGGGTTTTCTAGCTGGAGCTGGGCGCTATTTCTGAGGATTGCGACTCCTCCTGCCCGTAGAGAGGCCGCTTTTTCCGCCATCAGGAATTGCCCTGTAAGTTTCTTGAGCGGAGACTTGTCCTTTTCGGAGCCTTTTGTAATAAGCATTACCCTGATTTCACGTAAGGTAGTGATTTTGTCCGTAGTGAGACCAGTGGTCTTGTACATAGACAGCGGCCACTCCTCCTTGATGAGGTCTATTAGACCTTCGGGTGTTGCCGTTTCGGCCATCTGCTCCTCGAGGTGTTGCGTGTTGACCATCTCGATCTGTTCCTTTTCTAGCTTTTCCTGACAGGCTTTGCATCGTAGCTCTGCCGCGGGTGGGGTGCTCGATGAGGGCCGTGCCTGTTTCTGAGCAGCTAGTCTCTGCAACTCTAAGGTGAGAGCCGCGGCTTTTTCCTTGCAGCTCTCGGCTACCTTTGTGAGGTCGTGCGTACGTGCGGCATTCTCGTCGGCTTGCTTCCGGAGAATTGCTTTCTCTTCCTCCGTTTCCTTTTGGGATTTCTTCAGTTCCTATACCGCCTTATCTAGGCGTGTGATAGCGGCCTTAATATCCACCTGGGTGGTTTTATGCTTATCTTTTAGTGCCTTGAGATATTCTGTAACTGCCTCCAGGTCTTCTAGAGCTCTGTCCTCCTTGTTTGGAGAGGGCTCCTTTTCCTCGGAAGACTTCCTGCTGGTCGTGCGGGCTCGGCTGCTTTCAGCCTCCTTCGGGTTTTCTGGCGTGGTTGTCATCAGTCTCTTTCGTTGTCCTCTTGCGCTTGCCGCATCTCTGTAGTCATCGTCGCCCTCGATATCGCGACCCGAGTCAGCATCCAGGTCCGTGGCAGGTCGGCCTTAATTTCGGCTGCCTCCGTCTGCTGTCCCCGTTTAGAAGAGTTTTCATCAGGGGACTCGCCTGGACCCCTGAACGGGTCCATATATATGTATATTTTTTCCTTCCCCTTTCCTCTCTATTTTCTTCTCTATTTATTTATTTATTTGGTTTATTTATTATTATTATTTAATTTTTTTCTCTCCCTTTTTATTATAGGATGTCGAATTATATTTTGAACCCAATACAAATCAGATTTCTAAATTCTAAAAAAAAAAAAAAAACCGCTGGGGATTGAACTCAGACTGGTCTTGCTTAGACCGGTACTGTAGTCGCCGACGCAACAACTCTGCTATCCACTCCCTGTGAACGACAGCGCTTCCACAGGCGTTCGATCACTGTTCGCGGCGGCTTGCCGTGGTTGTTATGTACAGTGTCAATAATTATATGATGGCTTATATACACAGTTATTTATGTACACAGTAAGCTATATACATATACACAGTAGGCTTAATGCATATACACATGCAGGGAGCCGCGCCAGTCTGTGCTACCGATCGGCTAGAGTCACTGCTCGATCGATAGGCGACGTTCGAATTTCGAACGCCTCGAACACATACACCGATGCGTACACGGAAATGACTTCAAAACATCCTAGAGAACCGGCCGACCTCGACCTGCCTCCAAGACCACCGTACGCCGATCCACCTATCACCAGTGCAGAACTGCTCCGCGAGGCTGTGTGGACTTTTCCGGCGGGGTCCACTGCAGGTATGGACGGCTTGCGGCCGCGCCATCTCAGAGACCTCCTTGCCACAACTAACGCAAATATTGCCAGCCGTTTACTGCGTGACCTAGGAAAAGTGGTGGACATCATCAGAAGTGAAACAGTTCCTGAGGCCATCCGCCCTATTCTTTTTGGGGGACGCCTCGTCGCAATAAAAAAGCCGAGTGGATCGCTTCGCCCAATCGTCATCTCCTCAGTTTTCCGCAGAATTGCGGCAAAGATCACAGTGAAACTAGGAGCAGATTTGGTGCGCGAGAAGCTTGGAGCTCACCAGCTTGGCTTCAATACGCCCAACGGCATCGAAGCCGCAGTCCACACTACAAGAGCTTTCGTCGCCAGCGCACCCAACAATTTCGTAGTCGCCAAACTCGATTTCAAGAACGCCTTTAACCAGATCCGTCGTGACCACGTACTGAGGACAGTTCTAGTCGATTGGCCAGAGGCGGCCCCCCTGGTTGACCAAGCCTACAGATCCAGGTCGGAGCTTTCACTTGATGATAAGACGATTTTCTCATGCAGCGGCGTACAACAGGGAGACCCCCTTGGTCCGCCACTGTTTTGCTTAGCCATTAAGGAACTGGTCGACTCTATCCAGTCTCCCTTAAACCTCTGGTACCTAGACGACGGCACTATTGGAGGAGAAGCACCTGTAGTACTAGCAGACATCAAGAGAGTTGCTGACTTCGGACTGAAGAGCGGACTTGAGCTCAACTCCGAGAAGTGCGAGCTTATCTACAAAGGTCACCCCAGCCTATCCGCCTTGGAGGCTCTTCTTCCCGGGTGCAAACTCGTCGAGGCAGCAGACATGACGCTCCTGGGGTCCCCAGTGGGGTCTGCTGCCATTCGTCCGGAACTCGCAGGTAAAATAGAGAGCCTCCGCTCCCGCCTAACCCGGCTAAACCTGCTCAGTCCCCACAGCGCGTATCACCTATTGAAATCGTCCCTGGGCTCAGCAAGAATCGTCCATATCCTCCGCAGCACGGACGTCGGACCAAACCAAGATCTTCTTCGGGACCTGGACGAAAGCCTAAGGATCAGCCTTAGTGACCTTCTAAATCTTACTCTGGCCGACAACAACTGGGCTCAAGCTACTCTCCCCCTTAGATTCGGAGGCCTGGGGATTCGTTCTACAGCAGACCTAGCAGCGAGCTGCCACGCTTCATCATTACACGCCTCAGAGAGCACTGTTCGGCACATCAGCCCACCCATGGCCCTGCAGGCTTTCCAGGACACCAAAGAAGTTGCGGATACGAAGTTCAAGAACCTCGCAGGCCTACTCCCGGAGACAAACAAACACCTGCAGAGGTCCTATGACGACCTCATCGTCTCCATGAAGTACCAGCGCTTGCTCTCTGACGCACTAACCACGGCAGACAAAGCCCGACTACGTGCGGTCGTCCAGAAAGGAGCTAGCAAATGGCTCCAAGCCATCCCCTTCTCAAACCTAGGCACTTTACTAGATCACGAAAGCTTTCGTCTGTGCATTGGTTTGAGGTTGGGGACAAGGCTAACCGAGGAACACCGGTGTCCGTGTGGAACACAGGTAGACATCTGGGGGACTCACGGGTTGTCCTGCAGTAGAAGCGAAGGACGCCAAAGCCGTCATAGCGAGGTTAATGAGATTACAGCCGACACGCTCGCCCCGTCGAACCTGGAGGCCAGTGCATCTTCCGCTGGCTCCGCAGCACGCAAGGCTGAGCGTCTAAAGACCAACAAATATGCCCAGCTCGCCAACGAGTTCATTTTCGTGCCGCTAGTATTCGAGACACTCGGGGGGGCCCGGCCCTGGGGCATGGTCGCTTTTACAGAAGATTGGCAAACAAATTAAACTGGCGACAGGGGAAAAAAGAGCACTTGAGTTTCTACTTTAGCGACTATCGCTGGCAGTTCAACGCGGCAATGCGGCAGCAATAATGGGCACAATGAGGGGCTGCCTCGAGAATAAGCTCGACTGGTAGCTCTCCCCACAAGCCCTAGTGTTGATAGTTAATTACATCTCGCTGTAACACTTAAATGTCATTTTAATAAATATGTTATACATATATATATATATATATATATATATATATATATATATACATATATATATATATATTTTTTTTTGTGGAGGAGGGTGAATGCTTTTACGCACGCTACGAGTACGAGGTATTCCCCCCTCTCGAGCAGTGTGGGACTCGACCCTAGCGGTTGGATGTTGGTCCGCCAAGCCCACTAAACACTACTCCCCCCTTAAGCTTCACTCTCTAATGGCCCAGATATCCATAGAACAGTACTATGGGCCATTAGGAGAAGTGGCGAGCGCCTACCGGATCATTTGGCCGAGGTCACTCACGGGTTCCCCGACCGGTCCGAAGTGCTTGTCCCAACACCTGCGAACCCGTCTGAATACAAGCCACGTCATCTGTTGATGTCGTAAGCGCTATCCGTTCTCTTCTGAACTTGCCGAGCTCGGTTTTCTTTTTCATTACTGCAGTTGCCATTTCCTCGCCCAGCTTCCATGCTGATGCTGTGCTACATATGTACTTCACAAACTTTTCATGTTATTTCTCGGCGGGTCCGGTGTTCTGGCTCCTCGTTCTTCTTCTTCTCTGGACCATTTCAATCTTAGCAGCGCTATGGCAGTTGTCCTTGTCTGCTCTAGTCCGTTGCATTTTAGGAGAGTGTGCTCGGGGTCATCGTCGACACCGTCTGCACAGTGCACGCAGTTTGCCGAGGAAGCTTTGCCAATACGAAAGAGATAACTTTGAAAGTCACCATAGCCAGTGAGACACTGCGTAAGGAAAAGGTTAAGTTCCCCTGCCGGGCGGTCTATCCACTTTTTGATGTCCGGGACGAGCAAGCGAAGTGAATGGCCCGGTGAGCCTATGGGTATGGCGTCCCATTCTTCTTGCCACGCTCTTATCGTCTTTTCCCTCCCAATTTCTTTTCTGGACTCACCCCCTGCATCCCAAATCCTTTTCCTTTCGTTTACTATTAGGTCCCAAGGTGGGGAACCAGCCAGTACCAGGGCTGCGTTTGTGCTAACCGTACGATAGGCCTGCAGGATTCTAAGCGCCCCTATTCTCTGCGTATTTCTCAGGGCCTTTCTTGCCGTCGTCGTTTTTAGGGTGTTGTGCAGCCAGACTGGCGCCGCGAAAAATGCAATTGATTCGGTAACCGACATACTCCCGCGGCCCGTATGAATTTGGAAGGATCTTACCTATAGCGTTAGCCGCTTTAGCCGCCTTGGCCGTGCATTTCCTGATATGACTTGCGCCCCTGAGACCCTTGTCTAGTAGGACACCAAGGTATCTAGCTTCTGTTACTTGCTTGATCTCCTGGCCCGCCACCATCAGTTTTATGCTTGTTAAGTTGCTAAGTTTGAAGGAGGGGGCCCAGGATTGATCCTTGCGGAACTCCTGCTGTCATGTCTATCTCCACCGTGCCGTTAAAAACTCTTCTGTCTTCCAAGTATCCCGAGACGGCTCTCACAAGAAACGGAGGGACCGCTTTTCTCATCAGGGTTCCTAAAATCTCTTTCCACGGCAGACTGTTGAAAGCGTTTTTGACATCCAGAAGGACAGCCGCAAGAAGTTTCCGTTTGTATATAGGCAAACTGTGCAGCAAGTCAGCTTTGGTTGTTATTCGTTGAATTGCTGTGAGAACTGATCTGTTCTTGCGAAATCCGTATTGGTTGGCCGATAGAAGACCATTCTGTTCCGTAAACGCCTTAAGTCTGTGTTCTAAAATTGCTTCATATCCTTTTGCCAGGGTGTTCAAGAGACATATGGGTCTGTACCCTCCGCTACTTTTGGGAATCAAAACCACCTCCGCCCTCTTCCAGTCTTTAGGCATTTTGCCACTTGCCATCGCCTTAGTAAGTACTGTCGCTACCAAATCCGGGTGTTCGTTAAAAAGCATTTTTACCGCCAAAGGCGGAATGCCGTCGAGCCCTGGAGATTTCCCTGGCTTTAGCCTCTCAGCTGCTATTATTACCTCTGCACTGCGTGATAGGCGGGAACTCTTCTGGGGTTGTCCCTCTTCTTACGAAAGTCTCTCTGTTAAAATGTGCGTCTTGTTAAAAGAGTTTGTTTAAAATCTGTACGACCTCTGTGTCTGGCATTAAAACTTTTGGGGCCTGCGCGCCTATCCCCCTGATCATTTTGTAGGGTTTTCCCCATGGTTCGTCATTTATGTCATTTATCTTTTGACGCCACCATAGCTTTTTGCTTTCTGCTATTTCGTTTTTAAAAGCACCCTACATCTTCTATAATTGTCTAAGGCGAGGATCTCGGCCTCCCTGGTCCTATGGCGTGTTTTGAGCTTTCTTTTGGCTTTGTTACAATCTGCCCGTTTCTGCGCTATGACTTTGTTCCACCAATATTTCGGTTGGCAGGTAGCCCTTCTTGGGTGAGGGGGCTTAGTAGCCCTGGTGCAGGCCCTGATGAGAGTGTCATGCAGTTCTTCTGGGGTGTGGAGGGAAGCTTTAAGGATTGCCTTCTTGAGCTCTTTCTGGAAGACCTCTTCGTCCTTGATTGAAGTACGTTTGGTTCTTTGAATCAAGGACGGTTTGAGTCTCCAGTTGAGTCTTACCTTCAGCTCGTGCTTTCTTAGCCGAGTTTCCAGTCCGTTGATGTTCCTCATCTTTTTCATCTCTCTCTCTTTCTGCGGTATGTCTTCTGGAGATCCGGCCATCGTTCGCTTTCGCCTGGTGTTCTCGGAGAAGCTGGGGTCGTCTCCTACCTCTTTATCAGTTTCTAATCCCATGCCCGTGATTTTGTGGGCTTTACCGCCAGATTGTTCATGCGGAGTTGTTTTAATCTCCTCTGATTCATTGCTCTCGTTTTTCTGTTTCTTTATTTTATCTTCTAAAATCTCTTTCTTGTCGTCATGTTGACTTTTTCAGTTGGCCGATCGGGGTCCCTGAGACCCTTGAAGGGGTCCATACCGCCTCCTTCCTTCTTTTTTTTTTAATTTTTTTTTAAATATTAATAACAATAATAATTATTTATTATTGTTATCATCACCATTATTATTATTATATGTTAAACGATGTTACAATTGAGAGGTCTGAACGTATTATTGCAAAGTTTTTTAAATAATTAGTTCACTCCATGGCACCTAAAATAGATGCCGCGTTTCCTCTGCAAACGGCCAAGGACAATGCTTGCCTCAAGAATTGACCCTCTCTTCGGTCGTTCGTAACTTCCTGAATTCGCTTACTCAAATCTTTGAGAAATGCTTCGGTTCCCTTGCTGATTGGTCCTAGTGTCTCCATGGCGATAGGCACAAAAATATATCTTGTTTCCAGTCCAGCATATTTAAACCGTTTTCTGGCGTCTGCGTGCTTTGCTACCCACCCCGGCTCAACAGAGCTGTGGTGTAAATAGGAAGCCGCGGTTGTGCACGAAACCGTTGCATCCCAAGCTAGGGACTTTCCATGTGACCATAATGCAATGGTCACCCCATCAGGTCTTTCTTCGCCAGCGGACACTAAACCTCTCGGTTCAAGTGTAGATGGTATACCGGCTTTCCTAAGGGACCTTATGATCACACCGTTCAGTTCAGCATGTCTGGACGATCTACCGGCGCTCTTCGGGCAACTCAGTGGGTGTAGGCCACTGGAATCCACCATCTCCCCGCACAGTTTGCACTGAAACGGCTCGCAGACGCTAGCGCCGATTCTAAGTGCTGACATCATGCGGAAAGAGTTGGGATCCAGCATGGTGCCGAGCTGAGGCGAGGGTAAGGCCTTAAGCCAACCTCCACTGAAGTTATCTTGTGCCGCTAAGAATACGGCGCGGTCTCTCCGGGAAACAAGCTCGTCTAAGATTTCTCTGCTCTTTTTTTTACTTTTGAGCTCATCTAGGTTATATTGGCTAGGATATTCTTCTAAAGGGCTTATTGTTATTATTATTAATTTTTTTTTCTTAGGAATTGTTTATACGTATATGCACTTATACGTACAATATGAGCATTACGCACATGTGTACATACACCATATGCGCAAGCATTCACACGCAATTATTCATGAGTTTCACGAGTGCAATGACACGTTCGCCCATGTACCACCACGTCCCGCCAAGTAGTTGTACGCCTACTAATATGTGCACGTGTAGCGCATGTTTGCATATGTATGCGCTGGGTACGGACCTGCACGTCCGCATGTTCGTACACGTTGCCTACGTGTTCATGCAACATATACGCTTGAAGAGACTGTATGTAAACGCGCTGGCCATAGAGAGCAGCTGATGTTCTAAAAACCGCTGATTCGTTTGATTGATTGTAAACAAGTTGGCGTTCGAAGTACGAGCGAAATGATGACTGCTGTTCGAAATTTTCGCCAAAGTTGACACCGGGATTGACACGCAATTATGTATTGCACAGTACCTGTGAGATATTTAGGGTGTGTGGTAAATTTCTCACTAGATGCGGTTGCTCGAGTGACGTTGAACAGACCGTTTGGGACCTCAGGTTTTCACTTTTCACCGTTTTTCGACAGAGCGAAGCTCGCATTCGACCGCTCAGGGTGAGTGCTAGCAGCAATTATATATATATATATATATACAAATATATTTTTGTTTTGTTTATATGCTGAAACCTCTCAGCATTAATATGGGGGATTACGGGAATCGTGATGTACATGCGCCACCACAGCCAGTGACTAGTGTGGGACTCACAAACCCACTAACACCCGCCTCCCCCCCACCCCCGCCTCCCCCCCCACCCCCGCCTCCCCCCCACCCCTAGGGAACGGTAACTGCTAGGCATCGCTTCGTATCCATGGGAGTGGCCAGTTTGCCTCTCCTCCCTACTCCAGCCTTCTTACAGTCGCCCTAGCCCGCTTTGGTGCGGGGCGGCGACTTCAAGAAGGCCGTTGATACCTTCCGCAGCTCGCCCGCCTGTGGGTGCGTCGAGAGTCATCATCTGGGGAATCCTTTGCTGTATTTGCCTAGCCTGGTCCGCCTGCCTATCACCCACCCGCCTTCCGTCTACAGATTCCCCCTCTCAACCGGAGCCTGAGTGGACGCGAAGACGAGCTCTCCTGGCAGTCTCTTTGACCACCTTCGTGGACATGATTGCATCAAAGTGGGCAATACTTTCTTTCCAGGCCGCCGCTGAAGTCATCATATGGGTGACGACCTCGTTGACTGGTCGGCCTCGCACAGCGGCCGCCCCCGCGTCCCGCGCTTCCCGGAGGGCCCCACAATGCAGAACAGTGTGCTCTACATCATCCGGTTCCCCCGAGTCACATAGTACGCAGGAATCGACTTGAACCTTGTTAATCTTAACCATATACGTCTGGAACTGACCGTGGCCGGTCAGCACCTGGGACGCATAATAAGATAGCTCGCCGTGTCTGCAGTCGTACCATTGCCGTAGGTCCGGGATCAGACTTTTAATCCAGCGACCCTTGGTGACCCCCCCAGGAGCTGCTGCCCTCACTAATTCTTTCTGCCAAGAGTCCAAAGTAGCTAATCTAGCCCGTGTGGGGTCTAGATCACCGTCCAGCGCTCGTTCTGCTCGCTGCCCGGCCAGCAAATCCCATGGCAGCGTCTTGGACACGACAAGTAGTGCCTCAGTCGACACGGTACGGAATGCGCGGCAGACCCTTACGGCCACCGGCCGTTGCGCCGGCCTCAGCTTTCTCCTGTTGCATGCCGTCCTAAGTGCCCTGTCTGCCCATGCCGTGCTCCGTAAAGGGCGACGGATTCTGCAGCAGTTGCCAAAAGGCGGCGCTTTTCTTCTCCAACTCCTCCGACTCTTGGCATCAGGCGCGCCAGATTGCTGGCCACCTTTCGGGCCTTTGCTGACACGTGCTGTATGTGCGCTGCGCCAGTCAGTCCCTTGTCGAGTATCACCCCGAGGTACTTTGCCTTTTTCCCAAAACAATTGGGTGACCTGCTACTTCGACCTGTATGTTTTTGGTCATTTTTCTGCCTGTTAGGTACAGCGTCTCAGTCTTGTGCGGTGCCAGTTTTAACGAATGGTCTTCCATCCAGTCTGTCACCATCAGCAAGGCCTCATTGGCGGCTGACCCTAGAGCTCCCGTACTACGGGCCGTGACCAGCAGGGCCAAGTCGTCGGCATAACCGACCATCTCGACACCCTTAGGCAGACCCTGCAGCTTGAGAACCCCGTCATAGGCGAGGTTCCACAGGACCGGTCCCAGAACCGATCCTTGCGGGACCCCTGCAGTAACTGCGTAGCTCTGATCGGCGGCCAGCAGGCCTCTCTCCGACAGGTACGATGCTATGATTCGACGAAGGTAGGGCGAGATGCCCTTGCGCTTCATCGCTTGCATTGCCACTTTCCAGCTCATCGAGTTAAAGGCGTTCTTGACGTCTAGGAGAATGAGCAGCACAAAGTCCCGCGTTTTGGGGGTCTTCGTTAGCTGCTCACCTGCCCGTCTCAGTACTCTTGCCAGGGCGTCGAACGTGGATTGCCCCTTCCGAAAGCCATACTGTGCTTCTGACAGAGCTCCTGTACGTTCTCCAAGATCTAACCCATAGTGTCGAGAAGACATACGAGTATGGGACGGTAGGCAGGCTCTCCTGCAGGGGCATTCCCTCGCCCTTTCGGGATCAGGACCAGGTTAGCCTTCTTCCACAGCCTCGGAAAACGCCCCTCTCTGAGAAGTCTGTTGGCCAGGGTCTGAAATACTTTTGGCCAGCGCTTCACTAGCAGCCTCGCCGCTCCAGGGGGAACTCCGTCCGGGCCGGGTGCCTTTCCGGGTGTCAACCTTTTTCTTGCCCGCTCGACCTCATCTAACGTTACCTCCGGAATGTCTTTCGGGGCAACCATAAACTCCTCCTCTCCTCTCCACGGATAGTCCGGAAAGAGATGGCGAACCGTCTTCTCCAGCACATCCGGTGGTAGTCTAGGAGGTGGTGTCCAGAGCTTGGCCGAGACGATCCGGTAGGGCCGACCCCAAACGTCCCTTGCCACCTCTTCTATCAAAAGCTTCCAAGATTTCGCCTTACTCTTCTCAATAAGCTTCTGCAATGTCCGGCAGCTCCGTAAGACGCCAGGAGGTCGGCCGATCGTTCGTCCACCGTCCACCATTGCTCCCCTCGGGCGACTCTTTCACTCAGCCATGAGCGCTGTCTAGTGTAAGCCCTATTTAGTCTAGTACATTTACGACG
Organism: Dermanyssus gallinae; assembly: GCA_003439945.1. Classification (NCBI taxonomy): domain Eukaryota; kingdom Metazoa; phylum Arthropoda; class Arachnida; order Mesostigmata; family Dermanyssidae; genus Dermanyssus; species Dermanyssus gallinae. The sequence continues at coordinate 19,389 of QVRM01002382.1, forward strand.
TGTTTCGCCAATTTCTTGGTTCCACCAGTGCACCGGCCGCCGGCGGCGCCCAGAGTTGGTCCGGGGGCCTGCCTTCTCACAGGCCGTTGTGAGAACAGCTGCAATCCGGGTCTCATCCGTGGTTTCCTCTGACAGCTGTCGACAGCCCTCGTTAATCTTCTCCGCCAGAACCCGCTGGTTTAGCTTGCGCATCTGCCAGCGTCTGCGCGGAGTGGCAGCTGGCTCGGGAGGGGTAGCGACCTCAAACAGGATGTATCTGTGGTCACTTCCGTTTTCCTCCTCATCAACCTGCCAACCCGATATCTTTGGGAAGGCTATGTCATTCGCCATCGTGAGATCCACGAAAGACTTCTGGTTTCCCCGCGAGAATGTGGGTACTTTCCCGTCGTTTACTAAAAGCAACCCATTTTCTGCCATCCATTCTTCTAGTACCTGGCCCCTATCATTTGTGGTTTTGCTGCCCCACCCGACGCTGGCTGAGTTGAAGTCCCCGGTGAGGACAATTCCCTTTCCCGTATGAACGCGTAGGCTCTGCCCCAGACTATCGAGAAACACATTGAACTCCCTAAGTTCCCTATTTGGTGAAAAATAGCAAGAATATAAAACCCCTAGCCCTTCTATTTCTACCCATGCGATCCCTGAACCGGAACCCCGACTTCTAGCCGATAAATGCCTACTATTCCCCGTCCACCAGGTGCCTGAGTCATGTCCCGTATCAAGGCTGATAACACCCTTCCGGAGTGCAATGCCTTTGTTCGGTTCCGATACTAGAGCAAGCTCAATACCCCTGTGCTGGATTGTTTGGTCCAGCAGGGCATGGGCTGCTCTATATCGGTTCAGGTTGACCTGTATGACCCTAATCATTGTGATTGTTACCTGTCCCTCCCTCGATCCCCTCGAAACTAACCTGTTGCCTCCTGGCTGTCGTCCTAGGCGCCTTGAAACCGTTCTCGTCAACTGTTGGCACCCTGGCCTTCAGTTTCCGCTCCTTCTTAGCCAGCTTCCTCTCCCTTTCTTCTATCCTCTTTCTTTCCTCTTCTGTCCGCTGTATGGCCCTCTGCTTTACAGCCTCGCGTCGCTCCTGCAGAGCTTTAACAAACGCCGGGCAGGCCGTTGAGGCCGCCGAGTGCCCCTCTTTATCACAGACGTGACAGTGAGAATTGGGATTGTCGCATGCCCCGGCAATTGTAGCACATGGGCACGGAGACCCATTCCTCAGGTCTGCAAAGGGAGCCTCCAATGGTGATGCTCCATCTGGACAAAAGCCTGGCAGCTGCAGCTGATGGCAGCGTTGCCAGACACTGCCAGTAGCCATTTTTCCCCATGCGGGGGTCTTCAGTGCAAAGGGGGGTGCCCTCGGACAGCCCCAACGCCTGCCGTAGCGTTGCTTCTATCTGCTTTTTGTCGGCGAAGGGGTCAATGTTCCGAAGAACAATGGTCTTGGGGACCCCGCCTACCCTCCAATCAACCTCCAGGTTGGAGCTGTTCCAGAGAATGTCGGCAAAAGAGCTCCCGGCGCCGGCCTTGCTCTCCCAGACCTTTATAACCAGGTCCCCTTCTTTGGTTTTGGAGACCCCGCCAACCTTCAGGCCCGTCACCCCCGTCTGAACGAAAGGCCGGACGCTCTGTAGGAAGACCTCAGCGGTCTTTATCCTGATCGTGCTTTGAACCAGAGGGGGCCCAGCACTACCATGCTTTATCGACCCACCTGGTGGGAGTTTTCGGAGTGACTAACTCGGCGTCACAGCCCACCCGGCGGCAGAGGGCCTCAAGGGCCCTTCGTGCGCCGTCAGTTTGGTACTGTTCCGGCACCTGAAGGGTAAACCTCTCCTCATTTAGCTCCGCCTTTGCTTTCAGTACCACCTTAGTGAGTAGCCTAAGAAACCCGCCTGCTGGCGCCCCTTCAGGGATTACTCCAACAACTAAAGTGCGTGACGTGCACTTGACACTCATGGGAGTATCCTCGGCTTCATCACATTCCAGCTCTAAGGCATCCCTTCCCCCTCAAGCCGGGTAATCATTCCTATGTGTTCCGCCCTTTTATCCTCCTCCCTTATATCCCTTTTTTTTGCCCTGCCTCTTAATCCCTCTAGCCGCCTTTCCCAACTCCTCAACCGCAATCTTGATTTCTCCCTTGGTGGTAGGGTGTTTTCCGCATAGCTGGTCTAGCACCCCCGTCCAGGTGAGTAGGCTGGCTAAAGCCGAGTCGTGGTCCTCGACTACTGGTTTCTCAGCCGGCCACAGCGAAACAGGCAGCTCCCCAGAAGTGTATCCCTTCAACCTGTTGGCCAGGATATTAAGCCACTTCTTGCTCCCTGTTTTTGCGGCGTCCTTGTCCGTTTCTTTAGGAGGTGTGCTGAGACGCGCCCTTTTTTGACCCGCTTTGCTATTTCCCCCCTTATCATTATCCTCCTTATCCGCATGGCTTGGTTCCCCCTTCCCCATGCTTGCCTCTGGGTCCTCAGTCTCCGTGTCCGAGTTGGGCACCAGCACCGTCGGTGTGGCCGCCCCTTCTTCCTGCATCTTAGTTACCCCGCTTGGGCCCTCTTCCTGACTACCCTTTCCCTCAGGAGTTCGGGAAGTGCCCTATTACTCCTGAAGGGGTTCCCTCCCTTATCTATCTCGCCCGCCCCCCCGTTTCCTGGGGCACTCATCGTTCTCCACCTTTATCCCGGTGTCGACCTCGAAGAGGTCAGCCTCAGGCAGGGCCGGGTGCGAAAAGTACCACAAAGGCACCACCGATGTATCACAAATGGTACAATTGTATCACAGATGTACCACAGTATCACACATGTACCACTAAAGGTATCACTTGCGTACCACGTTGGCGCGGTGCGCGCTCGTCGCACGTCGGCGCGGTGCACGTCCGCCGTACGTCGGCCAGATCACTAGGTCACCGAGTAAACGCCAAATGGATAGCACAGGGCAGCAAACTAAGCAAACACTGCGCAAGCGAAACACCAAATTCAAGCAAATCCCGCACCGTCGGGAACCGACGTCCGTCCTGTGAGGTGCTTAAGGTGTGCGCTGGATCTCTCACTAAGTGTGGTAAACTGAGTGCCGTTGCTCAATCCGTTTAGGACCTCAGGTTCTCACGTTTCACCGTTTCTTCACAGAGCGAAGTTCACACACGACCGCTCATGGTGAGTGCTAGCAGCCGACTATATATTATATATATATAAATATATATATATATATAAATATATATATATATATATATATATGTATATATATATATATATATATATATATATATATATATATATATATATATATATATATATATATATATATGAAAGCTTACGCGCAGAGCAAGCACAACTGAAAGCGCATAACGCGGAGCTTATAAAGAAGCTCGAGAAAAAGAAAAAAACTCCCTGAAGAAGACAACGCAGACTGGCAAGAAGAGTACGCAAAGCTCGTGGAGGCATGCGAAGAAAGGGACAAGAGGCTAGCTGAAAGCAAGAGCATGCTGGACGAAAAGGACAAGCTGCTAGCAGATTACAAGGCAAAGCTTGAGGAGGCGAATACTTACGCAGACTTATCGCAAGAAGGGCGTTTCACGATAGAAAAACCAACGTGTAAACGGTGTAACGGGGAGATCAAAGCAGAGCATCTAAAACAGCTGAAAGACGCTGAGGTAGCTAGGCAGATCGTTGAAGCCTTAGCAACGAATACAGATGAAGGCATAGTAGTCTGGGAGAAGCCTGAAGCAACCTTCCAGAGTACAACGCTGGTCAAAAGAGACATTACCGAAGTTAGAGAGATCAGGGCCATGCTTGTGGCACACGGATCGGCCAAGGATAGGGAAATCGCCAATAAGCTTCCCGCGCAGTACCCATCAATCGGGGCCGCTGTGGATATTCAGCCTGGCAGTGTCGCGGTACTAAGAAGCAGCGACGTTATGGAAGTAGAAGATTGCGGTAACGGTCAAGAAAAGCATGCTCGCACAGAAACGCAGGGCAAGGCCAGAACTCGTCGTGGGCGTAGCGGCGCAGGCGGACACGCCAAAAAGTTTCCTAAATATGTTGGCGAAGGTTATAGGCCGATGTAGAGCGCTCTAGGGCAAGGATCTTCCGACGCTGCATATTTCAGAGGAATGGGAAGGCCCCTGAATCAGAAAAGCAGTAGAAGCTTGCTGCAGAAGAGTAAATGGCAAGGTGGAACTGGCAGCCAGAAAGGGTCTAACCCCTGCCCTAGCACGGAGCAGGCCCCGAGGGCGACAGGAGGTTCTAGGACAAAGCACAGTAAGGATCAAGGTCAAGGAAGGGGAAACGCTTAAAGAAACACGTCGACATATCAGCGCATTCGTCAAACCCCAGGAGGCCGGGGTGAGGATGGGCCGAGTAACTGAAACAAAGGACGGAGATCTAATCATTAGGATCTCGGAGACCAGGCTGGGCGGAAGAGCCACCTTCGCGGACTCTATCAGAAACGGTGCCGCGCGAGAGGTCAGTGTCCGCGAGACTCAGGGCGCCAACACGACTCTAGTACTGTGGGACGTCGATCCCTTCATGGACTCGGTCAAAATCAAAAAGGAGCTTAGGGACAAGCTGGGGCTCCCGGAAGAGGTCAGCATCCGCACAAAAAATCCTAGACGCGGAGAAAAGGGAGAGGGGCCGCTCGGACCAGGGACGTCCATCTGCCGGTGGCCCCCTTTTGTGGGGGTTCCACGGCAAGTGGTCCCTCGATGGGCAGCGCCTTGCGGATGGCAGCCTCGATGTCTTGCTGGGTGGTACCCTCCATGACATCCCTGATCAGAAGACGTTTTAGTGACGTCCTGTCGACGCTGGCGTCCGCCTCCCCGGCTGACTGCAGAACCTGGAGAAAGAAGCTGGCCCCTCCTTGTACCGCCTCTGCCACCACCAACCGCACATCTCCGCTGGACAGTTGTTGAACTCGGTTTACCCTCACGTTGTGGGCCTTGGGGTCCACCCTGACACCCAGCTCTTTGATCATGTCGGCGTAAGTCTTGCCTTCCTTCTTTTTAAGAAGGAAAGTTGTTGTGGTGCTGGTCGAGCTCTTCTTGCCGCCGTCTGCCCCCCCCCCCCCCCCCTGCCTGTGCGCGCCGTAGGGGCGACAGCAATATGTAAGCTTTTTTCAGCGCCTGGTCCAGGAGATTCTTGTCCTGGAGGAGCGTTGCGTCCTTAGGGAGCGTGATCGCCACTAGGGCCCGAGTGGTGGGCTCGCCGTCATCCCCCGATTCGCAAATTTGGCGCGACATGACCACCCCTGTCCTGCGGCCGGCCTCGCCGGCTATGCCCTGGAACTGGCAGGCCATGTTTTGCCATGTGGTCTTGTCTGAAGGATTGTCTTCCCGGGCAACCAGGATCCGAAAGGGGCTCTCCTTCAGGATGCTGGCCCCGAGGTGCAACACCCTTGTGTAGGTGGCTGGTGGCCAATCAAGAGAGAGGATGCGCTTGTGTAGTACACGAATGCCACTGTACTACCTTCTTTTAGTTAGATAATTGCCACAATTTTACTCTGGAGAAAATTGAGGCCGTCATCTGTCAGCTGATCAACAGCTTTTGTTGGCGGAGGTACTCTAAGAGGTGATCATACAATTCCATCTGCTACTGTTTCAACGTTGTCAACGGGGTTTGTCGTACAGAATGAAATGTCCAGTTCCAAATTTTGTGTAAGATTCATGCAATTCCTCAATAATGGTTTCACCCCGAATGGTCGATGGATGCCTTTCGAAACAATTTAATACACTTAATTTTAAAACGCGTAAAATAGACATCTCTATATTCGCTGGCGACGCATGTATATCATGAATTCCTAAACTCTTCCAAAAATGCTTCCTCAGGTGAAGCTACTTAATATTAAAGCGAACTTTTTACGTCGCTCTAAATGTATACCAACATAAATTAATGCGATGAGTCGTCTTTACGTTTTCAGAAGAAATGAAATCTATACAGTCTTTCGCCGCAGATATCTATTAGAGATAACTTCTATAAATTTTAAGCTAGTATTGTCTGTTACTGGTTGTGTGTTACTGGTTATTTGCTACTCAACTATTCATGTACACATTAGCAAACTGAAAACATAAGTAAAGAAATCGAATACGGGAGGTCGCAATCTCGTGGAGAATACGAGTATTGCACTTCAAGTTTGCTTTGTGTCGCTAACCCTTTGTTGATTAAGCATAGCCATTAGAAGAAAAAGCCAGCTAGAAACCTCCTCGCAAATTGATAATAAACTACGTCTAACGGTTAACGCAAGAAAAACACGCGTTTGTCTTTGTGAATTTTCTACTTAACGTTTTCAATCTGGCGTATGTGTTACAGGAATGATCACACGTTGCGAGACCCGTCCAGCAAGCAAGTGCGTTCAATCCGACACTGCAATACGAATTTAGTAGCAGCAAACCTCGTAACAGACTCAACAACCGTTAAGAGAGAGACTTTACTGAAAACAGGAGTCGCGAGCTGCTGCAGAGGCTCTGGTCAAGAATGTGCTATTGGCCCGAGCAGACCAAGTCTTACACACTAACTTAAAATATTTAAGGTATTTTTAACTAAAATTACTTAAAAACCAACTACGCGCGGACTTTTCCCCCCTTGACTCGAAGAAGTTTCCCGGCATTTCTGTGATACCGTAAAGGAGGTGTCGCACGTTTCTAGTTCTTGGTGCATCTCTGTGCTCCTACTGAGGCCTGAGGGGGCGCGTCGAGATCGCGGTGCAGATTTAGCTGCTCCCTTTCTCCTCTTCGCCACGACCTGCTCCCCCCCCCCCTGGGCAATATGGGCTGTGCCTTCACCCTGTCCTGCTCCATCGACACCTCCTTCGAGCTCATGAATATGTGCTATAACCGCCCTCATGTGGAGACGACACGCATCCACGGCGGGCCGACGCGCCACTTTTTTTGGGCAGTAGAATATAATAAAATAGAATCTTTATTGCAACAAAAGTAAGGACTAAGAATAAGCTCAATATTGTAGTATTGGCATACTGACTTAGGATGCGTACAGTAATGACTGTGGATCGGATGTCAAAGAGTTATGGGCAATTTAAGTCTGCTGAGCCTGCACAGGACACCAATGTTTTAAGCCATTAGAAGATACAGAGTGGGGCAATATTTGCATTGGTTACATTTAAAGTAACTCCGGTGGTGTAAAAGTATTTAAGCAGGCTACGATATTGCTTGGTATGGCTACCATACAATGAGTTCAGCGTGGATGCTGAACACATAGTTTTAAATACAATCATAAAGATAGATTACCAAAAAACCTTTACCTTGATTTCTTCCGCCAGAAATTGCTACCTATTATAGGGTGTGTAACACTTGTTTTCGTATAGTTGTTTTTGCTTAACACCGACACACCTAAAGGGGACGTACGACGCAAGCAAGTATCACGCCGTACGATCAGGCTTGGGAGACTTTGCGACGCCGCTTGTGCTTAGCCTTCCTCACTTCCTTCATGCAGATCCTGCACTGCATGCCAACGTGAGCGGTTTACATCCAGATGAGAATAAGCATAACTTCTACGTGGACGTTCATGCTGTAAGTTCGTCACTTTCTGATAACGTATATTTATTAACGGTTTTTATCGCATTTCGTTCTCACATTAGATATATGATAAGGTTGCATTTTTTTCCCGCATATATGGTAGCGAATGATTTGCCCATGATTACATTTCCTGATGTCAAATAGATAATGTTTTTGTTTCTATTTGATGCTTTTATCCTATAAGTCTTATGTAACCTAAATGAGTGCTACTTACTATGTTTAACAGACCCATTTTCCATGCAAACTACTGAGTGGGCAATTCCTCATTATTTTTTTCCACAAACTAAGATGATGATTGGATCTCAGAGAGTTGTGTATGGGATTTTGTTAAACACTGCGTCTAAAGTAGTGCTCACGATATAATCTCCGAGCTGAAATATCGTGTCTGGGAAACTACTAAAAATAAATAGATCACACAATGTCGCTAAAAACTGTGGTAAAAGGATAGGCAATTGCTTACATGTGGCAGGAAGGCGTTTGCCAGATATTTTGTGCAAGACAATCCTAAGCTATTAGTTTTACCGTGAAGAGACCCGTTCTCCTCTGCCCACCCTTTACTTCACGGTTAAACGACGGTACGTATGTCTGCAAACTGCATTTGTGAAACTAAAATGGCAGGTACTTTACGCTGCTGCGAGCGCTAGCATAACTGTTCAGTGCGCTATAGTACCATAGAGAAGTGCTAAAAACAAAACAGTATAGCCAAACGTGGCATTTTGACCCGAAATCGGCTATGTATGATGTACATAAAATAGAATAGATACACTTATTGTATAGACTTGATATAACGCATATTGACTTGTGCCCTTTATCATTAAAGCGTATTACTAAAAGCCTGCAGTAGCCGTATCTGTAACACGTCTAAAATAAAGCATTCACGCTGTTTAATCGGCCATTTATCTTTCCAGATATCTGGTTTAAGAGTTGACATGAGATTGCGAATGCAAACGAACCTGTGGCTCATACATTTGGAAACAGAGCCGGTGCCGAGGCTAATTCTTCCAATCTTTTGGACAGAATATGTATGTGTTTCTCTACAACTATACGTACAAAGTCTTCTTTTATTACCTAGTTTATAGTAGTATTTACGCTACAGCCAATTATACCGTATACTCATTTTACAAAAAAATAGAACTTAATTAAATTTGGAACGTAAATTCGAATAAAAATAAATAAAATGCTATAAATGAGTTTCTCTGGTAAAGCATTGCCTGGTAAGGGAACACTTACCACAGATTAATTAGTGCATACTGTTTATTTTATTCATTAGTAGAAAATACGAGTGTGTGAAGGGGAATGGATTTATGTTAAGCACTTATTGTATTTATATATATACATATATATCATTTATATATATATATATATATATATATATATATATATATATATATATATATATATATATATATATATCGGAAATTTCTTAGGCGAATCTGCCGTCGGACAGGGACTATCTTTTGTGCTTGCTCAAGCCTCGACAACTCGTATCTTGGACCGCGTTAGCTGCCTGTCTTTGCTTACTTGCGACGTCTGCCCTCCTGTGCGGCCTTCTCCTGTGAACACCGAAACCGTGTACAAAGAGAAAAAATGCTGGCTTAAGCCCTTAAATAAATTAGTCACGGTAAGGGCAATTTTTTTTTTATTTATCAAATATGAATTTAAACAAAATTGACAAATATTTGAAATATAAGATTTTTTTAATATTGTCTATATATATACAGGAATATTTTTAAAGCGATACATGAATGTATGTAGAGCTCGTTAAAGCAAGTGTTTTTTTTTCAATGGAACATGGTCTCTAAGAAGTCTCGTTTTGAAATGAGAGTAGAAGTCTCGGTTTGAAATGAGAGTCAAAAAACTACAATTTGTGACAGTGGTTATTTTGCCCAACATAAGAGCATGAAATGTGCTGTTATGAGACAACCAGTCCTCCTATACAGAAACTAGACTGCTCGCCGTCGTGTTTGTGAGAAAATGTTGCTTCTTCCGAAAAACATATGCGACATGGTCGCTTAGGAGAGAATTCGCAAACAATGAAGTTCTTTATTAGCTTTCACGCCCAATGCCCCAAAATGGTAATGACCCTACGACCACTCACAGCGCCCGAAACGAAGACATTCATGGCGCAAATGCGCATTTGATCGATTTGGAACCAAATCTTTGTTAATGCGAGCTGTGGTTGATTAAGATTTTCGGCAATTTAATGGATAGATTAAGTGCATATAAAATGACTGTGTGGCGACGCGACGCGGCTGTCGCGCGACATGTCGGCGGTAGTAAACATGAAGGACTGGCTGTCTCGCAAAAGCACATATTATGCTTCTATGTCGGGCAAAAACATCAGTGTCACAAATTGTAGTAATTTAACTCTCATTCCGAAACAAGACTTCTTAGAGACCATGTTCTATTGAAAAAAACATTTGCTTTAACGAGCTCTACAATCCATGTATCGCTTTAAAAATATTCCTGCAATACCCTGTATAGTGCAGCATGCTTACCACTTAGCATTTGGTAGGAGCGCCGCCATCTCGAATTGCCAGGCCAGAATATCCCCCCTCCTCCAGCATATCCTCTATCGAGGTTCAGAAGGAGTTGTCACACTACTACTACCCGACGATCGAACGCGATCACCGTGCGATTCCGCGTTGAACTTCAGAATATACCCCCCCCCCCCCCGAAGGGTGGCTCAGGCCACTCCAGAGCATCGTGCACTCACCGCTGCAAAAAGCACAGATGGTTCTCTCGCCGGGAGGTCTGCTTTTATGTGACATACTCCTATCTCATTATGCCTATTAAGCCAAGGCAGCAGGCGTCCCAATCAGTACTACCGGGGTAACTAGGCCTGGGGCATTAACCGATCGGCCCGGTTCCAGTGCGCAATACACCTTCCCCGTATATGAAAACCCTAACTACCCTCATATGGGTCACGACAATATGACAATAAGTATTCGTTGCCACATAATCTATATGATATGCTTTGAATCAGACTTCGAATCAGGCGAATCAGACTAATCCGAATTGTACCAAAGTCAGTTAGAAGGCAAGCGGCCGAAGCCCTTACCCGTGTACTCTCGGCAGTCTCATCTAATAACGACGTTGAAGCATGGTACGGTCTTTTCCCCCGTAGTGCTTCGCCTCCCCCGCGCACGCAACGATGCGTTACCTCTCTTAGTCATCATCCGCAACAATCTTCGCGACTTCTCTCAGAATATGCGCCTGCCAGACGTAATTGCCACTTCGCATCTTCGCACCTCTATTTCTAAACCAGTTAAAAATGACACCGTGCGCCAGTTCATTATTAAACTCTCCGAAAGTAATGTTTCTTGTGCCGCCAGACTTATTGTATCCACAGATACTTTAACGCCGGGCAATGACCGTATAAAGGCCTTGCGAGAGCAACACCCATTAGCTCCAGATGACCTAGAATGGCCGACACTGACCAGATCTCCTCTGCCCTATTGCGTGTTCGTCTGCGCTACGCAGGCTCGCCGCGAAGATCGGATGCAGCCACAACAAAGACGTTATTTCTCACGCAACCGGTACACACTAATTGGGATTCGCGACGCCGGCCGGAACCGATATAGCCATTTACGCAACCCGTATCTTTCTCGATTCACGCGAACCTCTAGGGTCTTTGTAAAGCTCGATTTTAAAAACGCTTTTAACTGTATACGACGCAATCACTTGATGAAGGCCGTCGCATCCCACGCCCCTCCTCTACTAAATACGTCGAACTGGCATATCGGCACTCTTCCCATCTTGTCCTGCCTGAACATGTGATTTCGTCCGCAACCGGACTGCAGCAGGGGGATCCCTTAGCACCACTCCTGTTTTGTCTGAGTATCAAGAATCTGGTGGATTCCTTCGGGAGCCCGCTGAACCTCTGGTACCTTGACGATGGTCTATTAGGAGAAAACGTTTCCACAGTAGCCGAAGATATTCAACGGGTCCTGGATTTCAGTGTTACGTCCGGGCTGGAGTTAAAATCAGCCAAATGCGAGATATGCCTTTTTGGCCCTACCCTTGAGGCCCCCGAAATACAGTTACTTCGAAACCTCCTGCCTGGCTGCAAGCTAACCGTCAAGGACAATCTGGAGCTACTGGATGTGCCAATTTGCCCCGAGGGGCTCTCAGCAGCAATCGAGTGTTGGAGATTGAAACTAGAAAGTGCCGCCGCGCATCTTCCTCTTCTGGGAGCTTATCGGGGACTTTTCTTACTCAGGTCCTCCCTCTCGTCCTCAAGACTAATCCACCTTCTTCGAGGGGCCGATTTATCTAATCGAACCGACGAGTTGCAAAGGCCCAACGACTTGACACTGTCTACCCTCGAGTCCTTGCTGAATACGTCTCTACCGCCAATCGCGCAAAAACAGGCATTGCTACCCGTTTCGAAAGAGGGCTTTGAGGTACCAAATTCACTGACCTTGGCCGGGCCTGCTATAGTCTCGTCGATGCTAAGCGCAAAAAACAGGGCAATCCCTTTTTTAGATTCAGCGGGAGTCGACCAGTTTAAAAACCGCTTAACCCATCTTCAAAAGAACCTTGAGGCGCGCTGTGGGGGTACGCCTGAAAACGTACTAGCCCAGCGTGACTAGAGTTCTCCTCTGCACGACGAGGTACAACGACTTCTCTTTAACGAAGCTGCCGACGATACAGCGAGAACTGTATTAAACGACGTATCCGCCAAGGATTCAGGGGCCTGGTTACACGCGCTTCTTGGCGCCCCCATAGGTACCCTTCTTGATGACGAGTCGATTCGCATAGCAGTAGGCTTACGACTAGGGGCAGACATAGTTAGCCCTAATCGGTGCCAATGTGGTCACCCCGTCTATAAATTAGGACATCACGAACTATCGTGCATTATTCGACGCTCGAGACATGCTGCTATTAATGAGACCTTTAGCAAAGCCCTTAGGTCGTGCGGCCGTCCGTGCATTCTTGAACCCCCAGGCCTCTGCGCGGAGGACGGGAAACGTCCAGATGGTATAACACTTATACCATTCGAGCGAGGCAAAATGCTGGTTTGGAATGCAACCGTTACCGACTCCTTAGCTCCTTCTATGATCTGTGGCGGCGCATTCGAAGCTGGTTATGCAGCCCACCTTGCGGAGACTAACAAGTTGAGAAAATACTCATCAATCGGCTATCCCCACGAATTTTGCTTTCTCGCGTCTGAAACACTGGTTGCCTCTGGCGTTCGGACCAAGCTGCTGATCCGCAAAATCGGGACCTTGTTATCCCTTCATCCAGTGATAACAGGTCGTCGTCCTTTTTAAACAACGTCTGAATCTTGACATACAAGGTAGAAACGCTGCCTCCGTTCGGGGCACACTCCTGAAGTGGTCTCGCCGTGACCTCATCCAAACGGACACGTGACAGTCGCAATGCGCGCCTACTAAACTCATTGGCTTAGCTGTTTTTTTTTTTTTTTTGTAGAGGTGGAAAATGCTTTACGCACACTCTCCGATGTTAATGAAGGGTAGTGTGGGACTAAACGCCGGGGAAGAGTATAATACTCGATTCAATCCGCGCGTTCTACCCACTAAAAACCACCTCTCCCACCCTCTTCTGGTTCGGAATTGTGAACCATTACATCGAGACCAGAAGAGGGGAGTCCCGTGCTGCGACCCTCTCCTTAGTCTGCGAGTATGTCCCGAGCAGAGAGTGGGTTCTGCTCGGGAGTGAACACTAGAGGCCTAGTGTTGAATCGCGATCTGCGGCGATCTTCCTGGCGACATTTTTCGGGCACAAGCCCGTATAAGTATTGGATCCCGGCGTGCCAGTCCGTTGCCGACTTGAGCATGTTGGCCACGATGGTCGTAGTCGGGCTACATTTGTGGACATAGGAGAAGCCCGTGCGGTAGGCCGCAAGGGCCTCGCAGTCCTCTACGGTGTGCGCCGCGTCGTCGGGTGCGCCTGTGGTGCAGATAACGCAGATATCTGTATTCGCCTTGCCTATCCGGAAAAGGTACGACTAGAATTGTTCATGCAGAGTGGACCTCACCGTTGGTCGAAAGTAAACGCGCGTCAAGATACGAGGAAATAATCCGTCGCATGTAGGAGGATATGCCTCTCTGTTCAAGGGTGTCTATTACTACTTGCCAATTCGCTGTATTAAACGCGTTTCGCACGTCAAACAGGATAAGTAAAACGTAATTGCATGTCCTAAGTGTCCGTTGTTGTTCTGTGTAGGCTACCTGGAGCACTCGTTCGACGGCATCGAGGGTCGATCGGCTCTTGCGAAAGCCGTATTGGTTGTCCGACAGAGCGGCTTTCTCCTCGATCTCTTTGTTCAGGCGTCTGACCAGCACATTCTCGAAGAGTTTGCTGATTGTGTTGAGTAGGCATATGGGGCGGTGGGTCGAAGATGATCCCTCTGCTGCGTTCGGTTTCGGTATAAGAGTCAAGTGAGCGCGCTTCCACTGGGATGGAAAACGACCGTCCTGAAGTAAGCGTGTAAGAAGCCGAGCGAGAGTTTCTGGATGGTTTTGCGCCAAGATGTTTATGACCCCTGGGGGAACCCCGTCTGGCCCAGGTGCTTTTCCAGTTGCGAGGCGTTCCGCGGCATGTGCCACTTCCTCGGAGTTCACTTCCGGGATCTGGTCAGGGTCTACCTCGATGTTGACGGGGGGGCAGGCTGGCTGCCGGGGGAAGAGGGCGGTGACTAGGTTTCGTATTTGCTCTGTAAGGATCGGGGGGGGGGGGGCGGCTTACGTAGCTTTCCCATCACCGTGCGGTACGGAATGCCCCAGACGTCTGACTTCACTGACTCAACCAGCGCTTTGCAGGACTCGGCCTTCGCTCTGCCTATTAGCCGTCGCAGACGCAACCGCTTGGTGCGGTACAGCTGTTGTAGTTAATCAGCGCGGTTGACCGCGTTAGCTAGCTGGCGGTTATCGTGTCCTCGTCGACGGCGTCTCGCCAACCACGACCGCGCCCGAGTCATGATGCGGTTTGCGCGCACGCAGGCTGCGCAGGCGGTCCCGATTTCTGGGCTCCACCAGTGTTTAGCGGAGGCTCTCTTTGGACCTCCTTGTCTGGCCGGACCGCCGGCCGCATTACATGCCATTGTAATGATCGCCGTTAGATCGTTCTCGTCGAGCGGCGTATCGCCGAGGCGAGTGAGCCGTCTCTTAAAAGTGTCTACCAATAGTTCCTTATTGATGTGTCGCATTTGCCAGTATCGGCGGTCCGGCAGACGCGGGTAATGTCTATTTTGCGGCGTTATCTGAAAGGTAATGTAGCGGTGGTCGCTGAGACTCTCCTCCGCCTCCTGCACCACCCAGTCCTGGATGTTGGCTATCGCAGCCGAGTCCGCTAGCGTCAGATCAAGGCAAGATATCTGGCCGCGACGCGCAAACGTCGGCACGTCACTGTTATTGGCAAGTGCCAAGCCCCGGCCCGACAGCCAGTCCAGTAGGATCTGTCCTCGGTCCGTGTTGCGGCGACTGCCCCACGCGACGTGTAGTGCGTTAAAGTCGCCTGCGACTATCAATGAATGGCCAGGGTAGCGATGTGTGTCAATCGATGCGCTAATGTCGTCTAAAAACTTGTTAAACTCTTCTACCGTCCTGTTTGGGGAGAAGTAGCAACTGTATATTACACAGTTAAGATCTGGCAGATAAGCCCATGAGAATCCGTTCCCCTGGCCGTGGCCCGTGATGGACAGTGCGGCCTCCTGTCCAGTCCACCAGATAGCAGCATCGCAGGAATTGTCTGTCCATGAGTTGGTTAGGTTCCTCAAGAGAGCGACATTTGGCTCTGAAATAATGCAGAGGGCGATTCGATGTTGTACAACGTACGACTCCAGCAGGTCATGCGCGGCTCTGCAGCGGTTGAGATTTATTTGCAGAATCTTGATCATTTTTGTCATGAGAAGACACTGCGCCTACATAGTGCCAGTCGGCGCCGCCGTCATCCGCCGGCTGGGTGACGGTCTTACGACGAGAGCGTCGCTCGCTTAGCGGGGCTGGCGTAGGTAGTGTTTCTGTGGATTGTGCGGCCTCTGCCGATGCTGGTAGTCCGTCGACTGGAGCTGCGTGTTTTGGTCGGTCTTTATCCGCTCGCCCTCGCAACTCCATTAGATTTGTCCTGTACCCTGGGCATGCCATACTGTCCGCTCGATGACCCGGGACCTCGCACACTATGCAGTGGGAGGTCTCGGCCGTGCAAGCCGCGACGGCATGTTCCGGTGATCCGCATCGGCGGCAGAGGCGTGTAGTCACCTTCTGAGCCTTGCAGAAAGCGGCAGTGTGGCCCGGTCTCTGGCAGTTAAAGCATATTGGGAGGCGCGCCCAGACCTCAGGCTTGCAAGCGCTGCCCGCAATCATGACGCTTTGCTGCGACTGGAGCCATTTGGCCTGAGGTGTAGCAACTCTGACCACCGAGTACCAGCGTGTGCCTGCGCGTCCCTGGCGCGGCTCGCTTGCCGTGACTCCTTCGGGGACAGCAAGAAGCCGTTGCAGCTCCGTCTCGATTCTCTTTGGATCACAAAGGGGGTTGATGCCCCAGAGGGCCACTTCTCGCAAGGCCCCACCTGTCCGGCTGTCTGCTTGGTGTGCGGTGGCATTGCTTATGTCTTGAGCCAGCTGTGCCCCAAGGTCCGGAACCGTCTCTCGAAGACGCATTATCACGTCACCATCACTGTTCTTGAACAGACCGCTGACTGCTGACTCTAGTTGTTTGTTGTCGGCCAAATGTGTCCTGAGAACCTGCACGGTTTCGGCGAGTGTTCGTCCTTCTTCCACCCTGACTCTGACCGATAATGAGGGGTGAAAAGGAGGGGACCGCCTGCAACCTCGTTGGTGGAGCCGCACTGGGTTCCTTGTGACATATTTCAAAAACTCCGCCATAGATGGACTGGGTGACAATTACTGCCAGAATTAAGTGCATGCGCTGCTCTCTTCACTGCCGGGCCACGTACAGAAGTGAAACCTTCTGGGTAGCCGCACTGGGAGGTGCAGAATGCGCCTGACGACGGAGCGGAGTACGGATATTGTGGTCTCGTCTTATGTTTTTTGGGTCTCACGATCCCCACTACCATTGAAAATCTGATGCTGCATATTTAATGGCATACACTTCCCTAACAGCTTCAGGCGAGAACTCTCTTTAAACTCTGCCTTCTGCCCCTTGGGGGTCTTGGTCTCCGTAACACCTGTCATTAATTGTAAGACGTTTATATACTACAAATTAGAATGGACGATCATCAACCAAATCATCATTAATACGCGGAATGACGTATTGTAAATATTCAAATAAACGTAATACCGTCTGGCGTCAACCGCCGGATGCAAAATGAGATGTTGTATATTCAAATAAACAGAACACCGCCTGGCGCCAAATGGCAGACGCGCGGTAGGAATTAAAGGATGCGGTCGTGTCTCACTCAACGTAGGTCTCCAGTAGTGTAAGTAATATGAGCGGCAGTAGAGATGGACAAAGTTTACCAATCCCACCGACGGCTACCAATAGGCCCCCTACCACACACCTCTTAAGAGCCCACTAAATGAGACTCCAAGTTCGTCTTAAACACTTTTAGCATCTGTTTTTTGCGGATAGCGACCTTCCTTTCACGCTGTCTAACTATGGTGGTAAACCCTGCATCGCCTGACATGAACACATCGCTACCATTTTTACCATCCACTCAACCTTCTGTCGCATCGCACTTTTATTTTCCGAGATAGTTCCACCGGCGCTGCCTTTTGCCAGCTTTGCCGGAACGGGTGACGCGGAGAGCCCTTCGCGTCCAAAACGCTAGTATACACTTTACTAAAAAATAATGTAGATCAACTTGCAACTATATATAACATTAGAAATTTGTTTTATCTGCAGATCTGAATATGACACGTCCTTTTGCAATGGAAGCTTCGTTGCTATGTATTTAACACTATTCATCGAATAATCTGTTTTTTACCATTGCTGACACTTTGTTATTGATGTGCAATCGCTACGCGACTGTCCAAAACAGACGTGCTAACCGTGGGTGTCAAAAACACTTGTTACTTTTTAATTTAGAAAACCAAAGCACACTACAAGTGCACGCATACGCATACGCTTTTTAGTAAAAGTTGTGCGTACACTGTTTGGGTTGTTTTAATATAAGTAATGCAAAAAAACTAGCCTAAACATAACGGTGAAGAATAATCCTAGTCTCATAAAACAACGATATGTTGTCTGCCAGCTACCACTTATACTGCCTGACTTTGCAAACGGTCCCATTTCGTGTGTATTCGTCCTTATCAGCAGAGTTTAAGTTGCCATGCATGCGTGCGTTGTGAAAAATGTTTTATTTGGTGAGTACCGGGCGTGGTAAAACGCACGTTTCAAAAATACTATTGTTTTGTGTGATTCGAAGCAAAATCGACAGCTTTAGGTTTTTTCTCTATGTAGCAATACAAAATTAGATAGCGAGATTATATACATTTTACACAAGAGCTGGCCATCTAGCCTTAAAATAACATTTGATGTTTTCGTTTTTGTACGCGGTAAGTGGGCCCACACAGATCTGTATAACGTTAAGAACAAGACACTTTCGAGCTTACTCGAGACACTTTCGAGCCACTAACCCACATACTTTAGCATTTTTGGGGGATATCTTGGCGTGCTTCTGTCGATCATCATAGGTGCGAACGTATCTATTTTAGTAACGTGTTTTTGTTTTTAATATTATCTTTTGACATTGTCATTCCTAGCAAATTCCTAAAAATAAACCAGAGACTTCTTTAACAAAATATATGAACTGTGTCGGTTAGAAGCTCAGTAAACTGGTCGATTTTCTACGTTAATATATCTGTAAGTGTGATCTGACTGGACGCTTAACTGGCTCACCTACCTCACAGTGCTCCCTACACACTACACTGTCCCAAAGGAGAACTTCCCTAACACTATTTATGGTCTCATTATGTGTTTTTAAAGGCGTTATTGTTTGCTGGCACTGCAACGAGCACGAACATGTTTTGCATTATTTCTCGAAAATGCGTTTGCTGCACATGTTTTTACTCGTACGTATGACTTCTCTAGCAAAGACAAAACTTGAATCATGGCTATATGCCTAGTGCGGAAGTGTATTTGGTTGCGGTGAATTTCCTTGGAAGACTCTTAGAACTAGAATCTGCCGAACTGAATTAAATGTGTGTTCAAGGTTCAACTTTACTTATAAATTTTGCCGGTTTTGGGGGTGCAAGGCAGAAGCTCGAAGTGAATGATAATAGCTTCTGCTCCACTCTTTACCGCGCATCGCAGTCGTAAAACAAGTAGAGCATCCCTGACAGTGTTCTTTTCTAAGGTAAGTATTGTCTTTGTAGGTAGCCTCCGAGAAGCTAGCCCATATGCAACTTGCCGTTTTTTTACATCTGGCATGTATCTAACTTATCTTAAAACTCTAAAACACGGTTAGTGGCAAAGGTCGGCACGCATTTGTTTATAGCAAATTCTCTTTTCTCGTTTTATACACCTCAATACATCCTGATTATAACGAGGTCGGATCGCGAGCTAACTTGCTATCGCTCGTGGGAACGTGAATATAGCTTCACGGACCTGTGAAGCTGTTACTTTAATACAGGTAGTTCAACAAGTTCTTAAAATGAGCTTTTCAGAATTCAAATTTTTTTCGCGCTTTTGTCGCTATTGGAAACGGCAACTTTTCGATTGCCAGCAGTCAAAATATTATGGTGATTGGCCGTTGCGATTTCGTTTGATCGCTTTTCCCGTGCAACGTATCGGCGTGATTTTGAAAAATTGAGAAAAAAGAGTTCCGAGTGGTTATCAAGCGTTTTTATTTCAAAAGTTGGAATGCGACCCAAGTGAAAACTGAGTTAGACGAGCTGTACGGTGACTCTGCGCCATATTTTGCCACTGTTTCCAACTGGATTAATGAGTTAAAAAGAGGTCGCAGGAGCACCGAGGATGAACTACGTTCAGGACGCCCAAAAACGGCAACTGATGAGGAAAACGTGGAAAAAGTGCGGAAAATCGTTGCGTATATAACTACTTTGCAACCGATTTAGAATACTTTCTAAGGCACGTGCAGTAGTGAACGCACGCAATTTTGATGCATCCAATTGGCAGTGCGCCAAACAAAAGTGTAGCTGAGTGGCCTTGAGCGGTTTCGAAGACTGCGGTTGGGTTCAGTCGGCTCCTGGAAAGTAGTCTAAATTCTTAGCACAGACCCACTGTCAGTTCGATCTCCATTGTTAGTGGAGATCCACTCCACAGCGTCCACCGGTCCACTGGTCTAGTGCACCTCTAGGCTTCTGCCACTCGAAACCCTGTTATTCATCTGTGATCGAATCCGCAAGACCTTTCATAGACAAATCGCACACGGCAACGAGAATTTAGCTGTGCAAAACAATTGCTGCTAGTGTTATCATAGATTGATGGTTTGTGAGCCTCTGCACTGTCATAATCTCAAAAATCATCGTCACCACTCCGGCTGGTCGAACTGATCGAGGAAATCTAAAAGGTCACGTCAAAAACAAAGATAATTCTAATCGTCGCAAATAATTGAATGAAATGGCTAAGGTTTCTAAAGGTTTCTAGCAACAAGAGGGAGGCAGACACATGGTGCTTCGTACACGTTTAGTAGCGCTTTAGTCAACAGACGCACTCTGTGTACTCTTCGTGGAAGTTCGTATTCAAACAGACCAGGTAATCATAGCCATAAAATATTTATCTGGTGTAGACGTGGCGATTGTCACATGCAAGACCAGACTAGAAGTGAGAGGCACTGAAAATATCCGGGTCCTCAACCTCTCGTCGGACTTGTTTAACGCTGTTTGCCAATACGCGGCGTCTTTAGCTTCAATTTAATTGCCTCAACAACTGGTGCACAGCCGGCACACGGGACATTTGGTGCACAAAACGGCTCCTTACCGCATTGGCAAGCAAGGTACTCGCTTCCTTAAACCTCACTAGGGTAAATTTCACCAAAGTTTGCCTCAGCGAGGTGTCTCCATACTCTGTCAATGCTATACATCAGCCTTGGAGCAATCCTGCCGTCGAGACGGACAGTTGTCGGACTGAACTGTCGGCTAAAGTGAAGGTTGGCCGGCGTAACGTACAACGTCTTTGACAGCCAGTCGGCCTTCTCTTCTGAAATTCACAGCTATGATCTCTAAGGCGTTTATTTTCAGCTTTCTTAAGACAAGAAACACCTCTGCCAGAGAAGTGCTGGGCTTGATTGCACGCACTACATCATAACTATAGCCTTGCGGCACTCTTATTGAATAAAGCCAGAAAAATCGCAGAAGACCGAAGGAGACGCAGCTCAAAGGGTCACCTTGCGGATTCCCACATTCTGTTTTAGCTTAAGGATATGGTTATGTGTTTGCCTCAAAGCGCCGATAGATTTCGCCACCGGTTATATCAACAGCGAGTCCAGCAAGTCCAGCTAGCCGGACCGATTACAGAGGTGTACAAGGAGACAGATGACAGCGAAGCCAATTTGACGAGGTGAATACCAATCTAGTTGCAGATACGTCGGCACTAGGCATATTGGCACCTGCGAGTAACGAACTTATGCGGTTCTCCAAGGAGGATATTTCTGCAAAAAGATGGTCATGTAATACTTTCATGTAACGTTGAGAATGGTTACCCCCTCAAAATGACTTAATAGAAGTATCGTGATAAACACTGTAGTTTTCTCATCCGGAAGTGCTAACATTGTTATGTTTCATTTCCCTCCCAGTGGTTCCTTCAAGTGGCAATCGTTACGGACGTCGAATTTGCGAGGGTTCTCGAGTCTTTAACTTGGGGCTCCAATAGTTGTCGGATTTTAATTGCAAAATTAACGACGAAGCTAATGATAACAAAGGGAAAGTAATTCTGCAACTTTTTGATCATGTGGGTTTTACGTGTAGCAACGCATGTCATGACTTCACCTCCATCTGTTATAACGATAAGAGTACCATAGGCTTGCTGTTTCATTATCTTGATAATAATGAGGCTTAGGGCTTTGTAGTTCTGAAACATGCCGCAAGAAATTAGCAGACACGTTCGCAAATGAAGTCGACCCGACAGCTTGATCTGACGACTTCTTCAGTCGATATGAAGAACGTCATAGTTAAAAATAGTGTGGATATTTGCTGTCGGTTTTTCGAAAAAGTAATGCAGAAGGAAGTCAAGTAAAGAAGGTTTATGCCGCAGAGAAGTAGGTACTGCACTGAGTGTATTGTGTGCAGTAGGAGCCGCTCTTGATGGGAATTATCTGTAACTTCTTCACTAAAATAACAAACGAGGGACAAATCGTTAGGGTTTGGCATATTGCCAGCCTCTCTTTGTTAGTCAAGGCAAACACATAAACGAAACAACTGACCTAAATATACCAGAAAGTGGCCTCGGAGTGGACTTCAGAAAATTTTTCATTAGCTAATCATTGAAAGCATCACTATTAAGGTTAAGATTGTGGCAGCTTATGTAAAACCGGCGGGTGTAGTCTATTGAGACCATGACATAACGTATTATGCTCGGGGTCGAAGCTGTGCCGAGAAGAGCATCTAGCTCGGAGTCGAAGCTGTGCCGAGAAAAGCACCTATAATTTTAGCGGGGGATCTCAATGCCAAGTTGGACAAGGGAAACTCTGAACTAACTGAAGCATTTTTGGATATTATAACGGAGATAGGTTGTTGGTTGGTCAGCGAGCCAGGCCTAAACACATTTAAATGTAGCACTGGAGCATCAGTCATCGACGTTTTTGCCACAGGCGGAAACGTAAATGATATAACATTTTTAGGAGAAAATACATCATTTCGGGAAGGAGCGGGACTTAGAAGGCACATACTCATGGGGATTGCATTTAAGGTTAGCAGCAGTGGTGAGGAGAGTAGCCGTAGGCTATAGTTCCGCATCACGAACGAAAAGGAAGGCCCTGGTTAAACGAGCGCTGTAGAGTAACAAAAACTGTCAACGGGCTAACTAGAGACTACGTAAAGATTTTTCCGGTAATGAGGCCGTTTGCTATAATGGTAAAGAAAATGACGCAAAGGACATACAAGGAAGAAAAGCAGAAGTACTGGGCAACTTAGTTGTTACAAGAGGCAGAGGAACGCCCGCACAAATGGCTAAAGCATAAAAGAAAACAGCAGTGCTCAGTGGAGGCTGAGAGACTGATTAAGCACTTTGCTGGTATGCTACAGGGAGCCGACACTACTCCAAAGAAAATAATATTATACAATAGGTTTTAGAACAAAGACACAGAGCTTGCACGGGAATGGGTAGTTCGCAAGGTCACAATCAAAGACGTTGTCAGCGCAATTGAAAGAGCGCCAAGAGGTAAAGCGGCCGGAAACGATATGATAAGAAATGAACACTTAAAACAAACGTTGGCACTGGCGCCATGCTGGAAAGCTCTATTCGATAAATGCCTAAAGTTTCGGGAAAATGCCTAAAGCGTGGAAAGAGGATACTCTTATTGTTATACCTAAAGGAAAGGGCATAAAAACAGAGCTGGAAGCTTGGAGGGGAATAATACAAGAGTTGCCCTTATAAGATATTCTCGGAGATAATATCAGATCGACTTGAGTACTTCTTAGTAACCAGAAACGCAGTACCAGAAGAACAACACGGGTTCAGAAAATTCAAGTTGACTCATACGGCCTTGCGCCAATTGCTAGCAGAGATTTGGGAAACTCTAGCCGAGCCAAGAAGACCATTATATGCGGTATTTATAGATCTTAAAGCCGCTTTTGACTTAGCGCCGAGAATCATAATTATGGAGAAGCTAGCCTTGGATCGGCGAATTCCGAATCAGCTGTTAAACATTTTGGGGGCTATCCTTAGGGAGAGCATAGTATGCATCGACCACGGTATAAGCGTGGCTCAAGGAGACGGACTTAGCCCGTTGCTTTGTTCGGTATTATTGGGAGTGCTACCTAACCGGGTGAGACGGGGGTAGACTCGAGAGTAGGCAAGTACTTAAATGTATGCAGACGACATTGTAATCTATGGTAGGAGTCTATTTAGGGTTAAACAGGGACTAGACAAAATAATTAATTATATGGACGAGATGATGCTTAGAATAAACTGGCAAAAGACAGTAGCAGTTAAGTTTCGACGAGGGGGTCGATTAGCACAAAACGACGTTATTCGAGCTAGGGGCAATGTAGTACAATTTGTAAATAAATTTACTTATCTGGATGTCACTATAACGTCGAATAGTAGCAGTTTTCGAAGACATAAAGCAAGCAGAGTTGGAAAAGCATTTAGAGCGGCAGCAGCAATTAAGAACCCGCAAATAATGTCAATACATACCGAGTCCGCCCTTTTTAAAATTAAAATAGAACCAATAGCAACATTCGGTATATCACTTATATGAGAAAAACTGGTAGAAACAGATCTGCAGTTACTAGATAGAGCCAGATTTTTCTTGATGAAACGGGTTTTGGGGTTAGTCATATCTTGTAGGAATAGAATTGTTAATATCTTAGAGAGGGGGTCTTTAATGACACAGAAATTACAACTTCGATGAGGTTTACCTAGGACGAGAGCGTTTGGGGCCTATACTTTAAAGTAGATGGAAAAATTAAAGGAAATCGATTTAGGAATATATAAAACGGTAGCGATGACAAGCACGGCCTGGCGAGCAGCTGGATACAAGAGCAGACATTTAACGACGGAGTTTGCAGCCCACGGGTTTCATCACGTGTTATGCAGCACGGAATAATTCCACATTCCTTAGGAGTATGGCAGGGGCACGAGGTGCTCTGCCCAGTTCGTTAGATACCACGCCGCAGCATGTCCAGCAGTTCAGTCAATAGCTGAACTAGCAAGATGAGAGAAGACCCACTGAAGTGAAGGAAACACTAGTTCTGTCTGATGTATGTGTTTATAATTTTACCCAACCTAGGTGGTAATAAGCCATAATAATTGAAAGCATTACAAGTGTAGCAAACCGATTCCTGACTCCAGAGAAGCAGTTTGGGTTCAAGAAACGCACTCGCGGCGCAAGTTTTGTTCTTTAGTTTAAGGTACAGCGAGCTCTGTTTTGTCTATGAAAAAATCCTTTTGGGGCCGACTTTCAGCCAAGATTTAACGTCCATGGGACTGCTTTCGCATTGCTTCGTAGACGGACCCCCATAAATACAAATGTGCAACGGTGGGGTTCAAACCCGCGCACCTATGTGCCTTCTCCGGTTGCGAGGCGCAGACGCATGCCACCACGCCACCGGGCCCGACTGTTTGGTCTACATGCAGTTTTTCTAGTGTCAAGGCCTGTGGTGTGACATGGTGTTAAAAATGAACGGTCTAAAGGCTTTTGACAAGGTTCCGCGCGAATGATACTCTCTTGGAGGCGTGAAGAAGCGACGTATTTCAGTAACCCAGAATGTAAGGACTTCTCAGGGGATGTATTTTGTTCACGTTTCTTCTTGCTGATTTTATTTGTTATGAGCGTCAGTAGTTTCAATATGTTGTGATGATAAGGCACCGTGTTGCTCACTGTGAAATTAGTGCCATCTTGTGTGTTACCGCCATAGTAGACATGTATCTCAGGGAAGAAAACTGGAGATAAATGTATGTAAGTTTTACAGCGGAGAACGTCTGGCTGCAAATTACGTTAATCATTCCTATGAGAAGCCATTAGTTTGCAAACTTCTCCCATACCTAAATATTCGGATTTATTATATGGGAATGCCGTTCGCGGCGCACGTTGAGTTTGACACTGACTGCTCTCGAGACTACAGAATACCGCCCCCGTCGACCTGCATCCAGGTTGTCCTAGTCTGCGATGTTGTTTCGAGATTTCGTTCACTATATCGCGGTACCCCTATTTCGTCTATCGTTCTGCTCGCAGCAATGCGTGAAGTAGAACAATGTTCATCCCCCCCCCCAAGGTCGGTATTGCTTAGGCATTACTTTAAAACCACGGGAGAGGCCTCTTCGCGACGCCAGTGGTCAACGTTTCCTCTGCTCTCCTCCCTTTTTCCGTACCGCCATATTACGGGGACCCGGCTGTTTCCTCTGTCTTATATGGAAGGTTTGGAAACGCTTGTGCACTGTCGGCACTGGAGACAAACAGCACCTAGTGTGGGACCTTTACCCACTAAAAAATTCTCCCTACTCGGAGCTAACGAGCTCGAGGGGAAGCGCCGAGCTGTTCTGCGAAAGGCTGGGTTGCCACAGCCCCTTGCAGGGCACTTAATGGCACCTGCGTGCTTCCGTAGCGCGCACCATATTAGTTCGGAATTGGCTGTGGCCCGTTAGGACCTGGACCAAAATGTACGTAAGTAGCCCCTGGCCAGTCCCGCCATACCTGCTTGTGGCACATGTGCATCATGCATTCCTGAAACTTCCCAGAACAAAAGCCTCACGTGCACCGCCGAGGCTAGCACCCAGCGGCGCCCATCCTTAGCCCCTCCCACCCGTGAAAGAATCCTGGTCAGATTCTGAGCGACCTTGCTGACCTTGGCGACGATGTGTTTATTATACGCGAACCTGTAAGATTAGTACCCAAAATGACGCCTAGGTACCCGGCAATCCTTTTGATCGGAATAGGGCGGCTCGTGAGCTTCAGGTTAGCTCCATGTGTAGCTTTTCGACCCGTTAAGAAAACCGCCTCCGTCTTCTGTGGGGAAAGCTGCAGATGATGGGCGGTCATCTATGCCTGCATGTGTTTTAGCGCTGCGTTAGCAATTTCCTCTAACGTTGTCTTTCGGCGAGCCGTGACGAGAAGGGCAAGGTCCTCGGCATACGCGACGGTCTACACGCATTTCGGGAGCCCCAGCCGCAGGAAATCGTCGTAGGCCAGGTTACATAGCGCTAGATCAAGAATGAAGCGCTGCCGCACGCCTACTGTCACACTGTGGCTATGCCCTGTTAGGATCGTCATGTCGTTCAAAGGCTGCTCCCCCTAGGCACCTCGTCCCAACCACTGTATCGCTCTTACCTCTATGTCCTGGCCGCCTTGAATATCAAGATGGCGTCGAGCCAGTTCGTTGCTTTCTTCCATACCTCCGCCGACATAATTACATGGTGGGCGACCTCCCTGGTTGTAGAGATGCCCCTCATGACCGTTGAACCTACTGCCCTGAGAGCCTTGTAGCGCAAAGCGGTGTGTTCAGCATCGTCCGGCTGAACGTCGCCTTATACAGATGTCACTGTTTGTCTTTTCCAATCCTTATCACGTAGCTTTAGAACTGACCGTGTCCGGTCAGCAGATGCGTCGTACAATAGGACAACTCGCTATCTTCACAATCTCCGAGGTCTGGTATTAGACTTTTGGTCTAGCTGTCCTTGGTAACCCCGGGTTCTACCTCCGCCCATTCTTTCTGCCAGGTCTCACTGGTGGCACTCTTGGCGATAGTCAGATCCAACTCTGCATCGAAAGTACGCTTGTTTTTCTCCCCCGCAAGCTGGTCACATGAAAGCATCTTAGCTGGGACTAGGAGGGCTTCGATCGACACCGTCCGGTATGTGCAGCTTACCCTGATCGCCAGCGTTCGTCAGGCTGACCTTATTTTTTGCCGTTCTTACGTACAGTTCCGTTGATCCGAATAAAGAATACGAGAATATTGGTCCTAACCATAAACATGAGTGCAATATTGTCGGCGTACGCTAGCGTCTTCACTCCGTTCAGGAGAATATCTACCTTGACCACCCCGTCGTAAGCCAGATTCCACAGCTCAGTCCCTAAAATAAAACCCTGTGGCAAATCATCTGACGGAGGTGAGCGGGTTTTTTTTCTTCATTGCTTCTACAACTACGTAATTTCATTCATTAGGCTGCATGTAATATAGGATGTGAGCCAGGTGGCCTGTGACCATCGGCCCGTTTATTCCCGTGTGCTCTTGTTGGGAGCTTCACGAGTATCTCAAGTTAATGTTAACGGCGTTTAATATCAACTTGAACTATCTTGTATGTACTCTGTTGAAATCAAATAAGTTTAAATAAGCGTTGTGTAATTAAATATGGTGCAGTGAGCAACGTTTAGGTGACGGCTCGTAAAAAAATTGTGCAAAACTTTGCATGCATTTTTTTTGGTAAGTTGTCTAGGACGTGTACCATATACAATTCAAACGTTTATAGCATATGTCATTTGAACAACAACTAATAACTCTACAATTGTACCATTTAATAATTATAAAGCTACGGCTCGCTCAAAGCTCCTTTTGCATGACCGGACGCCAGGTTGGCACTTACGAACCTACCTATAAAACCGTTATGTTATATTATTAACTATTCTGCATACGCCTATTACGTAATGCCTTTGTGTTATGTTTAACGAATCAGGTTGTCATTATGATATGATTCAAGTATGCAAAATGCTTATTCAATGTTCTAATGAAGTCTCAAAATCTATTTCAGCCCGCTATTTTGCTCAGTTAAGCATCTGTTTGCTGTGTTTTTGAATTTTACAGTTGGAGTTGTAATTCTATTACCTCTTGCCATTGGTTTGTTATGTTGGACTATGGTTGGTATACAGCAGGAACGTTTTGGACCTGGACCTCTAGTGAAAAATTCTGCACTCGACCGGATATTCTTTTATTTTCCGATAAATTCTTATCGATCAATCTACATGTTTAATCTCTCTAATTATCAAGATTTTGTAGCTACAAGAGGCGTACAACGTGCTGTCGTGAGCGAACTCGGTCCTTATGTATTCAGGTCAGTTTTCTATATTATATATATGTATATTTCTATTCCTCAAGTCTTAAGTAATATGGTGAAAGCGTAGCTCGTTATGTCCAACAAAATCAGCAATATAAGACGCTAACACGATCGTTTTGTCGTTTCTTTAGTAGCCTAATTTAGGCAAACGCTTGCTGCTATCGAGCCGTGAGGCCCTGATAGTGACAAAACACTTAGATTCCATTTTCTTTATTCACACCACAGTTTTTTGTCTTACGTGTCTGTGTTTTCGTACACTCTTTGCAGTTATACGAAGTAAGTTTTCTGAAACTTGCGCGTTTTTTGCTTTGCGGTTGGAGATAGTATGCGTACTGTGTATAGTTTTGCTCAGTACAGTATTTTTTAATCTACATATTTATTTTCTAACGGATCTTAACAGACTTGCCTTTTTTGTCTGAATTACACTTGACCCTTTCTCCTGGTATGATTTTTGTCTTCGTTGGAATTTATTTTATTTATTTATTTATTTAAAATGCACCCTGTTTGGGTATGTAAATACGAACATAGTATATATAACAAACATGGTAAAATGAGTTATGAGCATTCTCGCTCAAGCTGAGAAAGCGACACAGATTTCGTACAATCAGGTAGGTGGTAGAGGGGACATGGGCCGCCACAACGACGGCATCTGCAGTCCTCCTTGGGTTCATGAAACCCAGCAGACCGGCATAGTAGATGATGAAATCCGTGAACACTGTAGCGAGTAGTGAGGTGACGACATGGCCGGAGAGCGTCCTTCCAGGCCTGGTTAGTCATAGCTGGTGATAGATAAAACTCTCTGGGAATTAGAGACACTTTTTGAGAATACTCATGCCGAAACGTTTCCAGAGCGACTGTCTGCGGCAAATTAAAGCGGTCTACGAGTTCATCAATAAATGATACTGAACCCGCGAGCATGTAGACTAATCTGTTGCGCGAATTTGACGGAAGGCCAAGTACTCGCTTCAAGAAGGCTGGCTTCACCCTATCCATCTGCCATAACTGCGAAGTGCTAAGATGTTTCCATGTCACTTGAATTCCGTAAGCAGCTACGGATGCCACTTTAAGCGTGAATAATGTCATGGCCGTCTGGACTGACAACTGTGTTGGGTTTCTGATACCTGCTGCCGCGATAAGTGCTTTTCTACAACGCTCAGTTACATGCTGTGAAAAAGTTGTACCTCGAGACGAGAAAATTACCCCGAGATAGCAAAAGGTCTCTACAAACTGCACTTGCTCACCGTGAAATCGCAGTTTATCTGCGCGGGCTCGTTGCCCGCCACGCCGAAACTTAACAGCCTTGGTTTTTGACACGTTTACTATGAGGCCATTCTGCGAGAAATATTCATCCAGTGTGCAAAGAGCAGCCTGCAGGTCAGTACGGATTCTGCTGAATATTACCAGATCATCTGCGTAGAGCAGGGTCATGACCGTTGAGTGCCGCTCTTTCATGATGCGTGGCAGATCACTGAGTAACGTTATAAATAGCAATGGGCTGAGATTGTCGCCTTGCGGATACCCAGTCGTCTGGTCAAACGTGTTATGCTCGCACACACCATCATCGAGGATAATTTGGTTAGCTCTCAGAAGTGCGCAGAGTAGAGTGAGCATTCGCGGTCCGACTCCGGCCTGTCCCAACTTCTTTAAGTCAATGTTACGGGGTGCGATGTCGAAGGCTGATTTTAAATCAATAAAAACCGCAAACAACGGGAGTTTTTTCCGGTTTAATGAGTTTGTGATCTGCTCGAGAAGTACTTCGCAGGCTGAGATAGTGGAACGCCCGGTCCTGAAGCCATGCTGCTCATCTGGAAGAAACCCCAGTGCTGTCAGAAAATCCGTGAGACGTCTCGTCAGTATGCTTGAGAGTAGTTTGTAGGCACAACTTCTTTTTGATATCGGCCGCCATGCAGCAGGGTCCAAAGGATCTCCTTGTTGGAATTTATTGGGAATTTGATGTATACCATCTACGCGGCTTTATCATCAAAACCCTAGTAGGCATGGATATACGTATTTTTCAGAAAGAAGCACATCTCTTTTTAAACTTCATGGGTATGTTTTTAGCGGACGTCATGGGACTGTTTTCACAACGTTGAAGGTGATATAGATCACACGAATGGTCACAAAGTTTACATATACACTCCAGATCTCATGTAACTTCTCGCCCACACAGGTCTTCAGATGGAAACCGTGGACTGCAAATCTGGTAATAAGATGCCGGTTCATATAACTGCAGGCTCTCCACGAATCCGACATCGTTGCTTATGTTTCATAAAACAGCGAAATAAAATTCCGACAAGGAGGAAAACTAACCCAATTCGATGAGTTCCTACTGGAAACAGGAATAGTCGAAATCGTTCCCTACTTACTTATACAGACTGCCGATGGAGGTTGTTGTTATCTTGTTTAACCTGGAGATTGCACCCGTCGTATCTTTCGGTGTTTAGGTGATTTGGCCTTTATTCACGGGATGGAACTCCAGGGCGTTTGATCAACCCAAAGCCAGTTTCTTAAAAAGAGCATTGAACGTCCACCGCACTAGCCTGAATACATTAGTGTACTTATTGGCATCGCCGCCGTTATCCGTTGACGACTTTTTTTTTTTGTAGAGGTGGAAAATGCTTTACGCACACCTTCCGATGTTAATGAAGGGTAATGTGACTAAACGCCGGGGGAAAGTATAATACTTGATCCGATCTGCGCGTGCTACCCACTAAAAACCACCTCTCCTACCTTTTTCTGGTTCGGAATTGTCAATCATTACCTGGAGACCAGGAGAGGGGAGTCCCGTGCTGCGACTCTCTTTTTAGTTTACGAGTATGTCCCGAGCAGAGAGTGGGTCCTGCCCGGTAGTGGACACTAGAGGCCTAGTGTTGAATCACGATCTGCGGCGATCTTTCTGACGAAATTTTTCGCGCATAAGCCCGTCTAGGTATTGGATCACAGCGTGCCACTCCGTTGTCGACTTGAGCATGCTGGCCACGATTGTCGTAGTCGGGCTACCTTTTTGGACATAGGAAAAGCCCGTGCTGTAGGCCGCAAGGGCCTCGCAATCCTCTACGGTGTGCGCCGCGTCGTCGGGTGCGCCTGTGGTGCAGAGAACGCAGATGTCTGTATTCGCATTGCCTATGCGTAAAAAAAACGACTGGAATTGTCCATGCCTTGTGAGCACTTGCGCGGAGTAATTGCTCCCTTGAGCTTATACCAGATTTTAAGGTCACTGATTAAGCTTCTTGTTCAGGACCCTCTGGTATACCCAGCTGGTGGGTTAAACCACGTGCGCGCCTATGTGTCTAGGGAGTGCTACCGTACTTGGGTCCAGGCAGTGTCGCCTTCCTTCTTGCGCTTGCTTCTTTCTTCGGCAAGTATGTCCAAGGGATCTGGCAGGCGAGCGCCAACAGGGTGTCCGTCGAGACAGTCCGGTAGGCCCGCGTGACTCGGATGGCCATCGCTATTTAGGAACTTCGTATCATGCGCCGTGTCTTTGCGGTCTTCAGCGCCATACCCGCCCATATGGGCGCGGCCCCTCGCAAGGAAGGATGCGTGCAAGGTTGGTGGAGACCTTCGTGACCTTCTAGATGATGCTCTGGATGTGTGGCAGGCCAGTGAGGTCTGTGTCTAGCGTTACGTTGATAGTCAGCCGGTGCCCTGCAAGTTCTACTGATGCTTGCCTAGTACGACGGCGGCCAGTAAGGATTACCTTGGCCTTCTGAGGCGCCAGCTTTAGGTGATTGTCGGCCATCACTTCTCTGTTCTGACAAAGGCCGTGTTTGCTCGCGCCTCAAGCACCGCCTCCGTTCTTGCGGTGACCACCAGCGCCAGATCATCGGCGTAGGCGATTCGGCCGTGCAGGCCACAGCGGCATGTTCCGGTGATCCGCATTGGCGGCAGAGGCGTGAAGATCCGTTGATGACTTGCAAAGGATGTACAACCTGTTAGTAATAAAGTAAGCGCATGTCTGTAAAAAGCGTTTTATTATTGGTCGTTTAATATAAGGCCGATAAGGCCTATACAACCCAGGGTTTTCTTTTCAAGGTTTACGCTTCAAAATCCAAGCGCAGCGGAAAGGCAGTGGGTCCAGTTCCAAATATATTACGAGAACAAAATAAAGCAAAATGCATGTTTATTACGGTACCAACAATAATCTGCAGTACTTGCTTAGACCAGATTGAGGTATCCGATAATGGAAAGAACGCCTATTTTCTACCAACGAGAAGGTAATTAAATTCAAAAACTCTCCAGGAACTTCCGTGATACGCGTTTTTAAAGATATTATCAAGTTTTGTTGCAGCGAGACAATCAAAGGCAAGGATGCCTCTCCAGTCTAAATAACACGAATTCTTTTTATAGCGCTCTACCAAAGACTATAAAAACCCTTTTTGATCATGATCATGTGGAAGAAGTTTTGCATCGAAAGTGGGCGACGTGCACAGCTTCTGCCAATTTCCGAAGCTGTAGTTGTTTACATACCGCAAGACCTTTTGCTGGATTTTATAGAGGTGAAACATTGCAACAATTTTATTCTGCAGGGGAGATCCAACAGGCAACAATTTTATTCTGCATGGCAGATCCAACAGGCAATTAAAATCTCCAAAATACTTTAAGCGCAAAGCGATTCCGCTAGCCCGCTCCTGTACGTACTGTATATGGCAGGTAACTTAGCAAGCTCCTGGCATATATAGGTAACACACATATGCTTTTTTACGCGGACGTCTTTGTAATTCTTGCAAAATTCAGAGAAGTTGAACTTGAAAAAAAAACTTTCCCGTATAACTAGTTTATGTTATTCGTACTTGTTTTAGTCTAGAGTAAACCTGACACCTTAACTAACGTTCAATCGACATCTACAAATGGCGTTTAAGCCGCGATGGACATGGCCCTTATAAGCCCCCTCAAGAGGATATGTTATGTCAGCGGTATGGTTTATTATGTATTCTCAACGAGAATTATTAAAAATCGATTGACAACGGGAAATAAAGCGGCGACACTCCGTAATTGACAATCATAAATAGCCACTGGAACTCGCTGCCACATTTTTTTACTTTTACTTCTAGTCCTCCTTGGACAAGGCCGAGAGTGTTAAGCGAGTGCTCGAGCATGATCGGAAATGTGCCGTCATGGCGTCAGTTGCTTCTGACGGTGAATCTCATAAGGAACGCAGCTGACTGCTCGCATACTAATGCTGAAATAATAAAGCTGTGTTCGGCTGTGGGGTGTAATGTGGACCCTATTACTACGAACTCACTATTACTTTTTGTTATAGTAAGTTGATAACTTTACATCATATATTAAGATATTAAATTAGTTACTTTTCATGTCTTATGCAACTGTTACATAGAGTATAAGGAACATTTATTTGCCTTGTTTTTGTCTAGGATCGTGACCAAAATAAGGAAACAATCTTCTAAAAATGGTACTCTCGATTATTTCAAATCGGAAACACTCTTTTTCGAGCCAAATATGTCAAACGGCAGCTTGGACGATAAAATTACAAGCGCGAACTTTAATGGCATGCGTCATTATTATTCGAATGGAAGTAAACGAGGAGACGGCCCCAGCAAAAAAACACTCTTTGTAAATGCTACCGTGAACGAGTACCTCTTCGCCGGGTGAGTTGCTCTTATATTGAATTTTATTATGACTGTTAAGTAAGTCTGCAAACCGCAAAAGATCGCTTTAACGAACCTACCTTAGTAGAAAGTAGGCAGGATCCCGCTGAAGATAAAAAAAAGAGCAAGACAGTAAACTTTTTCGGAGTCGTCCGCTACCGCACCAGTGAATGCCTATAAGAGTTTCTTATATTTTTGTAAACCACCGTTCCCGGGACGCTGGGTTTTATGCTGCCGGACCGACAAAGAGCCCCATCTTGGTGAAGAGATTTGCGTAATACTTGATAATAGGCATCATCTGGGAGTGAGAGGTGGGCCATATCAGTCGATTTGTGCGCCGCTGATACGGCGGCCACATTTAAGGTCA
This sequence comes from Dermanyssus gallinae, assembly GCA_003439945.1. Lineage (NCBI taxonomy): Eukaryota > Metazoa > Arthropoda > Arachnida > Mesostigmata > Dermanyssidae > Dermanyssus > Dermanyssus gallinae. The sequence continues at coordinate 53,473 of QVRM01002382.1, forward strand.
CAGCATTCATTTGGGATGAACATTAGAGCGTCGTTCAAGACATTTGTTAAAGTCGTTAAATACATTTGTAGAAAAAAAGAAACTGTTGGAGACGAACCTGCTCCTTTAATAGGTATAGGTTGGTCGTCTTAGGTTGTCTAAGAGACGAAGGGGGATAAGCAGACATTAAGGGCCTTATGTGAATCCCGACAATACGGGTAAACGCTGAGCCATACTCGGCAGCTTTTTCTTTTGGAATTCTAGTATACTGGTCAATGGTCTGTTTGCATTCGAATTGTGCTGTCGGTAATAGACTAGCTGGTCTATTGTGCATTCATTGAACAGTACGATTTGGATGCCACAGCCAAAACCATATAAGAATCGTAACTGCTAAGGCCCTATAGAGTAACTGAAGATTCATTGCCGTTGCAAGGTGACTATAATGCATCGATCAGATTACGAATGACTGTGGTCAACTAGATCCAACAGAGCAACTACGTAATACGGGTCCAACAACAGTGAACTTCTAATTTTATTATTTCTGTGTTATACTGACATTTTGCCGTTACTGGCAGTACACTGTAATGCGAACGGGCTCAAAACAAACTGAAATTATTGAAACGTTTCTTGTGAACCTGCTGTAATATCCATATCACAAAACAAGCTCCAGGGAACCGAAAATTGTTAATTTAATAATAGTTGCTACAGCTGTAGGCCAGACTCTTGCAGCGACGGAGCAGCTTTGTATATACAACATTAATACGACGGTTAAGTACGAAAATATGGTTTTTATGACATCAGCTAACTCTCCTGGGAGTGTATAGTTGTGGAGCTGAATGGTATGGTGAAGGGCAAATCTAGTATGGATTCCTGACGCGCCGCGTGTCAATGGGTTGATTTCGTTCTTGTGCTTAGATTAATGCCACTGCCAACCCAGTGGCTCTGCTAAGTGTGCGATGTGTAGTGTGCGGATTGGTCGATCGAACGTTTTATGGATTATTTAGATAAGTGTTTTGTCAGCAATGAAGCAATGAGATGTGTATCATTTGTTTCATCGTTTGTGTCTTCTGGAACAACGATTAGCGGAGGTAGGAGCAAGGAATCACGGATGTTAGTGCTTGTGTCCGCATCGAATGCAGAACTGCCTGGCGCCTATGAGAGTTCTACTACAAGCTCTCACTCGACGGCCAAATAAGACATTGTTGGTAATGGGTAACCGCATAGTTAAGTTGAGATTAGCACTAAAGGTCTGTTTTTCAAAAATACACCGATTTGGGTACGCTCAACACCGAGGATAGATGTGAAGTGTTTCATAGAGAGGCTGTAGAAGCTTCGGTGCAATACATGAATCCCAACTCAACAGCTGTCTATATTTCTGCAGACTGTAGAGCAGCCAACGATATCTTGCTAGATGACTCTATGAAAAAGCTACATTCTCAGCGTTTTCGCTGACATTTGCTAAAGTCGTACTAAGCAGCCGATATAGTTGTAAAGGCTAAATCGTTGAAAGTATCGCTGCAGCTGTAGCAAGAAGAATTGAATCTTTTTTAGGAGTGGAGATTGTGAAAACTGAAACAAAGGTAAACATTATGCTGGCAGAGGTAACAGGCGTAGAGTCGACAAATTCCTGTAAACCTTCGAATTAGCGCCACTTGAGCAGCCAGACCACGCATGCTCAGATGAGTTCAACAAGAATTACTCTACGGAACTGATAGGGTGCTGACACTCTACCACTCCTCTCCCCGACATCTCTAGCAGGCGCAGATATTGTAGTGCTGACGGAGACGTGGGCCACTAAAGGGTTCAATATGCCTCGCCTCTACTCTATCTACTTCCTGGCCTAGAATGGAACAGGCACCGGGCGCCTCAGCGGTAGTGTCAATTTTTTGTAATCGTCGAGTCGGGAATCTCCATTCTGCACTCGCCGAAGTAGTCTATGGAGATTGCCAGGAATGACGTTTAATCTTTGTCCGTTTAAGTCTTTTTAGCAATTTTTAATCGGGTTTAAGGCTCAGGGATCTGACGCACAAAGGATGAGGATACAAAGTGATGGCCCACCGCGATGATGACCTTCCCAGACGAGTGAGGGTCAAGCTGTCAGAAGGCGATATCTTCGGTGCTGCCAAATTAGTGAGTTCTCAGGATATGCTAGCGCCAGCCAACGAAATCCAGTTCTTGTCTGTTGCAGGACTTGTTGTCTGCACTGGTTAGCACGTCCGGCCCTGGGAAAGCTCTTTAGCAACTCTCGGTCAACACCAATTAGGGTTTGTTACTCCTGGCGGTACAGAGCTAGTAGTCCACTGTGCTTGTGCATTTTTGCAATCCCGCAAAATGCCAACGGTCATGGTCAAACTGGACTTTCGAAATGCCATTAATAGCGCCGAGAGAGATAATCTGCTTTGAGCCGCCAAGTCGTGGGCATCATTACGGTTTCACCAGACGAACCTGACCTATGATTCAAAACCATTCCACCTGATAATGCCTCATAACGCTATGCTATCGCAGACAGGTCTTCAGCAAGGTGATCCCTTGGGTTTTCCACTTGCTTGTTTGCTCAACGAAGTTTAGCCCAACCCTCTTGACTTACTCTCAAACAGTCGCGTAGTAGACAAGGTCAACCTAGAGCTGCTACGTGTCCCCTTATTCCCAGACGATATTGCAAAGGCATTAGACAGTTGAAGAGACAAATTTAACATCGCTACAGGCAGACTATCCTAATGGGGGGCTCGCTGCGGCCTATTCCGTCTTAGATCTTGTTTTTAGCCACGAGGGTAACACACCTGCTTAGAGGTTGCAACATGTTTTATCACCAAAGCTTCTACAGCCATTTCTTGAACTTAGCTTAGACATTATTGGAGAACATTCTAAATCTTAAGCTGACTGCTGGGGCAAGGGAACATGTAATGCTCCCGGTTTCTTTAGGCGGCCTAGGTGTGCCGGACGCGGTCATGATGGCAAAACCCGCAGCGTCGTCATTGACCCAGACGGCGGACAGGGTTAATGCATTATTAGGACAGTGATGGGTGGAATGCCTATAACGTTGAACTTCAAAGGCTGACCGACGACTTGTCGTTGTTATTTGATTCTCCTCCCGATAATAGGGCTAACTAGGGCAGTTGGACAGCTTGGCTACTAGAAAAGCGACTAGCAAGTCTGATTAGTAGAGCTCCTTCTCTTGCTGATAGAGCCAGGCTTCGAGCTATTAGTAAAGGGCTGGGGCTTAGTTACACGCCCTACCATGTCCGCGGATTGGGACTCTGTTGGACGACGAGACGACGCGCATAAACGCAAGGCTGCGGCTTGGTGTTGACCTAGTCGTGCCTTGACAATGCCGTTGTGGTGGTTTTGTGGACGCAATGGCCCATCATGGCCTCTCATGCGCGTTGAGTGCAAGCCGACGTGCACGTTACTCCGCTTTATCAATCAATCAGGTTTATAAACGTGCCTAACAAGTTGGCAATCTGACCCCTTTCATTTAAAATATACACAATATACGAGGGTATGAACCAATCAAACGTGTGTACGCGATGAAGCAACACAATTGAGTATAGGTAATACGATAGAAGTTTACAAATATATGCACAAATAGAAAACGTATACGCAATAAAGCAACATAATTGAGTATAATTAACACAGTAAGCGTGTAAAACTTTTTAACTAACCTTATTCATATAACCATATTCCAGCGGTACACTTTCGTTTTACATCACTGATTAACTAACCTTATACAAGTTTAATTACTATACAGTAAATTAAATGAAAAACAGTTCACTCTGAGTCTCTCTCTTCAGTTGTAAGAGAAGATGCCGTTTAAACACAGCGGGCCGGCTTCCATTTCGAAGCGCCAATGGCAGCTCGTTCTAGATCGTAGCCAGCACGTAGGCCAGGGAGTGCCGAAAAAGGCCTCGGTGGCCGAATCAACGGCGCTATACGCAGCCCCAGTCTGGGGGGACATGGCAATGCAGACGGCGAAAAATAGGGGGGCACTAAGGTCGACCCATTGAACGCTGGCAATCAGGGTAAGCCGGGCATATCGAACAGTCTCGACCGAAGCTCTCTTGGTTCTAGCCACGATGCTGTCATGGAACCTCTTATTTTGCTGAACAAAGTAAAATGTATCTAGACAAAATCTGGATCTCACGAGGGCCAGGAGTGCCACCATATCGGCCTGACATGAGTGATGGGCGCAGGTAAGACCCGGTGTGACCACAGGGAGCTGGACCAAGAGTCTGATACCGGACCTCAGGTACCGGATCCGCTGACACGGGGAGCTTTCCTACTGGACGACCTAGGTTCTGACCGGTTACGGCCAGTTCCAGAGCTACATGTCAATGATCAAGAAGGCCATTAGCGATATCTGCAGTGTGATGCTCTCAGGGAAGCACGGGACGCAGCGCCAACCGCCGTGAGAGACCGACCCATCATGGAGGTGGTCGCCCATATGTCTTCGACGGAGACATGGAGGGAGGCGACAAACTTGTTCGACGCAGTTTTGATACTCAAGACAGCAAAAAAAAACTGCCAGGGGGAGGGAGTTTGAGCGGGTCTCTTGGAAGAGTGGTCGAGACGAGGAGCCAAAGGAAAGGGGGGTGGGAAGCAGCCAGGTCCTCATGGTCTCGACGCCCCCTTACAGGACGGATTACAAAATGGCATCCCTCTTTTTAACCGCAGGTAAACATGCGGGATGATAGTCAGGGATAGAGCTGATTGAAGGGGAACGGCAAAGACTCCTCTCCCACGGCTTTGAAGTAATGCTAAAATAATACCGAGCCTGGGGGGTGTGGAGGAATCTGGGTTTAGTGGGTTTGCGAGTCTCACACTAGCCCCGCAGGCTGCTAGTGGTGCATCATGCATTCCCGAAACCACTAAGAAAAAAAAGAATTTGTGTTGGTCAAGGTCAAAATCGCAATCTGTAGGGATTACATTGGTTTGCACCTTATAGGCTAGCACGGCTAACTTTAAGCGTGTCAGCTAATTAAGCTTGAGAAGCCCGAGCCTGGTCTACTATGGAGTCAGACTTGCGCGACAAGGAAGATTTATTGTGGCTCTAACCGCGTCATTCGGAACGACGCTTAGCTTGTCTAGGGTCGTAGAATACGTGGCGCCCCACAGAGTAATTCCGTAGGTTAGAATTGGCTCCATAAGCGCTTTCTAGACGCGCACCAGAAGATCCCGCAAAGCCTTGGTTCTCCTCAAACGCACGAGTGACGCCACTACAGGATAGCAGATCCTAAGATTTTACCTCACTTGGCTGTCCCATTTCATATGCTAAAAAAGCAAAATGCCAAGATATTTTGAATCGGAGCTGAGAGGGATAGCAGAGCCGCCTACTCGAAGGGAGATATGACCAGTTTCGAACTTCTGTCTCGATGCCCGTTGTAGGGTGTGGTAAAGAACGAGTGCCGGCTTCGTCGGGTTAATGGCAAGACCAAACCTTTGAAATAAAGACATGGCATTTTCAATACCGGTTTCAACGTGCTAAAGATTATACTTATACTTATTATTGGACAATTGGGAGGGTGAGACGCGGAACAAAAAATTGGGTCGTTTGCATAAACGAATTGGGCGGCAATCTACGTACCCCTTGATGCCCGCGGAACAAAATTAATGTAGGTGATGAAGATAAAACATCCAAGAACCGACCTCTTAAGCGTGCCAGTGGATACAATTCCCGTCGCAGACCTTAGAGCTCCCACCAGCACAAATTGCCACCGTCCACTATGAAACGATTTAAACTAAGATGTTACTGCTGGTGCGCAGCCCAGTTGCTGAAGCATCTTAAGAATTATAGTGGTCGAAACAGTCGGAACGCTTTGGCTACGTCAAGAAATGCACTAAGGTACATATTTCCATCATCCGCAGCTTTAGCGATCTCCCACTATATATGTCGTATTGCCAGCTCAATTGATCGTGGCTCTCTAAAATCGAATTGTTGTTTAGCAAGGTTTTTAAATACCTTTAAGACGCAAGACACCAATGATATCGGGCGATAATTATTAGGTTGGTCACTCCCGCCCTTTCCTTTACATAGCAGAGTCAAGATGTCTCGAGGCGTTCCGGAAACACGCCTGTTTTACTTGAAATATTGAATACGGCAGCTGGAGGAGCCGCTAAGATGTCAATAAATTTACAGTGGAATTTACCTGGCACGTTTCCATCGCTTTCGAGTGAGTCTGTCTTTACGTCTTTAGCAGCGATTCACATTTTCTGAGCTGTAATTAGCACTAAAGGAAAATGCGTTGGACTCTTGAGTTCCATAGGTTTAAGAGAAAACTGTCAATTGGGTCTTAAGGGGGGAGCAAGGATGTAGTTTTTGCACCAATAGATGAGAAGAAATCATTCAGTGTGTCCACTATCTTCTGAAATTCCTCCTTTCTTGCTTTCAACTAGTAGTCGACTTGGCACCGCTCCAGACTTTTTGCCAGGGCCGCAGATTTTATTTAATTCTGCTTCTGCTAGTGACTCTGTGAAGAGACATAGGAGGTGTAGCATAAGTGGGAGACTTGTCATCAATGAAATACCACTCCTATTGTTTCTTTACTTACTCAATAAAGTAAATATGGTATTTTCATGTTTTAGACAAAAGCATAGTTATTTGTGTGATTTATATTGAGGACATAGTCAGGTGGGGAGTTTGACTGGGGCGGTACATCTGTCAAAAAATAACGCAGGTGTCCTAAGGCCAGCTTAGCGAGAACAGAAATCTCGCATAGAGCAAAAGGGTAAAGCCTTGATCTTAGCTTTCAGTACAAGTGTAGACCGTGAAAGCGTGGCCCCTCGATCCTTTTGTTTTTAGGAATTTTAAGCAAGAGGTGTCAGAAAAGTTACCACAGGGATAACTGGCTTGTGACAACCAAGCGTTCATAGCGACGTCGCTTTTTGATCCTTCGATGTCGGCTCTTCCTATCATCGCGAAGCAGAATTCGCCAAGTGTTGGATTGTTTACCCACTAATAGGGAACGTGAGCTGGGTTTAGACCGTCGTGAGACAGGTTAGTTTTACCCTACCGTTTGTGTTTGCTATGGTGATGGTAATCCTGCTTAGTACGAGAGGAACCGTAGGTCTAGACAATTGGTTTTGTGTTTGATTGAAAAATCAGAGGCACTAAACTACCATCTTATGGATTATGACTGAACGCCTCTAAGTCAGAATCCAATCCAGAGTCCATAACATTAGCATCTGGAATGTATATTGTTTATTCTATAGTTGTGTGAGTGCAAAACTGAACAATATGAGCTAGTTGAAATTAAGTAGTGAAGGTCTTCATATACGTTTTCAATCTTGAGTACGTCCCGGATGCAAGACAAGTACTATATACTTGGTATATGGTATACCTACTATATACCAAGTATATAGTAGGTATGTAGGTAGTCAATTAAAATATATAGTGGTTTAAACACAATATGGCTGCCCAATATATCGTTGCTTATTGTATTCTCTACGCTGTGTTCGATTTTAGAGTTTAAAACAAAGCTTATCGATACACCACTATACGTATGCACTGTCTGGGTTTTGTAGCCAGTGCATGCACTATACCTATATCGAAGTTGAGATTAGTGAAATATAATTAGGGCCGCTATATTTCACTAAAACAACTATATAGGTAGACTCACCTTACCTAAATCTAAAAATCAAAGCGTCAGATTTGCATACTCGCCCGCAAGTCTGGCAGCTGTCTTCCGGCGGTGTTGCTGCCGTCACGTGATGCCATCGTTGTCTTGGTCCACAGCGGTGGTAAGATTTCTTTTAAAGTTTCGTACGCGAACGATGGCGCGATTTTACACAGATGTTGTTGTTGAAATCGCTAAAATGAAGCGGTTTTTAGACCAGCATTCTGTTTGTCTCTACCTAGGGAGCACTATGTCAAATTTCGTCACGTACTGTATTTATGCAAAATAGCGTCGAAAGTAGAAGTTACAAATTGCACATTAATATGTACAATAGTAGTGTCGGTTTAAGATATATATGTGTGGTAATTAGATGGAAGACTAGCATCAGACAGATTAATTGCTGTTTCTTCGATTCAGTGGAGTTTGGCAGAGCGGTTACGTACAGCTGCGAGCTGCTCTTCGTAGTAGGTATCCTTAGCTTTTTTCAGTGTTACCTTGTACAACACCCGCAATCTCTAAAACGCCTCTTTGTCATCTGTGCACCGTGTGCTAATCCACTGACGGCGAGCGTGATCGACAGCATGCCTCAAATTAACCAAATAATTCGGCTAATAATGAGCTGGAGCTTACCATTTATGAGCCGAAGGCCTCGTTGGGATCAATTCGAGTTGAGAACAGAAGACAAATCCACCCTGGTGACACCGTCTTTAAAACTTCGTTAAACATCCAATCTCCTATTGAGATTCGTTGCGAGGAGATTATTTTCATCGTCAACGACGCTAAAGATACCTTATTACCCGTCAGTGTGATCCCTACTGGGTAATGATCGGAAAGGACCGTGTGAAGGATACGGACATATCGCTCACAATTGGCAATAGCGACGTGGTCTATACACGAACCAGCTAACACTTCATCGGATCTAAGATTGGGATGAGTGATAATATTGGTCCTTAAAATACACCCCGACGACATAGCCATAAAAGCCAGGGCGGTGAAGTTCAGCCTAATAGCCAGCACACTCTCGTCAACACTCGATCGTAACGTCGATTTCACCAGATCAAGTGCAGAGTGCGCATAGATTGAGACACCGCCTGCATTTCCACCAGTCCGGCACACAGACTGGTGTACCCTCGTAAGTTAAACAAGGCGGCGTCAGGCTCATCAAACCAGGTCTTACCCGTCACCAAGACATCCCAGTTTACACGTGAGCTATCCATAAGAAGCGTGAGATCATCCAACCTCGTTCCAGGTCGGAGGACCCGTGCATTTACATGCAATCCTGCAAAGCTGGTGTAGCCATCAGATAGGTCATTCAAAGAAACCAGCCTACAGAAACGAAAAACCTCCTGTAGGTCGATGTTTTTGAGGGGACTAGTCATGGATGACGGGATGCCCAACCGGACCTTTTGGCGGTCGACCTTGAGCACCTTTTTGCCCACGTCCTCGAAAGTCGTTAAAGAAAGGACGCGTCCTTATGCCTTGTTTCTACCAATATTCATGGGATAGCAGTCGGCCGAGGATCAACAACTGGAACCTGGATTTTAAATCAGCAGACTGTCCATTTCTTTCATGTCCACTAAGTTGCTAGCATCGGAAGACCGCAAAGCCCAACGATTTAATAAACCGTTAGAGGTTCATTGATGTATATTTAGCGTTGCAACCTCCAAGATACACGGAAGCCGTACCCGGGTCATCCTTCCAATATTTCGTCCTCTATGAAACAAGGATGCCGGGGGCCCCATTGGCCAAATCAGAGCCAACCCGCTCTTTATCTTTATCTGCAAGCTTGGTATTGTTGCTCTTGTAGCCAGCAGCATCAACGTTGTTGTTTTACACGATGCTGGCTGCTGTTCCCTCCTTCGGCTGTTTCTCGGATTCGCCCTGCGGTTGCATGTTCAAAACCGTTTGTAAGGCGTCTTCCGTTGCGTATTGCGTTTTGTCCCCGTCAGCTATCCTCCGTGTTTCAGTGGCACTGCGGCGCTTCTGGTCCTCGGTGCCATTTTTCCGTACTGACTCTCACTCTCTCAGCTTCAACAGCCGGAGAGGTACAGTAGCAGCAGGGCACAGACCAGTGTTGCTGCTTTTCTCTGTTACTGCCGCAATGATGTCACTAGCCGTCTCTCCGCCGTGCCGTTTCTCCGTTGCCACTTTAGCAGCGACGACGACAACATCAACAACGGCGAAAAGAAGATAGGAGAGGCAGTAGCTATGTAATACACAGCAGCGGTGAAGAAAGTTCAGCTCACTATGGTTATATCAGCCACTCCCTATTTCCTCTTCCCGACGGGATAGCGCCGCTTTTATTCCGTCTCCCCTGCAGTGACGCAGTTCTCTCGTCACCGATGGGCGCTCTTTCAATGTCTGGCGTCTGCGCTGGTTCGCCCGCTATCTGCACGTATATTATTTAAATGTATATATTATTTAAATGGCGTCTTTAGTCGCGCACTTAGATCATCCGGCTTCACGTGTGTGTAGAGCCCTTGGATCTGTCGAGGGATGATGGAAAAAGGCCTGACTTTGACGCCTTTTAAGCGTAGCCGCATGTTTATTTGGGATGCAACTGTAACCGAATCATCAGTCCCTTTGATGGTCGGTGCAGGTGTGGACCGAGCAGGTCATGCTTCCAGACTGAGACGTTCCTTCTCCGGGAGTCAAAACGCCCACCTCATAGGGCGCTGGCTCCTAGTGGTCTGACCCCTGCCCGCTTAATTCTCTACAATTCATCAGTTACCTTGCAGTAATGTTTAGAATCAGCGATTCCGTACCCAGAAAACTCTGCTTGATCTCGGTAAAAGGTCACTCTGAGCGAAATATAGCGCATTGACACCGCCTTTGCGGTGGAAGACGTGATCCTTTGAGAGGGTCTAGAGAACAACAAAGCAACCGGCCCCAATCAAGTAAGGAATGAGCATATAAAAAGTGCACCAATTTTGGTTCTATGCTTATTCAACAAATGCTTCAGTGTTGACATAATTCCGTCTCAATGCCTCGAAGCTACACTGTTTATCATTCCTAAAAATAATTGTGATCCAACGCAGTACTGAACAGCACGGTTTTCGACAAAATCGGTTTACGATTACGACATGCATCAACCTGCTGGAGGCCATCAGGGAGGCTCGAGCAAAGTCACAACCCCTGTACGCCGTATTCGTAGATTTTAATGCCGCCTTCGACTCAGCGTCCAGAGACACTATTCTGCAAACTCTGGTTAAAGCTGGTCTTCCTCCTGTCGTTCTCAATCTATTGGAGGCCGGCCTGCAAAGCAACAACATCAGAATAGATGACTGTGCGCCCAAATTGTTTTTTTTTCTAGATTATGGGCGTGGTGCAGGGTAACAACTAAAGCCCATTACTTTTCTCAGTCCATATCTAGGACCTACTCGCGGAAATCTGGGGTCTGAGAAATCTGGTAATCGTAATTATGCGCAGATAATCTCACTATTTACGGGCATCAGGTTCAACAGGCTCTAGCCAGACTTCACGCGACCACGTCTGAGCTTGGACCGATTGTAAATCTGACGACGACAGTAGCCATAAAAGTTCAGAACGGGCGGGCGCTTATTTGCTAACGATGGGCTTTGTTTGGCCGGTTCCGGCCTACCCTACGTTAGTAAGTCTCCCTACTTAGGGCTGCTGCTAACGTCAAACGGCCGATCTTTTCTTCAGCATATCAAGAAAGAATGCAGAAAGGCGCTGGCAGCAATGACTACAGTTAGAATTCCGCAACCGTTGTGTAAGTAACCTGAAGACAGTGTACCTCATGGGAGTCCTGAGCCTCCATCGCTCAGCCCGCAATCGACGTGTCTATTTCCTCACGCTTTGATTAAAGCACCCTCCGAGAAAGAGAGGAGAACTTAGACATGGACACTTCATTTGCGTGAATTCGATCCTACTCTGCGAAAACCCACAAAGCTTTGTACGTATTCGGTCATCATCGTTGGCTCTTCTGCGGGAAAGCGGTTTTCATTCAGGTATTACATGCATATTGTCTAGGTATTAAATATTCAGCGCAGAATTGAGTAAGTCTACCAGCTTTTCAACTACAAGAAAGCGGAACAAGCCTTTGTTTACTTCCTTTAGTCGAGTTCCGTTTTTAACAAGTAGGAGGTAAGTGTCCTTAATGTGTACTGCTTTTTCATGGTAGAAGAGTGCCGGTTTTAGGTGCCGGCGTATCTGCAAGCTTTGCGGCGACCTCTTTTCAAAGACTTGGAGGACAAAGTCTTGGTTATGACACAGCCCAGAGGAAAAAACACTAAGAAGTTTGGAGGACTGGACCGCAACAATAATGTCCTCTCCGAGGGTTACTGGTAAGCGCCTGGAGCTGGGTGATGCTGGCCCGTTGAATTGGAGATGTTGGCGATTCTTCTTTTCAAAACAAAGACATTTTTCAAGAATAGCAGTCTTGCCACACTAGCAATATCCCTTCGGTGAGTTTGGCCAGCGCAGGGCGCGCAGGGTTTGCACCGTATGGTGCCTGACCGATGCAGGCATTATAATTGAGCGTCGACGGGTTTTAAAATGTGACTATTTTTCCTCTTAAAAAGCGCGATGGTTTTTGCTAATAAGATCAATAGAAAAGCAGACATTTAGGGAGTTACTGGGGCCAACCTGCGAAAGCAGCCAGGATTCAGAGTTACTACTAGAGTCAACTTACTGGAGCACCTGTGTAAAGCCTCAGTGCTGGTTTGTCAGCCATTTCATATTATTTGATAGAAGTACACGGCCGTTTTATTGCAGATGTTATGTCCATGTATCTTTAATGCACCGAGTGCCGGGCATAATGAGATATCTAGGGTTCTTTCAACGGTCCTTGTGACAGAGTGGCCGCTGACTCTCAGCGGTATGGCTTATCATCTATTGTCAATGAGCATTGCTCAAAAACAATTTGATCAACATTAGGAATCAAACCGGCGACACCCCGGTAAATGACAACTATACTAGGGTCCCCTAGACCACGCCGCCAAATACCCTAGGCAACGTATCTTTTCTAAAATTAGCCTTAAGCTTAGCAAAAAGTGGCTAATGCAAAACTTATGCTGCAAGTGGCTCCGTAACGAATCTTGTTTGGTGGTACAAGCGCTTATACTTTGTTGAGCATGAACGCAATTATAATTGTAACAACTGACAGCCGCGACAATGATAGAGGACATAATTCGTGTCTTGCAATCGGCTTATATAACATTCAAGAGCAATCGATACTCGTAGTAATAAAATGTGATACACTTGACTTGCCAGGCCATAAACAGACAGCTTTATACCTGTTTTTTTTGTCGCCTTACAACAGCTATTACGACCCAGATGTCGGTGATCATCATGAGCGCGGATACTTTGCTTTTCAAAATGCTAGTCCTCAACCGACACTGCAGGTGTATACAGATACCAAAAGGGTTAATCAAATCGTCACTTTTAACACGTTCAAGTAAGTAGTAAATCCATTGACACAAATATATTACAGTGCATGTATAGTATACAGGAGAAAAGAGTAAATTCGATTGTTTAGTGAGAAAAGAGAAAAACGAAGATAACTATGTAGTTCTTGCAGGAAAGAAAAAGTACTAAAAAGTTTCGATATTTTGAGCAAATGTAGCAATCATTAGACGAGTAATATACTGTCTAAGCATAGCTGGTGTACAAACAACTGATTTTGGTAGTGATCTTACTTGTCCAACTAAACATTCGATAGCTGACTCTGAGTAAAGCTGTCGCAACTCATAGTCTGCGACTAGTATTTATTATTGGACAGTATATATAGGAGTGAGCAGGCTTCAGCGCCTAGAGACCAAACTCAATCTGCCACCCTTTAGGGAGCTTAATTCAAATTGTATATAACGCTGCCATGCACCGTGCCATTGTAAACAGCAGACAGCCGACGAATTTCAGGTCGTGTTTACAGCGGTTTCTGCTGCAGCGATGAGACAATGAATGTTTACAGAGAGCGTATGCTGTACCTTCAAACAGGGTATAGCTTGCCCTGCGAACAAGAAATATTATTTACTCGCCGTTTTTGTCGATTTCCTTTGGACTGCTGCCCAAACTATATTAATGGAGAAACTAGCTGTTACTTACAAGTATCCTGGGTCTACTTAAAAGAATATAGAAAGAAGGGCTAGATCCTGAATGGGAAACATTCTCTGTTTTTTGTTTATGTTAAATCTCCGGGAAAATCTAAAAGCAGTAAAAATAATCTATGTCGACCTGTAGTCGCGCAGTCATCTAAGCTGCCGAAATCCCTAATAACCTTTTGGTTAGAATTTTTTTTAATTCCATAGTTATTAAGCATAATAAACCGCATATTCTAATCTTAAGTTCCAATACAAATATGCGTTCATATGGTTTCATTTTCAGGACACTCATCCCATATGGCAATAGATGTAACGGAATAGAGGGTACAGGTAAATTCACTCAAATAAATACACCTAAATAGCTAACGGTATATTTACTACGTTTGGCAGCAATAGAAACACTAATCTGTTCTAATTACAGTCTAAATATTACTGTGTTCTATGATTGATTGATTAGTCATCATTCGCTTGGCATGTATGTCTATATACACATCTAACCCTTTTATATCAGGGGCGCTTAGAGCGGCAGCATATAAGTTATCGAATAATGAATACAGTTAGAGCAATAGGATTATTCGATGCAAGATCAATCAGATTCGGAATGATCTTAGTGGGGAATTTAATATGCCTTTTGGCGTTAAGAAGCGGAAGACGTTACGCGAGACTGTACAACAGACTGTTCAAGACGAAGCAGATAACAAGAACGGTAATAACAGTGGATTCACATTCACAATTCCCACAAAGAGAAACGTTTGGCGGCACAAAAACTGAAACAGTTAGACAAGCGTAGAGATTATCTTAAAGCAGGTTCCATGGCCTAAGTCGTCCTTCGTAGGCAACCTACCGAAGGTAACACGCCTGTTAGCTTCAAAAAATGGTGACTGCTAAGTTTATTCAAGACAATTCACAAATTGTCCCCAGACATATAATTTCTGGTGACAAGTCCAGTATCGCTGTTTGGACTTCTTCATTCATTCAATGACTTAGGCGGAAATTCTTGAAGAACTAAAATAATCGGGAGTGACTCAAGTTCGTCGCCTACACGCAATTCGGGGCGATGGACGGAAGCCTTTAGACCAAGCGATACTTACATTCAATCGACAACCTCCGACTCTATTTTTCTAGGTTATAAGTCACACGCGCTAGCGCTCGAACCGGACGAACTGATGGTCTGCTTCATGTGCCTCCAAGCCGGTCATATAGCAAGTCAGTGTAGCCTACAGTAAATCTGTCGTAGATATGGGACTTTAGATATGGGACATATAGCCGCTTTATGTCAAAGCACGCCTCGGTGTGTTAATTGTCATGGTCCACATCCTGCTGGCGCCTCCACATGCCCGAGACTTTTCTTTCTTAGGAAGAAGAGTAGACTCATCAGTGAGGCTCGTACGCTTCAGCAGGTGAAAGTAAATAATCCTGCAGCAATCATAAAACCTTGTCAAGAAGTTTCCATGTCGGCCGGTATTCTTATTGGGCAAAAAAAGATTTGCTCCTTCAGTTAAAGATAGCTACCTCTAAGTGTGGAATCCCATCAATAATTTCACTTAAGTCCAGGCACTTATTAAAAAAAATACTAATGTCGCGGCCACCACAAGCTGTAACGTTTAGAAGGTCTTGATTCCTGTGAAATGGCGCCAGCGTGTCCCACACGGTTGCGTCCCACACAAGGGCCTTTCCGGAGGCCCAGGGAGCCAGGGATTCATTATAATCTAAAATGGCACCAGGTTAAATAACCTGACGGCCCACAGAATCACTCAAAGAAAACGCGTTAACTCACGTTGACTAGCGAAATACGTGCCTGCACCAAGCAGGCCTATAGGGCCTGAACCACCATCAACAAATTCCGGATTTACACGCAAGGAAGACATCTTCGCCGCTGTTCAATCCTTTCCAAGAAGTTTCACAGCAGGATTGGACTTTTCGGAGAGGCAGCAAATAGGTTGACAATATCTATAGCCAAAGTTGTTGACATATTGCGTTCGCTTTGGGCAAACGCCACCATAACCGACTCACTTTCTCCCTCAATGGTCGGTTTCGGTTCACCTAGAGCTGGTCATGCTGCTACCCTAGCATTAAATATATATATATATATATATATATATATATAAATTCAATGTTAGCAATCATTCACAGTCGGACCATGACACTTGGGTCCCTGCGAACGTGTGCACTATTACGGGGGGTCTAGTGCAGGGATCAGCCATTGCTGGAGGGTTCCTCGAACAGAGGCCGCATTGCCCCGTTGCACATCCAGCGACAGACGCTGTCTGAGGAAATCACTTGCTCGCTTATCTTCGCTGGCTAGAATTAGCCGCTTCTCGACCTTCTGTAGCAAACTACGAGTAGACGGACCCGGCCCGCCAAGGGTCTTGAGGCAAGGGGCAAGTGGGTGAAACTCGTACGGGTAACCGATGTTCTGGTACTTTCTAACCTTGCCTGCCTCGGCGAGAGCCGATGCATAACCAGCCCGAGCCGCGCCAGCACTGACCACTGAAGGGGCTAATGAGTCATTAACTGTCGCGTCCCAAACCAGCAAGCATCCGCGCTTAAACGGAGTTAAGGTCCAATCGTCAGGTCTCTTCCCGCCCTCTCTGTCTAGTCCGACGGGCTCCAGGACGCACGGTAGACTACTGGATTGTGAAGCTCTGCTAAATGTTTCGTTCAAGGCTTGGTGTCTTGTTCGCCTACCTGGGCTGTCAATACAGAATAGCCCGTGACGTCCATCTGGCTGGACGACGTCTCTGCAGACGCAGGCATGAGTGTACACAAGGTCTTTCCTTAAACGAAGTCCGACCGCGATCCTTACCGACTCTTTATTTAAAAGGGTCCCGATCTAAGCACAGGGTATGGCGTGGAGCCATGCGCCTGCCCCCTTGGAGGAGACGGCGCGCAGCCTGGCCTTATCGGCGTCCGTGGCGCATTCCGCAATGAGGTTTTCGACTCTTTGCTCATAAATAATTACTGTCCATTCTCTCTGGTGTCCAGCCTCGGCGGGCTCGTGGCCGCAAAGGGCGACTGCTCTGCGGTGGCTTGTCTCCAATTGAGCTTCGAAGTCCGTAAGAGCAACAGAATCAAGGAGGGTTCTTGCCTGCTGCATAGACCTAGGAAGGGAAGCTGCCAGAGCTGTCTCCGATAAGACAGTCGCATCAGGTAACCCTAGGCCACCCCAAAGAACGGGAAGTAGCTTCAGGTAACCCTAGGCCACCCCAAAGAACGGGAAGTAGAGCTTGTTGGCGCGCACGAGCGGATAGGCTGAGGTTTAGCAACGCCTCTAATGTAGACATCACGCGACCGTTGAGTCGTCCAAGGATTCCTAAAGCTTGCGCGCAATCTGCCCCTCGAAACAGGTGGTTGAGACGAAGGGCCAAAAATGATAATCTTGGAAGAAGAAAAAGGCCTCGGTGAGAGCCTACCAAGTGAATGCGTGACATTATTTTCTAGCTTGACCAGCCACCTCTTGAAGACACCCGGAACTCGCTTGCGGAAATAGGGGGACGCCTAGCAACTCTAAAATTCGTGCCAACAGTCTTGCACCCTGGGAGAGCCTCTAGCATTTCGGAGTCAGCAGCACCTCCTACAGCATGGACCTCACATTTTGCAGGGTTTAGTGCCAGGTCACTCAGCTCAGCAAACTCATTGACTTGGTGGATGTCCCTCAGTACCGCATCGGGGGCGCCACCCAAAACACCGTCGTCCAAGTACCTTACATTTAGAGGGCATTTAATAGAGTCGATTAACTCCTTGACAGCCAGGCGGAACAGGGCACCCCTGCTGCACCCCAGTTTGCGACATTATGACATCGTGCGGCATGAAAAGGCAGGAAGGCTCTTTATAAGCTAGTTCCACCTGGTGAAACATGATTGGGGCATGGGCGCTTATGGCGCTCAATAAGTGGTCTCTCCGAATACTGTTAAAGGCGTTTCTAAAGTCAAGTTTGACCACAAGGGTAGCTTTACAACGTGACTCCAGGAAGGATCCAAGCTGATGGACACCAAGAGCTTGTGAGATGTCTGCTTCATTCTCTAAGATGCCAATCTTTGCGGCCAGCCTTCGGATTGCAGATGAACATGCGATGGGCCTTACGCTGCCATCTTTCTTCTTAAGGGCGAAAAGTCTGGCACCAAAGATGAGCAGTCGCCATTCGGAGAGCGGCGAGCCCCAGCGAAGAAGATCAGCGACTTTGGCTAGGGCAGCCGCAAGCCGGTCGGCGGCAGCTCCTAGAGCGGGGGATAGCAGATCTTATAAGAGCCGTGGTCTGATAAAATCAAGGCCCGCGGCTGAGCTTCGCGAAAACGTTCTTATAGCAGACCGAACATTGTCGGCTGATGTAGTTGATGGCAAGGCCACGTGAGGAGGGCTGGGCCAAGACAGAGGTGAAGGGGCGGGGCGGTGTTTATCCCACAGCAAAGCCGTCTCGCTCGGCTTCTGTGCCAGCGTGTCTTCTGAGATTAAGACCTTGGCCGCCGAAGAAACGTTGCCTTCCGAGAGCTTGGTAATGGCTAGCCGGACGGTGTCAACTGTCCGCTGCTGGGGACGTAGGTGTAAAGGAGGGCTACTGCCATCGTCAAACCGTCTCCCCTGAGCAAAGTCGCAAAGGTTCTTCCGGACGATAACTGCCAATGACCGGTCATCCTTCCCACCATCGGGGAGGCGGAGGACAACAAACGCGAAGGAGAACAGAGAAAGCCAGGCCGTGTCGTCGTTGTTCTCTGCGACTGAGCATAGGACCTTAGTGAAGTCTTCGGCTACTTGCCTGCGTACTGATTTTGGCAAAATGCGGCCAACCGCCAGCGGCGAGTGACATCTCAAATAACACCGATTAAGCCATCTGCGGTAAACTAGAGTTCAAGGGCTGTGACTCGTCGTTCATGTTATAGGCAACCCCCTCCGTGCTTGGTCGTTATGCGTCGACGTAGACCTCTTCGTGTAAACGAAAGCCCGCAGGTTGAGCAGGGGGCCCTGTTGGGGTCCGACTGCCGGGACCGCGGGCTGACGGGCCCGCGGTTAGGCGTGTTGTCGTTGTGGTCTGTCATTACAAGGCAAGACCTTTTAACTTGCCCACCACGGAAAGCAGTTCCATGAGAGGTCTCAACGCTTCCTCTAGGGACCTCAACACGGCATATAATTCTGGTCTAATTCCCTGCAGAATATCAACCAGTCCCGAGAGCGACGAACCGGTATCGGCAATCTGGTGAGACTGATTTGTTCTCGGGGTCTTTTTCGAACGTCGGGAGCGGTGGGTCCTGACCGTAGGCGACCTGTAGCTGCGTTTCTTCCTCTGGATCTTCGGTATGGGCTTTGGGTTCGGTAGAACGACCCTCGGGTCGGCCCCCGCTGCTGGCGAAATCCCCCTGACCACAGTAGCATAGGTGGGACCCCGTACCTCGGAAGACGGGTCCTCTTGAACAGAAGCCGAGCGACACTGAACAGCTTCACCGATGGCCGCGTCGGGATAATCTGCTCTAACCTGCTGGAGCATGCGGCCCTCTAGCATTATTCTACTTTTTCACGCAGGTAAGCTAGCCGCGGGCATGAGGAAGATCCCGCCTGGTGAGGTTCCTGGCAGTTCACACACCTCGAAGCGCTACGACAGGAGTCGTCTGTGTGATCCGGGCCTCCGCAATTCTTGCAGAGCTTTTTTTCCCAGACACTTGTCGGCAAGATGTCCGGGTTTCAAGCACTTAAAGCAGATATTTGCTTGACCCGGTTCCAGGATAACCGGCTGAGATATATGACCGAGAAAGACGGACACCGGTGGCTAGCAAGAAAAACTGAGGATTACCTTCGTCAGCGGTATTCTCACCACCAGGGGACGAACGATATAGCCGACGTGCTTTGGTAACTCCGTGTTCTGCTATTATGAGAATTATTATGCAATCTCTCTTTCGGTGAACATTGGATTGACTTCCTCACTTCTTGGAAGATTCTTCTTCAGACTAGTGTCCGCCAAGCAACCGCCTGAAGTAACGGCACAACAACAGCAACAACAACAGCAGCAACAACACAGGCCACTGATTGGCAGGTGGACCGGAACGACGGTTCCGGCAGGGGGGGACGAGGAATCAGAGGAGCAAGAAGTATCGGAAGAACAAACGGCGTTGATTATCCGCACTAAATTTGTTTGTCGGCTTTTGAAACAATGGGAGGGTCCGGACCGCTTACACCGAAGTTGATTTAGCGCGTGGGCAGAAGCCTTAACCTTTCCACGGGAGACTCGAGAGCATTGGAATTTTTGCGTCAGAGACTGTCTCTCGACATTCAAGGAGGAAACGCAGCATCTGTTCGGGGCACATTGTCGAACTGGGCTAATCCTGGGTTAGAGAGCCCGTGACTACAAACTTCACTTCAAAGTGCTAATACAATAAAATGATATATATATATATATATACAGGAAGAAAGTACTCTAGCTATTGTATTTCGATTCCACGTTACGAAGTTCAACCGACTCCATAAAGCTTGTATCATGTGTTTTGTATCGTCTAGTCTCATCCTCTTTCGGCCGGTGAGATAGTTCTGGTGGGGTATTTTCTAGAATGAGTACGCCAGATACGAGGTCTAGACTGTCAATGCACACCAGGGTCCTATGCTGTGTTCCAGAGAACCGGGCACAGAATGTAACTCCGCACAACTCAAGGTGATTCCGTCTTACGATTATGTCGTACTTGGAATTTGTTGCAGACACGGCGATACGCGCTTATTTACCTGAGTTACACCCTACATCACAATGTTCAACGCATTATGTACGTAGACTGAGTGGAATAAAGCTTCTGCTTCTGAGCGAGTGTTTTCAAGTAGTTTCAACCATTGTCCATTGCAGCAGTTGGTTTGGTGCGCCCAGCGTGGACGCCTTGCTACGTCTGGTAACGTGGTAGCATGATTTTTCGATATAATTCTGGAGGGCATATGTGCTTCCATGAACATATAGCTATAATATGATTATAGAGTATTATTACAATCAAAATAATTTTAATAAATTGTTTGAGTGTATATATATATATATATATATATATATATCAAAATAACGTAGTGCACACTGTTTCTATAGTATTCAAGCGCTATGAAAACATTAGGTTTGCCATTACATTGGCATAGTAATGTTATAACGGCGCTATTTATATTGCAGATGGCACGCTTTTTCCAGCCTTCGAGAAACCGCCGAGGAGCGTAAAGTTTTTCTCAGATTTTTTTTTTAAGCCGTGGTCCCTGTATCTACAGAAACGATGGGGTGCTAGAGGTCAACTTATCGCTCGCTTCCAAGGAGGCAGCGACCTCTTTAATGAAACTGGCGACCCCGAACTCGATACGTAAGTTTTTAGGCATCCATGAGGTTGTTTCTCCGCAAATGGATAGACAGACCTTAGACAAGCATGATCAAATGTAATTTCACTAACGGCCAATGTTACCGGCTACGAATAGTAGCCGGTAACATTTAATTAGCTTAGCAGCACGCGTTTAAAGAACGGTTTTGTTGTTTACGTGATTTAAAAGGTATGCAGTTTACCTAGAGTTTTTCTAATTGAAATTGCAACTTACATAATTTGTTTTCATATAGTTGTTTTTGCGAAACACCGACACACGTAAGAGGGACATTCGACGCAAGCAGGTTCGACGCTACTGCGACTACCACGGGGACTTTTGCGACGCCGGTTGTGGCTAGTCTTCCTCACTTCCTTCATGGGGATCCTTCACTGCGAGCCAACGTAAGCGGTTTACGTCCTGACGAGAAAAAACATCACTTCTACGTTGACGTCCATGCTGTAAGTTTGTCACTACTTGATAACTTTGATTTAATAAAGCTTTGTTTATGTTTTGATTCGATATACGCAAAACATGCATTTTTTAAATATATTTGATGATGTTGTCTTATGAACCTTATATAGCGTGATTGTGTGTTACTTAATTTTTCAACAAACTCATCTTTCTATGCAACCTTCTGGGTGGACAGCGGAGCGCATGTCTGTTGTTGAGCGGTGTTTTAATGTCCTCGCCATTGTTTTGTGAATATGAAAATGACACCGTTGGTGTGGAACAATACAATATCAAGCAACTTGTGTTTTATTCAAAACCTTTTACGAAAATGGCTGTTCACTGGCAAACGTAGCTAGAAATTGCGCATAAAATACGTGCGCAAAGTGTAGAAGCTTGCGTCTAGTGATTACGATTTAGGCAAAACATTCGTATTTGTGGCTCCGAAAGTCCAAGAATGATCCTTGAGCAAGCAAATTATTTACGAAACGTCAATGTTTGGTACGGATTTTGGAGCGGCGGTGTTATCGGCCCTTATTTTGAAAACGCCCGCGAAGCGACTGCAACCACCAACAGCGAGCAATACCAGGACGTGGTGAAGAACTTTCTGCGGCCAGATTCTGACGAATTGGATCTGAACATGACGGTTTCAACAAGATGGGCTTACAGCCAACTGACACGATATACACTGGAATATCGTATCTGTTGGCAAAATATACCACAAAACGTGTCAATATATTGTCAAAGCTATGGCAAAAGGATAGACTATGTGGCAAATATTCCACACATAACCCTAAGATATCAGCCTGACCGTAAAATGGTAAAGCTGATAGCTTTACCACCTTTTGGTATGGTAAAGCTATCAACATTGCAACGTTCAATAATGCATAAATAATTTTTTGTCAAGACACTTGCGCTTCGCTGGCCACCCTTTATTTTACAATTGAACGCAGTTATGTAAGTTTTTAAAATGCATTTGTAAAAATAACAGGACAGAAACACTACGCTGATAAGAGTGCTTGCATAACATGTTAATATGCTACACTGCCATAGATAAGTGCTAAAAGTAAAACAAAGTTTGCGAAAGTCTCTTATCTTAGTATTGCCGAACGTGTCATTTCGACCTAAAATAGGCCATGCATGATATGCCTAAATTGGAATAGATAAATACACTGTATATACTTAGTGTAACGTATGTTGAGTTTTAATCTTTATCATTGAAACTAACCGCTAAAAACCTGCAATAGCCAGATCTTTAATATTAACGCTTATTAAATGGCCACATATCTTTTCAGAGGT
Source organism: Dermanyssus gallinae (assembly GCA_003439945.1). Classification (NCBI taxonomy): domain Eukaryota; kingdom Metazoa; phylum Arthropoda; class Arachnida; order Mesostigmata; family Dermanyssidae; genus Dermanyssus; species Dermanyssus gallinae. The sequence goes on from QVRM01002382.1 coordinate 76,169, forward strand.
CTGGCCTAAGAGTTGACATGAGATTGCGAATGCAAACAAACCTGAGGCTGGTACATTTGGACACAGAGCCGGTGCCGAGAATAATTCTCCCAATCTTTTGGACTGAAGATGTATGCGTTTCCCTAAAACTACACGCATAAAGTCAGCTTTTTATTACGTACTTCATAGTAATGTTCACGCTAAAGCCAATCATACTGTGTGCACTACAATAACCCCTAGAAACTTAATCGAATTTAAAACGTAATTTTTTTCAACAATTCGATTGAAATGCTGTTGATAAGTTTCTCAGGTTACGCATTGCCTGGTAAGTGAATACAGAGTCACAGATAAATTAGTGCATACGGTTAACCTTATTGATTAGTAGAGGAAACGAGCGTTGGGAGAGGGAATTTATTTATGTTCAAAACCAACCGTAATAACATGTGTTATCTCTACGGGCTTAGAACTTAACCTGAGGTTTATCTTCAATGCACTGAGGGCTGGACATGTTAAATATCTAGGGTTTCCCCAACAGTCCCTGTGGCAGCATGGCCGCTGACTCTCAGCGTTATTGTTTATCATCTATCCTCAATAAGCATCGTTCAAATCAAATTCGATTAACAACAGGGATCGAACCAGCGACACCCTGGTAGATGACAACCATGACCAGCGCACTAGTCCCCTAGGCCACGCCGCCACCCATCATATTATTATTTATTATGTTTAAAGTTTCAAACAAAAAAAACTGTTTTTTTACACCTATTTATTTTTTGTATAAACTGATTGTGAGATTGCAACGAAATTAAGACCATCTCGTGAATGCCGTTAAAATGTTAGCCATTTAAATAAATCAAGCCGAAATTGTCACCAAAAAACATGAGTTGCTACCTTTTGCAACGTACTTTATATATGTGTGATGGTATATATAAACTGGAACTCCTTAGGCGAATTTGCCGTCGGACCGGGACTATCTTTTGTGCTTGCTAAAGCCTCGACAACTCGTATCTTGGACCGCGTTAGCTGCCTGTCTTTGCTCACTCGCGACGGCTGCCCTTTTGTGTGGTCTTCTTCTGTGAACACCGAAATCGCGTACAAGGCTAAAAATTAACTGATGTATTAAAGCACGATTAAAGGTAGGATTAAGATTAGTTAGCTTGCTGCGATGCCCTATGACATCTGTAACATCCTATATATATATATATATATATATATATATATATATATATATATATATATATATATATATATATATATATATATATATATATATATATATTGTTATGTACTTATTTCGAGCTTTGGTAGGACTTAGCAAGAAAATAATTCTCCCAATGGAAAGAGGAGACGGAAACGTCTAGTTTAGGAAACAGAGTGAAATGTTTAAAAGTAGTTGTTCTGTTTTTTTTTCTCCTACATAGTTGTGCGAAATATACATTTGCGGGAGAACGAGTTAACGCATAAAGAAACCGACGATGCCGGCGTGTTCGGTGAATTCTGGGCAACGAAAAAAGGCGAATATTCAGATTGAGGAAAATCATAAAAAGTCGATATGTTGTTATGTATTACGTTAACGCTTTTTCGCGAATAATGGTCAAATTTTGCCATTACGACCAAAAATGTGTGTCTAAAGGACCAGTCTCACGCAATAGCAATGCCCACCATTTTCGTACCAAAGTGATGGAGCTGCGTTACATAGTTGTTGAGTAACTAGGTTTTTTCGATAGCCATATCGAAAGTGAAGGCATGCATACTTGCATAGGTTGTATGAAAAAGTTAGGTACATATATTGAGGTTTGGTAGAACTCGGCAAAATAATATTTTTTCCTAGTGAAAAAATTACGGAAACATCATGGAAAAAAATACGGTTCTCAACGTAAAAGCTTTAACGTAAAACATAACAATTATGACTGTCGAAAAAGTTTAGTTACTTGGCAACTACGTAAGGCAGCATCATCACCAAAATAATGGGCATTAAATTTGGTATTGCGTGAGAGTGGTCCTTTAGATGTGCATTTTTGATCGTAATAGAGAAAATTTACAATTTGTTACGAAAAGGCGTTAATGTAACATATCGACTTTTTATGACTTTCCTTAATCTGGTTATTTGCTTTTCGATAGCAAAGATAGTGAAGTGTCTTCCGTTGCGCAAAATTTTCCTTCGAACACGCTGGTATATCGGTTCCTTCATGTGTTGACTAGTTTTCCCGCAAACGTAGATTTCGCACAACTATGTAAGAGAAACAAGGCAGAATAACTATTTTTATAAACTTCACTATCTCTCCTAAACAAGAGTTTCACCGCCTCTTTCCATTGGGAAAAATATTTTTTTGCCGAGTTTTATAACGATATCAATGACCATGTATATATATATATATATATCTGGTGGTTCGACGTAAGCCATATATGATGTAGTTCGATTTACTAGCGCCAACTTTGTTCAGATGCGTTCAAAATGAATTCATATATAATTAGTTTGGCATACTCATTTATAGTCATTTTTCTCGCCTGTATATTTAGCAATTTCTGTTATTTAGGGCCTTTGTTCATCCCTTTAAAATACATTTGTGTCCTTACGTAACTAAAGACGATACGCGTAACATGTTAGTAACTGACCTACACTTCTAAAAGACTATTCTACTACTTTGTCTACAGGGCTACTGCGATCCACATAGACTCTGGTAGATAGATTCTTAACACTGCAACGGCATTAGCCCTTTGTATTTTTGTAGACGACCCCTGACAAACGCTTTGTTAGAAGTTGACTATCAAAATAAATGCGTTTTCGTTTCCGCCATCGGTTTAGAGCAGACGTCCATATAATCTCTTCCGTGCGACATCCTGCGATACCGAGCGTTTTAAAGGCAACAGGCTGCAAGATATAACGCGGCTGTAGCCAGGTTGGCCAGGCTATCGCACTGCTTCGTCCTGTGGGAGCGCACTAGCGTGTCCCACACTGTGACACTCGAGGTGAGAAAACGATCTGCTTGCCAGATGCCAGAGACATGTCGTCATTTCGCAATGCTGGGTTTCTTGATAGATCAGCTAGTTGTGGTTGGAAAATTTGCTCTTTTATATGGGCCCTTTATAACAACAAATTGTATGCAGTGCATAACCGATACAGTTGTCTCTAACGCCTTGTATTTGTGTTTTTTAATTCTTTATCGCCTATAAAAAGGTCGCAACAACGTTAAGTATTTTCAATCTTGCTGTTCTCGTCAGATTACTCAATTAAAATTGAACTTTGGTTTTAGTTTCACTCGGTTCTGCCTCAGATTTCACCCGCGGTAACCTTTGAAAAATGTAATCTTTAGTGGAGATAGCCTATGAGTAATTGGCTCGCTGAAGATCTATAGATACTTAATTACAGTCGGCGTAAAACAGTTACTCGGAGGACTAGAATGACACCCTGAATCGGATGAAAAAGGCGCTTCTCTCACAAAACCCGCTTTCGAGCTAAGAGCAAATACGGCGTATCCTTTTGCGGTCTTGTTTTCGCACGGGTCCACGCATTTGCCCTAAAGATGGTTGTGACCGTCCATGTTCATTCTACCTCCGCCGCACATGTTTAAGCCACTACCACGTTCACATGGACTGTCGTGACGGGACTACCAATTGCAACCTAGATCCTCCAGGATCACGTATAGCTGCTCTACTCAGTTTACCGGGACTGCCGAGGCCGCCGTGTCATCCGAAGTTGTTTAAGCTGCCCGGACCACGAGGGCGTTCAGGTTCGCCTGGCCCGCCAAGACTGTCGCCGAGAGATTCCATGCGGCCACGATGAGATCCGCACCGTCCACCAAGGCTACCTGAGTAGCCTTTCTTTTTGTAGTGAAAGGGAAAAATGCTTCTACGCACATCCGAAGCGGGTAGTGTGGAACTTGATGCCGATGTGGCTGGTATAATACTCTTAAAAAGCCTCTCACTTAAAAGGCCTCAAGAAGAGGCGAGAAACTGGAACCGTTCTTTGATACTACTTCAACAACAAGCCGCCGCCAAGTTGTTGCTATTGCCTTTTTTATATAGATTAATCTTTTGTACGTAAAGCTCGTACATTCTGGTTCAATATTGAGGCAAAGTATTTTATTCGATTCAGTTTAAACGTAGCGTAGGTTTGGAGAGGAGTAGGTGTGTTGCTTCTGGTGTCGTTGTTAGACGATTTTTTTTACCTGACTAACTGGAAAATGCGGTTGCGCACACGGACACCACTACAGGGAGTCCCTGCAAGTGTGGGCCAGTAGTGTAGGGCTCCAACCCACTAAAAACCAATAATGTCCCCGTCCCCCAACTGACTGGGAACTGCTTACGTATGTATCAAACAGTCAGAGGGGGCAAGTCTTCTTTCTCCTGGCAAAAGTTGTCCTTGGGAACCGCAGAGAATCGCAAAAGTCGCAGCTTGTTGGCTGCTGTCTTAGTTTGTAAAATTATGTTTAAGACCATTGTTGTCAAGTTTTAGTGTTCCAGGGATTCTGTCATCTTCAGAACGACGTCGCGTAGTTTAAAAATGTGCGTATTAGAGTCCTCAAGGGGTGACGCTATTCCGCCCATGCGGGACACGCCAGAGCTGTGTGCTCTGGAGTGTCCTTGAGTCCATTGCCGCAGTGGACGCGCGTGGGCTGGGGGCCTTCCCGATCCTGAATAGGTACGACTCAATGTCGCCGTGCCCCGTCAAAATCTGGGTGGTGTGGAAGGTAAAACTACCAACGCTCCGAAGACATAGGCAAATTGAGCCCGCCGTAAGCGGAGACGGCGTGTCCGCTTTGGTTGGTGGCCGTAGAGCCCCAGGTAGTGGAAGTTGCGTTAAAATCTCGGGTTTAGACTAGAAGTGGGACGTCGTTTCGATTAAAGGACTCGTCAAATTGTCTAAAAACCTATGAAAGTCTTCTAGAGGGGCGTTGGGACTGCAGTAGCAGGAGTAAAACCGCCCAACGCCCGTTAGATCCACCAAAGTAAAACCGTACCCGCTACAGTGTCCGGAAACCCGAAGGCGACAGCGGTTGTCTAGTCCTTAAAAGGGTCGGGGTGCAGTTTTTCGCCCATCGGACGTTGGGCCTACTGAAAAGTAGAAGATCTGTCCTAGACTAATTTCCTGGAGCATGTTATGGGCACCCATGCTCCGGTTGCAGTTAAACTGTAGTGCTTTAAGAATAGTTGTCATATACGTTGTTTAAGATTCGCTACAGTGTCCGGAAACCCGAAGGCGACAGCGGTTGTCTAGTCCTAAAAAGGGTCGGGGTGCAGTTTTTCGCCCATCGGACGTTGGGCCTACTGAAAAGTAAAAGATCTGTCCTAGACTAATTTCCTGGAGCATGTTATGGGCACCCATGCTCCGGTTGCAGTTAAACTGTAGTGCTTTAAAAATAGTTGTCATATACGTTGTTTAAGATTTGCCCGTATTTGACTGCTTTGTGGATCGGGAGTCTATGGGAGAGGATGGTTGCCCCCTCTTTTGACTCTTTTTGCGTTACCAGGGTGAACCCATCCTGGTCCTGAGCGCCTCTGGGGTGTTCTCCCGCTGTGATGGCACCGTGCTTTGGTCGGGCGCAGACCCTGTCGAGGGGGCGGCAGCCTGCCTCGGTTGCCAGACTGGTTGCCGCCGCGGCGAAGCTCTGCAAGTTGGGCTCTGTACGTAAGGCAAGCAGCGGCGTTGGCCGCGTGCCCCTCCTCGCCGCAGTTGTAGCATTTGGCACTTTGGGTGCATTGCCTTGACAGGTGCCCCAGTACCCCGCATTTGTTGTCGCAGCGCCTTGAGGTCGCCGCTTCCAATGTGCACAAAGTGGTTGTGTGCCCTACTAGCTGGCACTTCTGGCACGTGTGGACAGTGATCCATTCCACAATGGGGCAGGATAGACATCCCAGTTGGACCCGCTTCAGGTCCAGTGCTCGACGGGCATCAAGCGGCGCCGCACGGACGAGCGCCGACCATCTTCCGGTAGCCCCCTTTTGGGTGGGGGGGGGTCCACTATTAGTGGCCCGTCAAATCGAGTTCCTCTGCGGAGCGCCTCCTCGACTTCCTTTGCCGTTGTCTTTTCCATGATGTCTCTGACAATCAGACGCTTGAAGGAGAACCGGTCCTCGCCTCATCCTCCCCGGCCGCCTGTAAGGCACCAAGGAATGCGCTGGCCCCTCCTGGCGCCGCCTCCGTCACTAAAAGTCTTATGTTCCTGCTGGGGAAGCGTTGTGCCCGTTTAACCGAAACCTTGTAGGAGCCAGGGTCTGCAGCAAGGGATCGGCGGTAGGTCTTCTGTACCCATAAGGGCCTTCGCCTTTATTAGTGCTTGCTCCAGAAGATTATTGTCTAGGGACCTTCGCCCACTAAAAAAATTTTCCCTACTCCCTTAGGGATCGTAATTGTGTGGCACTACTTTGAGACCATAGAGGAGCCCAAGGCTCCACGGGCTCTCACGGATCTCGCCGTGTTTTTAGCTAATGAACTCGTGGTGGATGCGCCGAGCTGTTCTACGAAGAGCTGGGTTGCCATAGCCCCTTGCGGGGCAGTCTCATCTTGACCATTCAATGGCACCTGCGTGTCTCCGTGGCGCGCACCATATAGGTTTAGAATTGGCTGTGGCCCGTTAGGACCTGGACCGAAATGTACGTAAGTAGCCCCTGGCCAGTCCCATCATGCCAACGTCGGAGTCCCGTCAACAAACGGCCAGACGGGAGAGGCTTCAGCGGGTCTCCCGGAAGAGTGGTCGAGATCAGGAGCCGAGGGAAGGGGGAGGGGCGGGGAGCAGGCGGGCCCTCATGGTCTCAACGCACCTTTACAGAACGGATTACAAAATGGCACCCCCCTACTCGTGGCGGGAGCCCTAGCCGCAGGAAACCGTCGTAAGCCCTGTCGTTTAAAGGCTGCTCCTTCTAGGCACCTCGTCTCAACCACTATATCGCTCAAACCTCTATCTCCTGGCATTTCCAAGGCCCTCTTGAGTGTCAAAGTGGCGTCAAGTCAGTTTGTTGCCTCCTTCCAGGCCTCCGCCGACATCATTGCATGGTCGACGATTTCCCTGGTCGCAGAGATGCCCCTTATGGCCGTGGAGCCTACGTCCCGTGCTGCCCTGAGAGCCTTGCAGCGCAGAACGGTGTGTTCAGCGTCGTCTGACTGAACGTCGCCTCACACAGATGTCACTGTTTGCCTCTTTAATCCTTATGGCGTAGCTTTGAAACTGACCGTGTCTGGTCAGCACATGCGTCGTACAATAAGACAGCTCGCTATGTTGGCAATCTCCGAGGTCTGGTATTAGGCTTTTGGTCTAGCTCTCCTTGGTAACCCCGGTCTAATGGGTGGAGGTAAGACCGCCTTTGCCGCGTCTGCCTGTCTGGGCCTTGCGAAGAGATCACTGCACTGCCTCTCTTGGACAACATGCCGCGAGCAGCTGCCTGTATAACTGTATAATCTGTATAGCATCCGTTAGGCTGACCTTAGTGCCTCTATTTTTTGCCGTCCCTACGTACAGTCCCGTTGATCCGAATTAAGAATCCGAGAATATGGAAGTATTAAGGATAACCCCGAGGTACTATCGGGTAGCCCTCATCACGAGTCTCACCCCTTGGCGGCGCTCTCTACGACTGACTCGGTCCTAGCCATAACCAGGGGTGCAAGATTGTCGGCGTACGTAAGCGTCTTCACTCCGTTCGCCAGGATATCTATCTCAAACACCCCGTCGTAAGTCAGATTCCACAGCACGGCCCCCAAAATCAAACCCTGTGGGAAATCATTTGACGAAGGTAAGCGGGTTTCCCTTTTACTTTATTGCTTCTACAATTACGTAATTTCATTCATTTCTAAGCTGCATGTAATATAGGATGCGAGCCGGGTGGCCTGTGATCATCAAAACGTTTAACCAGATACAAAGCACGAAGGTTCCATGACTTTGTGTGCTCCCGTTGGGATCTTCAAGAGCACCTGAAGTTAATACTAACGACGTTTAATATTAACTTGAACCATCTTGTATGTACTCTGTTTAAATGCAATAAGTTGAAGTGAACTTTGTTCAATTAAATATCGTGCAGTGCGCAACTTTTAAGTAACGGTCCGTTAAAAAATTGTGCAAAACTTTGCTATGCATATTTTGTACGTCGTCTTATGCGTGTACCATATACGATTTGAACATTTATAGCATATGCCATTTGAACAAAACTAAAAACTTCACAATCGTACCATCTATTATTGATAAGGCTGCCGCTTGCTCAAAGCCCTGTTTGCATGGCGGGGCGCCAGGTTGGCACTTACAAACCCACCTATAGAGCCGTTATGTTATATTATGAACAATTCTGTATACAACTATTATGTAATGCCTTTGTGTTATGTTTAAGGAAGCAGGTTGTAAACATGATATAATTAATGTATGCAAAATGCTTATAAAATGTTCTAATGGGTTAGTGTCTCAGAATGATATTAAACCGCTATTTTCTCAGTTAGATGTCTGTTTGCTGTATTTCTTAACTTTACAGTTGGAATTGTCATTCTGTTACCTCTAGCCATCGGTTTGTTATGTTGGACTATGGTTGGTATACAGCAGGAACGTTTTGGACCTCTGGTGGAAAATTCTGCACTCGACCGGTTATTCTTTCATTTTCCGATAAATTCCTATCGATCGATCTACGTGTTTAATCTCTCTAATTATAAGGATTTTGTAACTACGAGAAGTGCACAGCGTGCTGTCGTGAGCGAACTCGGTCCTTATGTATTCAGGTCAGTTTTCTATATATAAATGAATTTGAATAAAATCATCACATGAAAAAACCGTACAAGGGCAATAGCCTTACGGAAAATCTAAAAATAAAAAAAAGTCTAAGTATATGGTGTTAGCGTATCTCGATATGTGTATGCCTAACAAAATCTGCAATATAAGACCCTAACACGATATTCCTGAGAACGCACAGTGGGGCCTAAATTTGTAGGCGTTGCATCGTTTTGTCTTTTCGTGAGTAGCCTTACATAAGCAAACGCTTACTGCAATCGAGCCGTAAGGCCCTGATGATGACAAAACACTCATATTTAATTTTCTTTATCCACACCATAATATTGTCTTACATTTACCTGCTTTCGTACAATCTTTGGAGTTATACAAAGTGAGTTTTTTGAAAAAAAATGCAGTTTGTTATCTTTGCGGCTGTATATAAAGTGCGGAGTGTGTATTGTTTTGTTCTGTACAGTATTATATAATTTACGTAGTTCTTTTCCTAACAGATCTTAACCGACGTGCCTCTTGGTCTGAATCGTACACCAGATCTGTCGCGATCGTTGGCATTACCCTCACCAAGCTAATTATAGTCGCCGTTGGAATTCAATGGAAATTAGACGTATACCATGTACGCGGCTTTATCATCAAACCCCTAGTAGGCATGGATATACGTATTTTTTAGAAAGAAGCACATCCTATTTTAGACTCGATGGGTATGTTTTTAGGGGATGTCACGGTACTGTCATCTGTTTTTTCAAGAGTATCTTTGTTAGTAATGATGTAGTAGTATAGTAGTTTTACTACCATGATTGGTTAACGAATATAGATTACAGACGTCGCATTTCCAGAGTTGAGATAGCGGAATTGCTCTTTCACAACGCTGAAGGTGATATAGATCACACGGGTGGTCACAAAGTTTACATATACACTCCAGCGAAATCTCGTGCAACTTCTCGCGCACATAGGTCTTCAGATGGAAACCGTGGACTGCAGTGATTAGATGCCGGTTCACATAACTGCAGGCTCTCTACGAATCCGACGTCATTGCTTTTGTTTCCTAAAACAGCGAAATCAAATTCCGACAAGGAGTATAACTAACCCAAGTCGATGAGTTTCGACTGGAAACAGGAATAGTTGAAATCGTTTCCTACTTAGACAGACTGTCGATGGAGGTTTTTGTTATCTTGTTTAATGTGAAGATTGCGCCCACCTTAAGTTTTGGCGTTCAGGTGATTTAGCCTTAATTCACGAGGTCGAACTTCAGGGCGTTTGGTCAACTCAAAACCAGTTTCATAAAGAGCATTGAACGTCCACCGCACTAGCTTAAATAGGTTAGTGTACCTACTGGCATTGCCGCCGTTATCCGTTGATGACTTGCAGAGGATGTACAACCTGTTAGTAATAAAGTAAGCGCATGTCTGTAAAAAGCGCTCATTTGTTGGTCTTTTAAACTGATAAGGCCTACACAACCGAGGGTTTTCTCTTCGAGGTCCACGCAGCTATACAGTCCAATCGCAGCGGAAAGTCAGTGGGTCCAGTGCAAATATATTACGAGTATAAAATAGAAACAGAAAGCATTTTTACTACGATACCATTATTAATCTACAGTACTTGCTTAGACCAGAATAAGGTATCCGATAATGAAAAGAACGCCTATTGTTGACTTCAACGGAAGGGTAATTTAATTTACTATCAAAAAACTTCCATGATATGCGTTTTTAAAGATATTTGCGAGTTTCGTTGCAGCGAGACAATCAAAGGTAAGGATGTCTCTCCTTGCCTTTTTACTGAATTTGTTGCAGTAACACAATTTAAGGTAAGGATGACTCTCCAGTCTAAGCAACACAAATTCCTTTCATAGCGCCCTACCGAAGACTATAAAAAACACCCTTTTAGATCATGTGGAAGAAGTTTTGCATTAAAAATTGGCGACGTGCACAGCCTTTCCTACTTTCCGAAGCTGTAGTTGTTTACGTATCGCGAGACCTCCTGCTGTATTTAATACAAGTAAGGTACTCGGTTCGGTGCAAAAAATCAAATTCTCTACTGGACGTGCAGGTAACTAATCTTATAAGAGTGAAACATTGCGACAATTTTATTCTGCAGGGGATATCCAACAGACAATTAAAGTTTCTCCAAAAATACTTCAAGCGCAAATCGATTCTGCTAGCCCGCTCCTGCACGTACTGTATATGGCAGGTGCCTTAGCAAGCTCCTGGCTTATATAGGTAACACACACATGCTTATTTACGCGGACGTCTTTGTAATTCTTGCAAAATTCAGAGAAGTCGAACTTAAAGAAGATAAACTTTCCCGTATAACTGGTTTATTTTATCGGTACATTTGCCTTAGTCTAGAGTAAACCTGACATCTCAACTAACGTTCAATCGACATATACAAATGGCGTTTAAGCCGCGATGGACATGGCCCTTATAAGCCCTCACAAGCGGATATGTTATGTCAGCGGTATGGTTTTGCTACTTTTACTTCTAGTCCTCCTTGGACACGGCCGAGACTGTTAAGAGGGTGCGAAAGTGCTCGAGCTTGACCGAAAATGTGCCGTCATAGCGTCAGTTGCTTCCGACGGTGGATCTCATAAGGAACGCAGCTGGCTGCTCGCATACTAATGCTAAAATAATAAAGCTGTGTCGCGCTGTGGGGTGTAATGTGGAACCTATTACTACAAACTTACTATTACTTTTTGTAATAGTGAGTTGATAATTATATATAAATATATGAAGTTACTTACTTTGTTAATATTTTATATAATAATTACTTTGGACTCAAGTTTTTTTTACCATTGTAACTGTTACTTAGAATATAAGGACGTTTTATTTGCCTTGTTTTTGCGTAGAGTCGTGATAAAAAAAACTGAAAAAATCCTCGAAAAATGGTACCCTTGATTCTTCCAAAACGGAAACATTATTTTTCGAGCCAAATATGTCAAACGGCAGCTTGGACGATAAAATTACAACCGCGAACTTCAATGCCATGCGTTATTATTATTCGAACGGAAGACTACGAGGGGACGGCCCTAACAAGAAAACACTCTTTGTAAATGTTACCGTGAACGAGTACCTCTTTGCCGGGTAAGTTGCTCTTTTATGGAATTTTACTATGACTGTTAAGTAAGTCTGCAGACCCTAAAAAAGATCGCTTTAATGAACCTACAATTGTAGGAAGTAGGCAGGCCCCCGCTGAAGAGAAGAAAAGAGCAGGACAGGCAACATTTTCGGAGTCGTCCGCTATTGCACCAATGAATGCCTATAAGAGTTTCTTATATTTTTGTAAACCACCGTTCCCGGGACGCTGGGTTTTATGCTGCCGGACCGACAAAGAGCCTCATTTTGGTGAAGAGATTTGCGTGATACTTCATAATAGGCATCATCTGTGAGTGAGAGGTGGGCCATATCAGTCGATTTGTGCGCCGCTGATACGGCGGCCACCCCTAAGATCACAGCATTTTGAGCTTCATTTGAGATGGACATTAGAGCCTCGTTCAAGACATTTGTTTAAGTCGTTAAATACATTTCTAGAAAAAAAAGAAACTGTTGCAGATGAACCTGCTCCTTTAATAGGTCGGTTAGGTTGTCCAAGAGACAAAGGGGATAGGCAGAGCATAAAAGGTCTTATGTGAACCCCGATAATAAGGGTAAACGCTGAGCCATATTCGGCAGCTTTTTCTTTTGGAATTCCAGTATATTGGTTAATGGTCTGTTTGCATTCAAATAGTACGGTCATGTTTAGTGAGTGCTGCGTGTTTCCATCATCTGATATCGGCCTATCTCCGCAATTCCAGACGCTCCGCGTGTCAATCGGTTGATTTCGTTCTTGTGCTTAGATTAATGCCATTGTCACTCATCGTCAGAACAAGTTATGTTTACGACAAATCGACTCAGTTGCTCTCACGATCTCTCTATAATTCATCTGTGTTCCACCCTCGATTTACACCTCGTTCCGTTAATTAAAAATAGTTGCAATTGCCAACCTAGGTACATGCTAAACAGAATAGTGTGGGAATAACCTAAAACCACAACATAAACAGCAGCAGCAAACACACGCTTTAAATATGCATAGCCAACATTTATCTTTAGCGAACATGTATGACAGAAACCTCAACTGTCACCGGACCTAAAGCCACGGGTCAATGACGTTCGGTTATGCCCGAATACTAAAATATGCGCAAGATGTGCAGAAATTAATTAAAATTGGTGTCTTTGTATGCTGCTTTTGATGCAGTAAGGTGTTTCATGCTGGATGCAAGGCCAGTGACAAAAACAAAGTGACCCAAGCATAAACGCGCCAACCCAGTGGCTTTGCTAAGTGTGGGAGGTGTAGTGTGCGGATTGGTCGATCGAACGTTTTATGAATTATTTAGATACGTGTTCCGTCAGCAATGGGATGTGTATCATTTCTGTTACATCGTTTGTGTATTCTGGAACAGGAATTAGCGGAGGTAGGAGCAAGAAATCACGGATGTTAGTGCCTGTGTCCGCATCGAGTGCAGAACCGCCTGGCGCCGATCAGAGTTCCACTCCAAGCTCTCACTCGACGGCTAAATAAGACATTGTTGGTAATGGGGAACCGCAAAGTTGAGTTGATACCAGCACTAAAGGTCTGTTTTTCAAAAATACACCGATAAGGGTATGCTCAACACCGAGGATAGATGTGAAGCGTATTATATAGAGGCTGTAGAAGCTTCGGTGCAATACTGAAGCGTATTCGCCATGAATCCCAACTCCACAGCTGTCTATACTTCTGTAGACTGCAAAGCAGCCAACGATAGCCTTGCTAGAAAAGACTCTATGACAAGCCACCTTCTCAGTGTTTTCGCTGACATTCGCTGAAGTCGTACTAAGCGGCCGATATAGGTGTAAAGGCGAAATCGGTAAAGAGATCGCTGCAATTGTAGCAAGAAGAATTAAATCTTTTTCTAGGACTGAATATTGTGTAGACTGAAACAAAGGTATGCTGGCAGAGGTAGCAGTCGTAGAGTCGACAAATTCCCGTAAACCTTCGAATTAGCGCCACTTGAGCAGCCAGACCACGCCTGCTCAGATGAATTCAACAAGAATTACTCTACGGAACTGATAGAGTGCTGACATTCTACCACCCTCTTCCCGACATCTTCAGCAGACGTAAATATTGTTATGCTGACGGAGACGTGGGCCACTAAAGGGTTCAATCTGCCTCGCCTCTATCCTATCTACTTCCTGGCCTAGCATGAAACAAGCACCAGGCGCCTTAGCGGTAGAGTGTCAATTTTCTGTAATCATAGAGTCGGGAAGCTCCATGCTGCACTCGCCGAAGTAGTCTGTGGAGATTGCCAGAAAGGACGCTTAATCCCTGTCCGTTCTATTCTTTTCAGCGACTTTTAATCGAGCTAAAACCTCAGGGATCTGACGCACGAAGGATCAGGATGCAAAGTGATGACCTTCCCAGACGAGTTAGGGTCGAGCTGTCAGAAGGCGATATCTTCGGTGCTGCCAGATTGTTGAGCTCTCAGGATATGCTAGCGCCAGCCAAAGAAATCCAGTCCCCGTCTGTTGCAGGACTTGCTGTCTGCACTGGGCAGCACGGCCGGTCTTAGGAAAGCTCTTTAGAAACTCTTGGTTAATACCAGCTAGGATGCGCAACTCCTGTGGGTACAGAGGGAGTAGTCCACTCTACCTGTGCATTTTTGCAATCCCGCAAAATCAAACTGTCGAAACGCCTTAAATAGCGCCCAGAGAGATCATCTGCTTCAAGCCGCCAAGTCGTGGGCATCATTACGGTTTCACCAGACGAACCTGGCCTATGGTCCAGAACCATTCTACCTGGTGATGCCCCATAACGCTATGCTATCGCAGACATGTCTTCAGCAAGGTGATCCCCTGGGTTTTTCACTTGTTTGTTTGCTCAACAAAGTTTAGCCACTAGAGTTAACTAACCCTTTTGACTTATCTCGAACAGTCGCGTAGTAGACAAGGTTAACCTGGAGCTGCTAGGTGTCCGCATATTGCCGGACGACATTGCAAATACATTAGACAGTTGGAGAGACAAATTTGACTTCGCCACAGGCAGATTATCCTAATGGGGGGCTCGCTGCGGCCTATTCCTTCTTAGATCTTGTTTTTAGCCACAAGGTTAACACACCTGCTTAGATGTTGCAACCTGTTTTATCACCAAAGGTCCTACAGCAATTTCTTGGACTTAGCTTAGGCATTTTAAAGATCATTCTAAATCCTAAGCCGACTGCTGGGGCAAGGGAACATGTAATGCTCCCGGTTTCTTTGGGCGGCCTATGTGTGCCGGACGTGGTCATGATGGCAGAACCCGCAATCGCGTCGTCAATGACCCAGACGGCGGACAGGGTTAATGCATTATTGGACAGTGATGGGTGGAATGCCTATACCGTTGAACTTCAAAAGCTGACCGACGACTTGACTTTGGTATTTGATTCTCCTCCCGATAATAGGGCTAACCAGAGCAATTGGACAGCTCGGCTACTAGAAAAACGACTAGCAAGTCTGATTAATAGAGCACCTTCTCTTGCTGTTAGAGCCAGGCTTCAAGCTATTAGTACTCAAGGGGCTGGAGCTTAGTTACGCGCCCTACCATGTCCGCGAATTGGGACCCGGTTGGATGACGAGACGACGCGCACAAAGGCAGGGCTACGGCTTGTTGACCTAGTCGTGCCTCACCGATGCCGTTGTGGTGATCTTGTGGACGCGTTGGCCCATCATGGCCTCTCATGCGCGAGTTATTAACGTGTTGGCAATCTGTAAGTTGGCAACCTGTCACCTTTCATTAAAAATATACACAATATACGAGGGTATGCACAAATCAAACGTGTGTACGCGATAAGGCAACACAATCAACACAATTTAGTATAGGTAATACAATAGAGGTTTACCCAGTGTATGCATCAATAGAAAGCGTATACGCAATAAAGCAACACAATTAATGCCTTTTTACTGAATTTGTTGCAGTAACACAATTCAAGGTAAGGATGACTCTCCAGTCTAAGCAACACAAATTACTTTCATAGCGCCCTACCGAAGACTATAAAAAACACCCTTTTTGATCATGTGGAAGAAGTTTTGCATTAAAAGTTGGCGACGTGCACAGCTTTTCCTACTTTCCGAAGCTGTAGTTGTTTACGTATCACGAGACCTCCTGCTGTATTTAATACAAGTAAGGTACTCGGTTCGGTGCAAAAAATCAAATTCTCTACTGGACGTGCAGGTAGCTAATCTTATAAGAGTGAAACATTGCGACAATTCTATTCTGCAGGGGATATCCAACAGACAATTAAAGTTTCTCCAAAAATACTTCAAGCGCAAAGCGATTCTGCTAGCCCGCTCCTGCACGTACTGTATATGGCAGGTGCCTTAGCAAGCTCCTGGCTTATATAGGTAACACACACATGCTTATTTACGCGGACGTCTTTGTAATTCTTGCAAAATTCAGAGAAGTCGAACTTGAAGAAGATGAACTTTCCCGTATAACTGGTTTATTTTATCGGTACATTTGCCTTAGTCTAGAGTAAACCTGACATCTCAACTAACGTTCAATCGACATATACAAATGGCGTTTAAGCCGCGATGGACATGGCCCTTATAAGCCCTCACAAGCGGATATGTTATGTCAGCGGTATGGTTTTGCTACTTTTACTTCTAGTCCTCCTTGGACATGGCCGAGAGTGTTAAGAGGGCGCGAGAGTGCTCGAGCTTGATCGGAAATGTGCCGTCATGGCGTCAGTTGCTTCCGACGGTGGATCTCATAAGGAACGCAGCTGGCTGCTCGCATACTAATGCTGAAATACTAAAGCTGTGTCGCGCTGTGGGGTGTAATGTGGAACCTATTACTACGAACTTACTATTACTTTTTGTTATAGTGAGTTGACAACTTCATATTATATATTAATATATGAAGATACTTACTTTGTTAATATTTTATATAATAATTACTTTGGACTCAAGTATTTTTCTTACCATTGTAACTGTTACTTAGAATATAAGGACGTTCTATTTGCCTTGTTTTTGCGTAGAGTCGTGATCAAAAAACGGAAAAAATCCTCGAAAAATGGTACCCTTGATTCTTCCAAAACGGAAACATTATTTTTCGAGCCAAATATGTCAAACGGCAGCTTGGACGATAAAATTACAACCGCGAACTTCAATGCCATGCGTTATTATTATTCGAACGGAAGACTACGAGGGGACGGCCCTAACAAGAAAACACTCTTTGTAAATGTTACCGTGAACGAGTACCTCTTTGCCGGGTAAGTTGCTCTTTTATGGAATTTTACTATGACTGTTAAGTAAGTCTGCAGACCCTAAAAAAGATCGCTTTAATGAACCTACAATCGTAGGAAGTAGGCAGGCCCCCGCTGAAGAGAAGAAAAGAGCAGGACAGGCAACATTTTCGGAGTCGTCCGCTATTGCACCAATGAATGCCTATAAGAGTTTCTTATATTTTTGTAAACCACCGTTCCCGGGACGCTGGGTTTTATGCTGCCGGACCGACAAAGAGCCTCATTTTGGTGAAGAGATTTGCGTGATACTTCATAATAGGCATCATCTGTGAGTGAGAGGTGGGCCATATCAGTCGATTTGTGCGCCGCTGATACGGCGGCCACCCCTAAGATCACAGCATTTTGAGCTTCATTTGAGATGGACATTAGAGCCTCGTTCAAGACATTTGTTTAAGTCGTTAAATACATTTCTAGAAAAAAAAGAAACTGTTGCAGATGAACCTGCTCCTTTAATAGGTCGGTTAGGTTGTCCAAGAGACGAAGGGGATAGGCAGAGCATAAAAGGTCTTATGTGAACCCCGATAATAAGGGTAAACGCTGAGCCATATTCGGCAGCTTTTTCTTTTGGAATTCCAGTATATTGGTTAATGGTCTGTTTGCATTCAAATAGTACGGTCATGTTTAGTGAGTGCTGCGTGTTTCCATCATCTGATATCGGCCTATCTCCGCAATTCCAGACGCTCCGCGTGTCAATCGGTTGATTTCGTTCTTGTGCTTAGATTAATGCCATTGTCACTCATCGTCAGAACAAGTTATGTTTACGACAAATCGACTCGGTTGCTCTCACGATCTCTCTATAATTCATCTGTGTTCCACCCACGATTTACACCTCGTTCCGCTAATTAAAAATAGTTGCAATTGCCAACCTAGGTACATGCTAAACAGAATAGTGTGGGAATAACCTAAAACCACAACATAAACAGCAGCAGCAAACACACGCTTTAAATATGCATAGCCAACATTTATCTTTAGCGAACATGTATGACAGAAACCTCAACTGTCACCGGACCTAAAGCCACGGGTCAATGACGTTCGGTTATGCCCGAATACTAAAATATGCGCAAGATGTGCAGAAATTAATTAAAATTGGTGTCTTTGTATGCTGCTTTTGATGCAGTAAGGTGTTTCATGCTGGATGCAAGGCCAGTGACAAAAACAAAGTGACCCAAGCATAAACGCGCCAACCCAGTGGCTTTGCTAAGTGTGGGAGGTGTAGTGTGCGGATTGGTCGATCTAACGTTTTATGAATTATTTAGATACGTGTTCCGTCAGCAATGGGATGTGTATCATTTCTGTTTCATCGTTTGTGTATTCTGGAACAGGAATTAGCGGAGGTAGGAGCAAGAAATCACGGATGTTAGTGCCTGTGCCCGCATCGAGTGCAGAACCGCCTGGCGCCGATCAGAGTTCCACTCCAAGCTCTCACTCGACGGCTAAATAAGACATTGTTGGTAATGGGGAACCGCAAAGTTGAGTTGATACCAGCACTAAAGGTCTGTTTTTCAAAAATACACCGATAAGGGTATGCTCAACACCGAGGATAGATGTGAAGCGTATTATATAGAGGCTGTAGAAGCTTCGGTGCAATACTGAAGCGTATTCGCCATGAATCCCAACTCCACAGCTGTCTATACTTCTGTAGACTGCAAAGCAGCCAACGATAGCCTTGCTAGAAAAGACTCTATGACAAGCCACCTTCTCAGTGTTTTCGCTGACATTCGCTGAAGTCGTACTAAGCGGCCGATATAGGTGTAAAGGCGAAATCGGTAAAGAGATCGCTGCAATTGTAGCAAGAAGAATTAAATCTTTTTCTAGGAGTGAATATTGTGTAGACTGAAACAAAGGTATGCTGGCAGAGGTAGCAGTCGTAGAGTCGACAAATTCCCGTAAACCTTCGAATTAGCGCCACTTGAGCAGCCAGACCACGCCTGCTCAGATGAATTCAACAAGAATTACTCTACGGAACTGATAGAGTGCTGACATTCTACCACCCTCTTCCCGACATCTCCAGCAGACGTAAATATTGTTATGCTGACGGAGACGTGGGCCACTAAAGGGTTCAATCTGCCTCGCCTCTATCCTATCCACTTCCTGGCCTAGCATGAAACAAGCACCAGGCGCCTTAGCGGTAGAGTGTCAATTTTCTGTAATCATAGAGTCGGGAAGCTCCATGCTGCACTCGCCGAAGTAGTCTGTGGAGATTGCCAGAAAGGACGCTTAATCCCTGTCCGTTCTATTCTTTTCAGCGACTTTTAATCGAGCTAAAACCTCAGGGATCTGACGCACGAAGGATCAGGATGCAAAGTGATGACCTTCCCAGACGAGTTAGGGTCGAGCTGTCAGAAGGCGATATCTTCGGTGCTGCCAGATTGTTGAGCTCTCAGGATATGCTAGCGCCAGCCAAAGAAATCCAGTCCCCGTCTGTTGCAGGACTTGCTGTCTGCACTGGGCAGCACGGCCGGTCCTAGGAAAGCTCTTTAGAAACTCTTGGTTAATACCAGCTAGGATGCGCAACTCCTGTGGGTACAGAGGGAGTAGTCCACTGTACCTGTGCATTTTTGCAATCCCGCAAAATGCCAACGGTGATGGTCAAACTGTCGAAACGCCTTAAATAGCGCCCAGAGAGATCATCTGCTTCAAGCCGCCAAGTCGTGGGCATCATTACGGTTTCACCAGACGAACCTGGCCTATGGTCCAGAACCATTCTACCTGGTGATGCCCCATAACGCTATGCTATCGCAGACATGTCTTCAGCAAGGTGATCCCCTGGGTTTTCCACTTGTTTGTTTGCTCAACAAAGTTTAGCCACTAGAGTTAACTAACCCTTTTGACTTATCTCGAACAGTCGCGTAGTAGACAAGGTTAACCTGGAGCTGCTAGGTGTCCGCATATTGCCGGACGACATTGCAAATACATTAGACAGTTGGAGAGACAAATTTGACTTCGCCACAGGCAGATTATCCTAATGGGGGGCTCGCTGCGGCCTATTCCTTCTTAGATCTTGTTTTTAGCCACAAGGTTAACACACCTGCTTAGATGTTGCAACCTGTTTTATCACCAAAGGTCCTACAGCAATTTCTTGGACTTAGCTTAGGCATTTTAAAGATCATTCTAAATCCTAAGCCGACTGCTGGGGCAAGGGAACATGTAATGCTCCCGGTTTCTTTGGGCGGCCTATGTGTGCCGGACGTGGTCATGATGGCAGAACCCGCAATCGCGTCGTCAATGACCCAGACGGCGGACAGGGTTAATGCATTATTGGACAGTGATGGGTGGAATGCCTATACCGTTGAACTTCAAAAGCTGACCGACGACTTGACTTTGGTATTTGATTCTCCTCCCGATAATAGGGCTAACCAAGGCAATTGGACAGCTCGGCTACTAGAAAAACGACTAGCAAGTCTGATTAATAGAGCACCTTCTCTTGCTGTTAGAGCCAGGCTTCAAGCTATTAGTACTCAAGGGGCTGGAGCTTAGTTACGCGCCCTACCATGTCCGCGAATTGGGACCCGGTTGGATGACGAGACGACGCGCACAAAGGCAGGGCTACGGCTTGTTGACCTAGTCGTGCCTCACCGATGCCGTTGTGGTGATCTTGTGGACGCGTTGGCCCATCATGGCCTCTCATGCGCGAGTTATTAACGTGTTGGCAATCTGTAAGTTGGCAACCTGTCACCTTTCATTAAAAATATACACAATATACGAGGGTATGCACAAATCAAACGTGTGTACGCGATAAGGCAACACAATCAACACAATTTCGTATAGGTAATACAATAGAGGTTTACCCAGTGTATGCATCAATAGAAAGCGTATACGCAATAAAGCAACACAATTAAGTATAATTAACACAATAAACGTGTAAAACTTTATAACCAACCTTATACAAGTTTAATACCTAAACAGTACAAAAAATGAAGAACGGTTCGCTCTGAGTCTCTCTTCAGCTGTAAGAGAAGATGCCGTTTAAACATTGCGGGCCGGCTTCCATTTCGAAGCGCCAATGGCAGCTCGTTCCAGATCGTAGGTAGCATGTAGGCCAGGGAGAGCCGAAGAAGGGTGAGTCTGAACCTTGGCGCCCTGTGTGTCTCCCTGAACCTGGCGCGGAACATGCCTAGGGTCGGTGGGGTGGCTGAGATGAAAAAAAGGCTCCTGGCCTCAGTGGCCGAATTAACGGCGCTATACGCAACCCCAGTCTGGGGGACATGGCAATGCGGACGACGGAAAACAGGGGGGCACTAAGGTTGATCCAATGAATGCTGGCAATCAGGGTAAGCCGGGCATATCGAGCAGTCTCGACCGAAGCTCTCTTGGTCCTAGCCAAGATGCTGCCATGGAACCTCCTAGTTGCTGAACGAAGTAAAATGTATCTAGAAAAAGGTCTGGATCTTACCAGGGCCAGTAGTGCCACCATATCGGCCTGGCATGAGGAATGGGCGCAGGTAATATTCGGTGTGACTATAGGGAGCTGGACCAAGAGTCTGGTACCGGTCCTCAGATACCGGACCCGCCGACACGGGGAGCTTTCCTACTGGACGAAGGTTCTGACCGGACACGGCCAGTTCCAGAGCTACATGTCAAGGATAAAGAAGGCCGTCAGCGATATCTGCGTACTGTGCGACTCTGGAGAGACGGACAACGTGGATCATACTATTCTGCGGTGTAATGCTCTCAGAGAAGCACGGGGCGCAGCACCAGCCGCTGTGAGAGGAGGTGGTCGCCCATATGTCTTCGGCGGAGGCATGGAGGGAGGCGACGAATTTGTTCGACGCCGTTTTGATACCCAAGACAGCCAAGGAAACGGCCAGGCGGGATAGGTTTGAGCGGGTCTCTTGGGAGAGTGGTCGAGACGAGGAGCCGAGGGAGGGGGGAGAGAGTGGGGAGCAGCCAGGCCCTCATGGTCTCGACGTACCCTCACAGGACGGATTACAAAATGGCGTCCCTCTATCCACCCGCAGGTTGCTAGTGACGCATGTGCATCATGCGTTCCGGAAACCTCTCGGAAAAAAAGAACCTGTGTTGGTCAAGGCCAAAAGCACAATCTGTAGGGATAACATTGGTTTGCACCTTATCGACTAGCACGGCTCACTTTAAGCGTGTCAGCTAATCAAGTTTGAGAAGCCCGAGCCTGGTGTACTATGAAGTCAGACTTGCGCGACAAGGAAGATCTGTTATGGCTCTAACCGCGCCATTCGGAACGACGCTTAGCGAAGCCTGGGTTCTCCTCAAACGCACGAGTGAGGCCACTACGGGATGGCAGACCCTGAGATTTGACCTCACTTGGCTGTCCTATTTCATATGCTGATGTAGCACAATGCCAAGCTATTCTGAATTGGAGCTGAGAGGAATAGCAGAGCTGTCTACTTAAAGGGAGATATGACCAGTTTTGAACTTCTGTCTCGATGCCCGTTGTGGGGTGTGGTAAAGAACGAGTGCCGTGATCGTCGGGTTAACGACAAGACCAAAGCTTTGAAATGAAGACATGGCCTTTTCAATACCGGTTTCAACGTGCTAAAGATTATACTTATACTGATTATTGGACAAGTAGGAGAGTGAGACGCGGAACAAAAGTGGTGTCGTCTGCATAAACAAATTGGGCGGCACTCTACGTACCTCTCGATGCCCCGCGGGACAAAATTCATGTAGGTGATGAACATGGAACATCCAAGAACCGACCTCTAATGCGTGCTAGTGGATAAAATTCCCGTCGCAGACCTTAGAGCTCCCACCATCACAAATTGCCACCGTCCACTAAGATAAGATTTAAACTAAGATGTTACTGCTGGTGCGCAGCCCAGTTGCTGAAGCATCTTAAGAATTATACTGATCAAAGCAGTCAAGAAATGCACCAAGGCACATCTTTCTATCATCTCCCACTGCCAGCTCAGTTGATCGTGGCTCTCTAAAACCGAATTGATTTTTAGAAAATAAATCTAAGTCGTTTAAATGGCGCTGTTTCAGCTGTTGTTTAGCAAGCTGTTTAAATACCTTCAAGACGCAAGACACAAATGATATCGGGCGATAGTTATTAGGTTGGTCTCTCACGCCCTTTTCTTTATATAGCGGAATCAACATGTCCCGAGGCGTTCCGGAAACACGCTGTTTTAATTGAAATATTGAATACGACAGCTGGAGGAGCCGCTAAGATGTCAAAGACTTTATGAGTGGAATTTACCTGGCACGTTTCCATCGCTTTCGAGTGAGTCTGTCTTTACGTCTTTAGCAGCGATTCGCAGTTCCTGAGCTGTAATAGCACTAAAGGAAAATGCGTTGGACTCTGAACTCCATAGGTTTAAGATAAAATTGTCAATTGGCTCTTGAGGGGGGGACCAAAGATGTAGTTTTTATACCAATAGATGAGAAGAAATCATTCAGTGTGTCCACTATCTCCTGAACCTCCTCCAGTTTCCTGTTTTCAACTAGTAGTCGACTTGGCACCGCTTCTGACTTTTTCCAGGGCCGCAGATTTTATTTAAGAAACTCCAGAGCTTGGCAGAGCGGTTACGTACAGCTGCGAACTGATCTTCGTAGTAGGTATCCCTAGCCTTTTTCAGTTCTACTTTGTACAACACCCGCAATTTCTGGAACGCCTCTTTGTCATCTGTGCACCGTGTGCTAATCCACTGACGGCGAGCGTGATCGAAGGCTCGAAGGCCTCGTTGGGATCAGTTGAGTTGAGAACAGAAGACAAATCCACCCTGGTGACACCGTCTTGAAACCTTCGTTGGCTGTTTTCATCGAATCTTCTATTGAGATTCGCTGCGATCGAGATTGGTTTCATCGTTAACGACGATAAAGATACCTTATTACCCGTAAGTGCGATCCCTACTGGGTAATGGTCGGAAAAGACCATGTGAGGGATACGGACATATCGCTCACAATTCGCGTTAGCGAAGTGGTCTATACACAAACCAGCTGACACTTCAGCGGATCTAAGATTGGGATGAGTGATACTATTGGTTCTTGAAGTACACCCCGACAACATAGCCATAAAATCCAGGGCGGTGGATTTTCAGCCTAATAGCCTGCACACTCCCGTCAACACTCGATCGTGTCGTCGATTCCACCAGATCAAGTGCAGAGTGCGCATGGATTAAGAGACCGCCTCAATTTCCACCAGGTCGGCAGACCTACTGGTGTAGCCTTGTAAGTTAAACAAGGCGGCGTCAGGCTCATCAAACCAGGTCTCACTCATCACCACTACATCACAGTCCACACGTAAGCTATCCATAAGGAGCGTGATATCATCGAACCTCGTTCCAGGTCGGAGGACCCGTGCATTTACATGCAATCCTGCAAAGCTGGTGTAGTCATCAGAAAGGTCATTCAGAGAAACAAGCCTACAGAAACGAGAAGCCTCCTGTAGGTCGATGTTTTTAAGGGGACTAGTCATGGATGACGGGATGCCCAACCGGACCTTTTGGCGGCCGACATTGAGCACCTTTCCGCCCACGTCCTCGGAAGTCGTTAAAGAAAGTTCGCGTCCTTAGGCCTTGTTATTATTAATTTATTTATTTAAAATGCACCCTGTTTGGATTTGTAAATACGAACATGATATTAATAACAAACATGGTAAAATGAATTATGAGCATTCTCGCTGAAGCTGAGAAAGCGACACGGATTCCGTACAATCAGGTAGGTGGTAGAGGGGACATGGACCGCCACAACGACGGCATTTGCAGTCCTCCTTGGGTTCATGAAAGCCAGCAGACCGGGATAGTAGATGACGAAAACCGTGAACACTGTTTATTAAATAGTGAGGTGACAACATGGCTGGAAAGAGTCCTTCCATGCCTGGTTAGGCATAGCTGGTGATAGATAAAACTCTCTGGGAATTAGAGACACTTTTTCAGAATACTCATGCCGAAACGTTTCCAGAGCGACTGTCTGTGGCAAATTAAAGCGGTCTACAAGTTCATCAATAAATGATATTGAACCCGCGAGCATGTATACTAATCTGTTGCGCGAATTTGACGGAAGGTCAAGTACTCGCGTCAAGAAAGCTGGCTTCACCCTATCCAACTGCTATAACTGCAAAGTGCTGAGATGTTTTCATGTCACTTGAATACCGTAAGCAGCTACGGATGCCACTTTGAGCGTGAATAATGTCATGGCCGTTTGGACGGGCAACTGTTTGGTTTCTGATACCCGCTGCCGCGATAAGCGCTTTTCTACAACGTTCAGTTACATGTTGTGAAAAAGTTGTACCTCGAGACGAGAAAATTACACCGAGATAGCAAAAAGTTGCACAACAAACTGCACTTGCTCACCGTAAAATCGCGGGTTATCTGCGCGGGCTACCACGCCGAAACTTAACAGCCTTGTTTTTTGACGGACCTGACACCCATCATCATCAAGGAGAATTTGGTTAGCCCTCAGAAGTGCGCAAAGTAGAGTGAGCATTCGCGGTCCAACTCCAGCCTGTCCAAACTTCTTTAAGACAATGTCTCGGGGTGTGATTAAGGCAGAAATTAAATCAATAAAAACCGCAAACAAAGGGAGTTTTTTTTTTCGGTTTAATGAGATTGTGATCTGCTCGAGAAGTACTTAGCAGGCTGAGATAGTGGAACGTTCGGTCCTGAAGCCATGCTGCTCATCTGGAAAAAAAACCCAGTACTGTCAGAAAATCCGTGAGAAGTCTCGTCACTATGCTTGAGAGTAGTTTGTAGACACAACTTCATTTTGATATCGGCCGCCACGCAGCAGGGTCCGAAGGATCTCCTTTTCTATTTGTAATTACTTTAAGTAGGCATACAATTTCTGGCCCGAATGCCTTGTCATTTCGTATACGAGCGAGGGCAACATTGACTTTGTCTAGACTAAACGGTTCATCAAGAGCCTCAGCGAAAAATCTCTCGGGAGTTTTGAGCTCGTACGAAATAGGAATCTCGAGACGTACCGTATCCGCGAGGGCGAAAGCTGCTTGAAAGTGGCCTAAGAGTTTTTCAGATGGGATTGGACAGCTCGTTAAGTTGTTAGGCGTTCTTGTTGGTCGGCAAATGACCGTCTCTTGAGGTCTTGAAGCTTCCGAAAATGCTGTCGTGTGATTGAGTAAATAGCCGCCGCAGCGGGGTCATAGGACGATTGGTGGAGGGCTGTAAGTAGAATTTGCCTCAGCGCAAAGCAATCACTGTCGTACCAGCGCGGAGAGCGCCGCATATTTGGTAATGATTTAGAAGCTGAGTTTATAAGGACGCTGGTGACCTCAGCTATTGCCTCTTTAAGGGAGGCGTGCTGTAGCCTGTCAGGGTTAATCCGAGAAAGCAGCGAAATAACCATGTTGTTATCAAGGCGCTTCCCTACGCCGGTGCGTCGTTTATTAGCTCTAATCGATTTAATAGAGAGCTTGAGAACTACGGGGATATGTTTCTTAATCCTCGTCAGTAAGACGTGGAAAGCCGGCTCTTCACATATCACACAATTTGGTGGGGCTGAAGTTGCAAAAATGTCGATTGTTGAGCATCCCGTTCCTCCCATAGAGCCAACGCGTTGCAGGTTGGCATCGGCCTAATAAGTGGGGGTGCCTCTATCGGTACACACCCACAAACCGTATGCATCGAGTGACTCTAACAGAGCGGTAGTCCGTTCACTCGGGGGTCCTGCTCCAGCCGACAATTGAGATCCCCAGCTAGCAGTATTGTCTGACCAACGTCAACAAAGCATTTAGCAATACTAATCTTCTCCAGTAATTAGTCTGTACTGTCACCGCTTCCCGAGTTAGCACTGCTGTACATGGCAATCAACAAAAGTGTGGATGACGAAAGGACTACAACATTATTCTCTGAGTAGAGCAGGTTTATGTTTCCAAGGCAGGGACCAGTAAGAACAGATACGCCATTTGTGGGACGACCGCGAGCGACTCGTTGAGAGCAACAGTGAAAACTATAATACCCGGGGACATCGAAACGTTGAACGGAAAATGTTTCTGTCAGGACAACGACGTCGAGTCCTGATAGGTGGTTACATAGTCCAGATTCTCTCATGCTTTGAACTCCTTCGCAGTTAAATTGGCATATTACTAGTTGTGGTTACGTTTGTATTGATTCCTTGCCTTCGGCGTCCGCCAGTTGTTGTGCTGTGAGTTAAACACTGTTTTGAGCTCTTTAAGGTCTTGCATAATTTTTATGACGTACTCTTGGAGATTGGGTTTCGGAGGTGGTATAGTCTGACGTTGTTGTTGCACGGTAAAGCGACGATTTACTGGCCCTGCTGGTCGATAACTCAAATTTGTTGGTCGATTCCTCAGGGTTGTTGGCCAAGAAGCGGGTTTCCAAACCTCCTCCCTTGGCAGCTCTACGATGCTCAGGATAACCCTGGCCACTTTTTCCTTTTTTGCGAGTTTCCTGTTTGGAAAATCCTTTTTTGAAACGTCTTTTTAACTTAGTGTTAAAAAAGCGTACGACGCTTCTGGCAGTTGCTTGGGCTATTTGATCTGCCGTTTCGGGGCAGTACTTCCTTTGACTAAATCGAACATGATCCGATTGAATTTTTGTCAGAGGCATGTACCTTAGAAGATTACCTTTAGAGAGACTCTGCAGATTTGAACTGGCTTTTTAACAGTACTCTGGGATTGTCACAGGAACTGAAAGCACCGCAAATTCTGAATCAGGGTGGCTTGCCTTTAGCCACTCAGCAAAGCCACGGACAGCTAATAACATTTTGGTACCTTTACTACCAAAATTCGTGGGATAGCAGTCGGCCAAGATCAGCAACTCGAACCAAAGCAGACTATCTGTTCCTTCCATGTCCACCAAGTTGCTAACATCGGATGACCGCAAAACTCAACGATTTAATAAACCGTTGGAGGTTCATTGATGTATCCAGGGTTACAACCTCCAAGATACACGAAAGCCGTACCCGGGGCATCCTTCCGATATCTCTCCTCGATGAAACAAGGATGAAGCCATCCAGTTCACCGTCGTCAGATTCATCTGGCCGGGGGCCCCCTTCCGCCAAACCAGAGCCAACCCGCTCTTGATCTTTATCTGCGAGCTCGTTATTGTTGCTCTTGTAGCCAGCAGCATCCACGTTCTTGTTTGACACGATGCTGGCTGCTGTTCCCTCCTTCGGCTGTGTCTCGAGTTCGCCCTGCGGTTGCATGTTCTTAACCGTTTGTAAGGCGTCTTCCTTTGCGTATTGCGTTTTGTCCCCGTCGGCTATCCTCCATTTTTCACAGTGGCACTACGGCGCTTCTCGTCCTCGGTGCTACTTTTCCGTACTCACTCTCACTCTCTCAGCTTCAACAACCGGAGAGGCACAGTAGCAGCAGCGCACAGATCCGTGTTGCTGCTTTTCTCTGTTATTTGATGTCACTAGCCGTCTCTCCGCCGTGCCGCTTCTCCGTTGCCACTTTAGCAGCGACGACGACAACATCAACAACGGCGAAAAGAAGATAGGAGAGGCAGTAGCTACGTAATACACAGCAGCGGTGAAGACAGTTCAGCGCACTATGGTTATGTCAGCCACTCCCTATTTCCTCTCCCCGACGGGATAGCGCTGCTCTTGTTCCGTCTCCCCTGCAGTGGCGTAGTCCTTTCGTCACCGATGGGCGCTCTTTCAATGTCTGGCGTCTGCGCTGGTTCGCCCGCTATCTGCACGTTTAATATTTAAATGTACATACTATTTAAATAACGCCTTTAGTCGCACACTTAGATCTGCCAGCTTCCCGTGTGTGTAGAGCCCTTTGATCTGTCGAGGGATGATGGAAAAAGACCTGACGGCCTGACTTTGACGCCTTTTGAGCTTAGCCGCATGCTTGTTTGGGACGCAACTGTAACCAAATCATCAGTCCCTTCGATGGTGCAGGTGTGGACCGAGCAGGTCATGCTTCCAGGTTAGCTGAGGCTAGCGAATGCAGAAAGTACTCTAGCCTTGATTACCCGCACAAATTTTGTCCGATGAAGTATCTCGAAAAATCGGATACTTTTCTTCTCCGAGAGTCTAAACGTCCACCTCATAGGTGGCTGACTCTTAGCGGTCTGACCCCCTGCCCGCTTAATTCTCCACAATTCATCAATTTCCTTGCAGTAATGTTTAGGACCAGCGATTCCGTAACCAGAAAACTCTGCTTGATCTATGTCCGGTATGAGGTCACTCTGAGCGAAATACAGCGCATTGACACCGTTTTTACGGTGGAAGACGTGATCCTTTGAGAGGGTTTAGAGAACAACAAAGCAACCGGCCCCAATCAAGTAAGGAATGAGCATCTAAAAAGCGCACCAATTTTGGTTCTATGCTGAGAGGCACTATTCAACAAATGCTTCCGTGTTGACATAATCCCGTCTCAATGCCTCGAAGGTACACTGTTTATCATTCCTAAAATAATTGTGCTCCAACGCACTACTGAATAGCACGGTTTCGACCAAATCGGTTTATAATGACGACATGCATCAACCTGCTGGAGGCCATCAGGGAGGCTCGGGCAAAGCCCCAACCCCTGTAGGCTGTAATCGTAGATTTTATTGCCGCCTTCGATTTAGCGTCCAGAGACACTATTCTGCAAACTCTGGTCAAAGCTGGTCTCCCTTCTGTCGTTCTCAATCTATCGGTGGCAGTCCTGCAAAGCAACAACATCAGAATAGATGACTGTGCGCACAAATTGCTTTTTTTCTCTAGACTATGGACGTGGTGCAGGGTAACAACTTAAGCCCATTACTTTTCTCAGTCCATATCTAGGACCTACGCGCGAAAATCTGGGGTCTGAGAAATCTGGTAAACGTGATTATACGCAGGTAGTCTCGCTATTTACGGGAAAAGTCGCTTTCAGGTTCAACAGGCTCTAGCCAGACTTCACGCGACCACGTCTGAGCTTGGACCGATTGTAAATCTGACGACGACAGTAGCCATAAAGTTCAGAACGGGCGGGCGCTTAGTTACTAACGATGGGCTTCGTTTGGCCGGTTCTGGCCTACCCTACGTTAGTAAGTCTCCCTACCGCTGGCTGCTTCTAACGTCGAACTGCCGATCTTTCCGTCAGCATATCAAGAAAGAATGCAGAAAGGCACTGACAGCAATGACTACAGTTAGACTTCAGCAACTGTTGTCTAAGTAACCTGAGTACAGTGTACCTCAGGGAAGTCCTGGGCCCTCCATAGACAGCCCGCAATTGACGTGTCTATTTCCTCACGGACACCCCTTATTCGTCGAGAAGCCAAGGCCACGTTTCGACCTGCTGATATCTCCCAATTACGTCAACATTCTTCAAACGCTTTATGAATGCTTTGATATAAAGCGCCCTCCGAGAAAGAGAGAAGAACCTAGACATGGACACTTCATTTGCGTGAATTCGATCCTACTCTGCGAAAACCCAGAAAGCTTTGTACGTATTTGGCCATCATCAACCCGGGAAAGCGGTTTTCATTTAGGTATACATGCATATAGTCCAGGTATTACATATTCAGAGCAGATTGAGTTAGTCTACCAGCTTCTCAACTACAAAAAAGCAGCGCAAGCCATAGTTTATAACTTCCTTTAGCAGAGTTCCGTTTTTAACAAGTATGAGGTAAGTGTACTTAATGTGTACTGTTCTTTCGTAGTAAAAGAGTGCCGGTGTTAGGTGCCGGCGTATCCACAGAGAAGCTCGGAGGACTGGACCGCAACATAATGTCCTCTGAGGGTAACTGGTGAACGCCTGGAGCTGGGTGATGCTGGCCCGTTGAATTGGATATGTTGGCGATTCTCCTTCTCGAAACTAAGACATTTTTCAAGAATAACAGTTTTGCCACACTAGCAATATCGCTTCGGTGAGTTTGGCCAGAGCAGGGCGCGCAATAGTCGCACCGGGGTGCCTGACCGATGCGGGCATGGGTTTAAAATGTGACTATTTTCCCCTCTTAGAATACGCGATGGTTTTTGCAAATAAGATAAATGGAAAAGCAGACATGTAGGGC
>QVRM01002383.1:0-58221 GCA_003439945.1 Dermanyssus gallinae
TTAGGCGTAAAGAGGAGGAAGACGTACTGAGACTATAGAACAAGTTGTTCAAGACGAAGCGGTTAACAGGGCGATGATATGGTGGATTCACAGTTCACACTCACGTCCCGTAAAGAGAAGCGCTTGGCGGCGCGAGAACTGAAGCAGTTGGACAGCTTAGAGATGATCTTAAAGCAGGTACCATAGGCACCTCAAAGTCGTCTTTCACAACGACCCACCGAAGAAATACGCCCGTTAACTTTGAAGAAGGGTCACTGCTAACTTTATTTAAGGCAATTCACACATTGTCCCCAGGAAGTAGAATTTCTGGTGACAAGTCAAGTATCGCCGTTTGGACTTCTAACATGGAGTCAGCAACTTCTCTGTTGAACATCAAGCAACTAAACGGGATACAAGTAAAGGCCTCATGCCAGCTATAGCTTCATTCAAGGCAAGAATTCAAGGTGTTAGCATCGCCTTCACGAGGCAGAAATCCTAGAGGAATTAAAAGACTTAGGAGTGACTCAAGTTCGTCGCCTGCACGCCACTCGGGGCGATGTACGGAAGCCCTTAGACCGGGTGATACTTACATTTGACCGGCAACCACCGATCTCTATATTTCTGGGTGATAAGTCGCACGCCGTAGTGCTCGAACCGGATCAACCGATGGTCTGCTTTAAATGCCTCCGACCCGGTCATATAGCAAGTCAGTGTAGCCTACAAAAAATCTCTCGTAGATGTGGAACCGAGGGGCATATAGCCGCTTCATGTTCAAAACACACCTCGGTGTGTTAATTGCCGTGGACCACATCCTGCTGGAGCGTCTTCATGCCCGATACTTTTTTTCCTTAGAGAGAAGAGTAGACTCATCAGTGAGGCCCGTACACTCCAGCAGGTGAACGGTAATCACCCCGCAGCAACTATAGAAGAAGCTTGCAAACAAGCGCCTATACCGGCCGATATCGCCATTGGACAAAAAACATATGCCGCTGCGGTTAGAGGTATAACTACCTCTGAGGATGGAAACCCATCAATAATTTGCCTAGGCCCAGGAACCCGCCGAAAAAGAAACGAATGCCGCGGCAACAACGAGCTGGATCGTTTAGAAGGTCTCGTGTTATTTTACCACGGCGCCGGGTCAATGCCAAGGCCCACAAGACGCTCACCAACCTGTCGTCACTGTCTGGCCTTCTTTCAGTAGTCAGCCCAGAGCTAGCTAAGGCGATCGAAACTATTACTGAAGTTCTTCAGCCCCTACTTGCGTTACTTCCACTTGTTGAGAAGCTTAAACACACCTCGTCATAATGGAAGACCACGCCTATCTGCCATCCGGGAGCTCTTCAACCCCAACAACAACGACGAGACTGCTGGTACAACCTAACATCGTAGACGCCGAACCTAGCCTGAAAGTTCCCTGCCCGGTGTGTGGCCTACTATACACCAGGCGTGGCTTACTACGACACACTAGAGCAAAAACACCAGACAGATATAGCACCGTCTCCCGATATTGACACGAGTCACCCCGCCGATCAGTTAAAGATATCCTAGTCAACTTCAAGACATTAGTAAAACTTTTATGTTAGTACGTATCACACCAAAATCCATTATGCATATCTTAGCCTTGACCCTCACTAAGGTGCTCGATGATGTTCACACTCAGAACAGTTTCCACGCTTGGTTAGCCTTATTTTCCTTCGTACCGGTCATACTCCGCCTCCCAGCGAATAGAAATATCAACCAATCATTAGCGCAAATCATAAGGAAGAATCTCCGGGATTACGAGTGCGGCACCAGGTTGCATAACCTGACGGCCCACAGAACCGCTCAAAGAAACGCGCAAACCCACGCTGACTTCGACGTTGCTAGAAGAGTCTTAACCAAGTTATCTGAAGGAGACGGCACCATTGCTGCTAGAATCCTAATCTCTACAGACACGTTTTCATCTGGCGAAGATACCGCCAACGCACTAAGAGCGAAACACCCGCCCGCACCAGCAGAGCCTATATGGCCTGAGCCACCATCAACAGATTCTGGATCCACAAGCAAGGAAGACATTTTTGCTGCTGTTCAATCTTTTCCCAGAAGTTCCTCAGCAGGATTATACTTTATCCGTCCAAGACTACTAGCCGACTTGCTGTCCCCAAACCTCGGAGAAACAGCCAATAAATTGGCAATATCTATCGCCAAAGTTGTTAACATATTGCGCTTCGGGCAACCACCAGCGGAACTTTTACCAATCATTTTCGGCGCTAAATTATTTGCATTGAAAATGAAGTGCGGCTCTATCCGACCGATAGCATGCTCATCATGCCTGCGCAGGATTGCTTCGAAGGTCAGCATAAGAGATAACACAGGACAGCTCGCACACCTAATAGACGACCGACAACTGGGGTTCTCGGTCAAAGCCGGAGTAGAAACAGCGGTTCATACAACTCGCTCTTTCCTGGCCTCCAGGACTTGCCCTACGTACTTGCTCAAGTTGGATTTTTTCAAATGCGTTTAATACGATAAGAAGAGACCATTTGCTAAGGACAGTCAAGGACTCAACCCCAGACATGTACCATTATGTCGAGTCCTCATATAGACGTCCAACTTGCCTTGTAACGTCTGACCTAATACTATCGTCCGAGACAGGTATACAACAAGGAGACCCTCTGGGTCCACCTTTATTTTGCCTGGCAGTTAACGACCTGATCAAATCGCTCGAAAGCCCGCTTAACATGTGGTACTTGGACGATGGCGTACTCGCAGGCAACGCCTCTACAATCGCTAGTGACATACAGAAGATTATCGATTTCGAGAACGTAAGCGGCTTAGCCCTGAATCCCTCGAAATGCACACTGTTCGTATGGAATCCTGATGCAGATTCAACAACCTCTGAGATCACGCACTTGTTACCGGGCTGCAAGATACTCAGCGCAAACGAAGTAGAGCTCCTAGGGGTACCCCTACTTCAGGAAGGCGTCGCCCCCGGGTTGCAGAAGTGGTTGGATAAACTGAATACCTCTTCGGAGCGCCTTCCTTTGATAGGTTACCATAGCGGTCTTTACCTGCTAAGGTGCTCTTACTCAGCCACACGCCTAACTCATATTCTGAGGGGTATCGAACTTATCGGCGAAACGGACGAGCTACGACGCTTCAATGATCTTACAGCCAATACAATAACCAATCTGCTTAACATCAAACTGGACGATACAGCCAAACGACAGATGTTCTTGCCAATAGCCAACGGGGGACTTGGCTTACCAGACCCGACAATATTAGCACTCCCTGCGATAGTTGCTGCCACCCACCAGGTTTCCGGCAAGGTCTGCGAACTTCTTGACGAAGTCGGCCAGCTCGAATTTACCTCCATGCGAGATCGAGTCACGAGTAATTTGGTTGAGGTTCTTGGAACTTCACCAAATAACGTCGCATCTCAGAGTGAGTGGTCGGCCATGCTAGCCGATCAACATGCTTGTTTACTTATTGATCAAGCTGACAGTGACTCTACTAGGGCTCGGCTTAGGGCAACCTCCGCAAAACATGCAAGCGATTGGCTACACGCCCTAGTGCATCGTTAGGAACCTTACTGGATGATGCCACTACAAGAATATGCGTTGGCCTCCGACTTGGTACGCCGCTCGTTCACCCTCACATATGCCGATGCGGGGAGCCAGTAGGCATTAGAGCTCACCACGCTCTATCCTGCGCCCTCAGTGAAGGTCGTCGACCACGTCACGCGGCTATCAACGACACAATAGCAAGGGCCCTGAGGACGGCAGGCTACCCAAGATCACTGGAACGAACTGGACTAACCAGAAACGACGGCAAGCGTCCCGACGGGATGACTCTCATCCCCTTTGAACGAGGCCGTACCCTCATATCAGGGATGCCACCGTAACCGACTCACTTTCACCCTCAATGGTCGGTTTCGGTTCACTTAGAGCTGGTCACGCCGCGACCCAAGCAGAAACGTACAAGATGAACAAATATGCCGAACTGGCAAGAGCCCATAACTTCAGCCCAGTGGCCTTCGAAACCTTGGGACCACCGGGCCCCTTGACTGAAAGAAATTGGGCGAACGATTAAAGATAACTACTGGGGACAAGAGAGCCGCACAATGTTTGCGCCAAAGACTTTCCATTGACGTCCAGCGGGGCAACGCGATCTCAGTTTTGGGGTCGCTTGCCGAATGGTGCACACCAGGGCTGTTATAGGCTGAAAGTTAACACGTTCATTTACACAGGATTGTAATATAAATTTATTAATAAAAATCCATTACCTATCCGATCAACATATTTAAAAACGTACTAGCCTCTATTTAATTAAAGTCATCTAAGGTTGTTAAAAAAAATTGATATTGTCCTATACCTAAGCATATAAGGATTGGGCGACGAAGCAACTGCGTTAGCTATCTAAATAGAGTTGAATTCAAGCGCTGTCAACTAGAAAACATAACAGCAACGCTATGTATTGTACACGGGAATAATTAAGTCATTTTCCTCGTAAAAAAAGACGGTTATGTTAACAATGAAACGTCGCTCGCCAACGTTCATACTCTTAGCCTTGAATTAAAAACATTTTTTAATGTGGTTGTTTTTAATTCTAGACTACGTCCCCGTCACCTACGGGCTTGGAACTTAACCTGTGGCATATCTTCAATGCACCGAGGTCCGGACATGTTAAGATATCTAGGGTTTCCCCAACAGTCCTTGTGGCAGCATGGCCGCTGACTCTCAGCGGTATGGTTCATCATCTATTCTCAAAGAGCATCGCTCAAAGAAAATTCGATCAACAACAGGGATCGAACCGGCGACACCCCGATAGATGACAACCATGACTAGCGCACTAGTCCCCTAGACCACGCCGCCACTGTACCCTTAGCCTAATGGCTCGCATACTCGAGCCTGTCAATTAGAAATAATATTGTGTCGAGTTCGTTTGGTTGGCCTTGGAGTTTAATTCGAATGCTACGTCTCGTGAAGCTTTGCTACACGGTCTAGTGTAAGACACATGAAATGATTCCAACATAGTTAAGTAAACAAGGCAATTTATTAGCTTTCTGTTTGATATATCACGTCTGTTACATCAATTCAAGTAGATTTCACAATGGCGCATGGTACGCCTGCATTGCCATGTCTCTATTATTATCGACACCAGACACGTTGCCATATGTGTGGTATCATTATTCCTTTCATTGCAATTTGCTTACAAAGAATTCCGATGCAACTAGATATCTTATTTAATATTAATAAATCCATCTCTGGTTGTTTTCCTTTGTCGGCTTTTTGGACTATTTCCATACGTCGTGTACATGGTTATCACTGCGTTGCCGTTGAGAATCTATATATAATAGCAGTCACTGGTGTGTCTGCCAAGATTTTTTTGCCCTAACAGATAGCTTGAGTCACCACTTAGAACAATTCAAATGTAATTAAATAAACGTTTTGCCGCTGCAATCATTTTTCATTAGTATGCAGCAGCCTTGTTTGATTCACTTTGACGAGTGCAAGCTTAAGTGTGAAGGCTTTTTTAAGCAAATTCAACAATGCTAAAAAAGCAATTCAACACACACACACACAATTTCTGATCTCTTCAATTTGTGTGTAATTCGTTCGCAGTTTACAACACAAATACCAATCGCCATTATACGTTGTACTCCAAGCATTTCGTTGGTATTTGTCTTCTTCAGGCTCTATTTTTCCCACACTACTTTTTACATGCCAGCCCACAGTCCACCGAAAGATGAGCGGTTTATATCGCCAGCGCTAGTCGGTCGCGTACTGTCTAGCCGGTATTGGCTCATCAGTATGTATGGATCACATGTTCAGTAATACTGAGGTACTACCTTAACGAGCATAAGGTCACCATTCGCGGACCAGTACACATAACCGTAGCGTTGTGCACAAAAAGACACACACTTTTTACAAACAGGTGTGTAGTATAGGTATGTATATTCTTTGTTGCTGATCAATCTACGGTATTTGTTTTATAAATAGCTTGTTAATAAATCCTAGTTAACACCATTGTAATTGCTGTTGAACCTGATTTATAACCTAGTCTTTAGAAATGTCAAAATATATATATATATATATCTCCCTCATTTCTGTTGTGGCTTCTGCTTACCTAGTGTATTATAATATGTTACTTGTTTTCAGCGCTTAATTACGTAGTTCGATTGATAGCTTAATAGACCCTTCATTATGTACTATAATACATTTTTATGTATTATTTTTACTATTCTGTTATTATACTTACGCATCTTCGAATGACGTGTACTAGTGCCATAACACCTAATGCCGTTGTCGTCGCTAGTTCTGCGGCTTCCGCTAAGAGGTTACTGGGCGTGATCGTTCTAGCGTACGCATTTCCGTATCAGTAATCATCGTACTTGATATATATATATATATATATATATATATATATATTTATATATATATATATATATATAGATACATCAAGTACCGTATAGTGAGCATACGCGCTTATGTATCTGGCATCTACATGTTAAGTAGATGATTCATCTCGCCTGTTTGCGAATAAATTGTGTCATTAGCCTTTTGTGCCTTGTCGTTGATGCCGCTGATGCGAGTCAGTTGGTCATTCAACTCGGTGCTTAGGCTCTGCGCGAGCTCCATAAGTCGATCGATACCCAAGCCTACGTCGAGAAGATTGGTACCGACTTGCTCGTCGGGCCCTACCGGCACCATAGAAGGGTAAGTCATTTTCTTTTTCTTCCACTCGATTACGTACGGGTCGTTTTTGTCCCATTCGTTGGACTCCTCTAGTGAAGCACCTAAACGAGGCGTATCGACCCACAATGACTTCGCCGCCTGGTCACAAGCCTGCTGAAGGGCCGTACTGAGGCGGCTCTGGGCTTTCGTCTCGATCGTCGGCGAAGGCGAACCGGCTGCCGGGACGCCGGGAGCCGGGACACCGCGAGCCGGGACACCGGGAGCCGGGACGCCGAAAGCCGGGACGCCGGGAGCCGGGACGCCGAAAGCCGGGACGCCGAAAGCCGGGACGCCGGGAGCCGGCTTCGCGTCGATGATGGTCGTACGCCTGAAGAGGGCCTTGAAGGCGCTAAATATGCTCTTCATCGCCGTCAGATGCTTGTGCGATGTCTTCGTTGAGCTGTTGATGGTGTGGAGGTTACTGTCGACCCTTTTCAGCTTCTCGCCCTGGCGAACCAACTCCTCGGCGGCGATTAAGCCGTTCCGTTCAACACTGATGAGCGCGTCAACGGCCGCCTTTGAGCGCTGCAGCATCCGACTTTCAATCTGACGGCGCTCTTTAAGCAGCCGCCGTCGCTTCTCCTCGTAGAGCTCCTGATCGAGATCTTCGTTGTGGGTCGCCGCGCCGTAGTTAATGAACGTGTTGTCGTCGTCATCCGTATCGAACTCGGCAGCATAAAACGGATTCGTTCTCTCGAGGTCAGACATCCTGCCGCCCCAGTAAGTCTCACGCGGCGATCAAAAACTGCAGCACTGAGCCGTCTCCAGAGTCTGGCCGCGTCACGCCGTCCGGGAGGTGGGTTACTACCACACTACGAACTTACACCGTGCTTCGAGCGCACCGGTGGCAAGATCGAATCTAGACGAAGGACGGTGGCCGAAGAAGACTCGATGACCGTTGGGATTTTGATGTGAACTTAGCTGTTAGCAGTCGCATTAGGTCGGGCCTGCTTTACACACAGAGTCTGTTTATTGGTCATCGGTGTTGTTATGTTGATGCTAACGTATATCTAGACGAGCCTGTAGATCCTGATCCGAACAATCGGTTCGCTTAAGCATTGATTGGATCACTAGTAGACAGTGTCGTTGGCTGAGCACGTGCTAGACACGACCGTTCGTGCAAACGCGATGAATGTTGAGCAGGGCGGAATTATGACAGCCAAGCAGTCGAGTATTCTCGCTCTCTCTTGAGCAGGCGCAAGACAGAGCGCGTATCAGAGACTAAACGAGAGCAGCTTATACCTAGATGAACCAGAATGCAGCGTATATATACGCAGCGTCCTCTGATTCTCTGCTCGGTGTCAGCCAATGATGCTCCGTGGTGGCCACACACAACTTAACTTATCAGAGGAGTCTTAACGAGTGGTGCCCTCTCTCCATCTCCGTCTCTCTCTCTTTCTCGCTCCCCTCGCTCTGTCTCTCTCACACACCATGTATCTTCAGCCTTTAAGCAGAGTGTATCAGTCCGAGTGATCTGTGTGAGTGCCGTGTGTTTTGTGAGCTTTTCTTCCCGAATTGACCCGCCCGACCAAACTTGCACTTTCTACAAAGTTGGATTAGATGATGATCAGCAAACAACCAGTGGATGACCTCACAGTAGCTGCGGGGACAGCAGCAGCAGCAACAACAATAACAACAAACAAAGCGCTGCAGTGATTGGACGAGTGAAGCGTCGTGTGTAACAAAACAGCAACAAACAGGGGCTGATTGATTTTCGATAGGAACCTAAGGACGCTAAGGACAGAGATGATCGGGATATCGGCGCCTCTCGCCACCACCGTTCTCTGCCGCCTCGTTATCATGATGACCGACCACGCGCACAGCCGCCTGACCGCCGAATGGTTAGCGAATCGCTTTGAATCACCGCCTACCTAAAGTATGGTCTCTGCCTACCACCAATCTGACGAGCAAAACAGCAATCTTACCATCGGAGCAGCACGTAAGCAACGATAAGAATCTTATCTTGGTGCATTTAGCACGACGTTTAATTGCGATGCTGCTGCTGATGATGATGGTGATAATGATCACTCAGTTATATGAGAGATGATTGACCGGCTTTTTTTGTTTACAGTAAGCATAATTGTTTGCTAAGACTAAGGTGCAGAAGACTGCAGAAGAGATGAAGTTCCGCTTGAGCGGTGCTGCATGTCTTTGCAGCACCGCTCTGAGTCTTCTGCACCTCAGAGCTTTGATGGGGTGTATACCGGATGCCTTGTGGGCGCAACCCCCAATGTGACACGACCATGCCCAATGGTGCAATTTTAGCCGCTATTGTATACAGTGAAAAGATATATATATATTGTGTTTATACTACCTGGCAAAAGTGAATAAATGTTTGAATTGAATAAAGTTTTGATGGGGTGTTTATGCCGTAGAGTTTGTGTCCGAGTTTCTGATCTATCTATCTTGGCGTCAGGATGATGACCCCACAGTGCCACCACTCATAGTTTGCCACTCACATCCTGCAGCACGGCAACTCCAGAAGGTTCGTAATGTCTTCAATACCAGCTCCGCAGAAGCTCTCCGCCAAGATAGTCATTATCTTCTGCGATCGGAAAATTAAATATATTTTAGGTAAAGTCCTTTCGTAGTTGTAAAGTCAATGATGCGGTAGCACTCTACAAGACGCTTGCAATGACGGATAATGTGTGGATGAAACTTTCTAAGAATCGATATATTCTGACATTGTTCATAGATGCCATCATAAACTGCGTCGCCGTACCATATTTTATAAGCCGTGTGAGGACTGGATATGCCAATTCTGCATCCTGCTATGTACGGGATACCATCAGCGTCGAGACTTTTGCTTTTGGCCCTATAAATTCGATATATAACGAGCAAGGCATATGCGTGTGGTCTATCAACATTTGGTTAAGTGCAATGTACATGTACCAGTCCTTTACATCGTATCGAAAGGCGACAAAATAAGTATGAATTCGAAGTTAGCCTTGTCTCCGATCTGGAGGCCTTTGCTTGCAACTCGTACACATCGGAATTTCAGAAAAATGTAAAATGATTTCAAATGTCCTGTCGGCTTACATCCGTGCAAGCAGAATATATGAAATCAAGCTCTTACATTCCAAACACACATGCCGCGGAGCTTATGATGAGCCAAATGTAGTACTCGGAAGGGAGACACTGTGCTAGCCTACAGAGAAAGGTAAAAAAGCAGCGGTACCAAAAATGAACCCGTTCGTTAACAGTACATACAGTGGACAGCGGGTTTGCAACAAATACTGCCTCATTTTACAGAAGATATTACATATTTACCTTTGCAGTCTTTTTTTGACACGTGTTTTCCGCGAGTGGGATCCCGTCGTGCATACTACGCCTTATCGCGGCTTATTTTTGACCCGGACCGACACCTCTTTTGTTTGCCAGCCTGTACTTCGGTCGATACCTCTTCGGTGCTGTCACGGCCTCGCACTTGTTGGAGCCGGCGTTGAGGCAATTTTACATGATGACCGGATGATCGACCCTGTGCGCACCAACATAATTATCTTTACTCTGGTGTATGTCTCTCTCTCTGTACTCTCTTGTGTCTTGCTTCGTGGCATGTAATTGCTAATTTAAAGTTTTCTCTAGGATGTATATCACATGCCTTGCCATGTAAACAATAGTCACCTTTCACTTCTACCAGCATTGGCCACCTGTGGACACCCTGATTCTTAGGATCAGAAAATTGTGGTCCGATTTCTGGTATATGTTTTATTATCGGCCACGCTTACCTGTTCTGTTACGCCATAGTCATCAACGCAGTACAAGCGGCCGTCCAGGATGTCGTCCTTTGTTTTATATCATCCCTGACATTTATTATTATGGTTTATTAACACCCAGGTTGGGTAAAAGTATAAACACATACATCAGACACAACTAGTGCTTCCTTCACGTCATGGGGTCTTCTCTCATCTTGCTAGCTCAGCTATGGACTGAACTGCAGGACATGCTGCGGCGTGGTATCTATCACACTGGCCAGAGCACCTCGTGCACCTGCAACACTCCTGATGAGCATGGAATTCTTCCGTGCTGCATAACACGTGATGGAACCCGTGGGCTGCAAATTCCGTAGTCAAATGTCTGCCCTTATATCGTGCTGCTCGCCAGACCGTGCTTGTCATCGCTACCGTATTATATATTCCTAAATCGATTCCCTTCAATTTTTCCGTTCACTTCAAAGAATAAGCCCCAAACGCTCTCGTTCTAGCTAAACCCCATCGAAGTTATAATTTCTGTGTCATTAACCCCCCCCCCTCTAAAATATGAACTATTCTATTCCTACAAGTATTGGCTAACCCCAAAACCCGTTTCATAAAGAAAAATCTGACTCTATCTAGTAACTGTAGTTCTGTTTCTCCCAATGTTTCCCATATAAGTGATATACCGAACGTTGCTATTGGTTTTATTTTAATTTTAAAAAGCGCGGAGGCGGTATGTATTAACAACATTGGCGGGGTCTTAATTGCTGCTGCCGCTCGGACTGCTTTTCTACTCTGCTTTCTATATGTCTTCGGAAACTGCTACCATTCGACGTTATAGTGACACCCAGATAAGTAAATTTATTTATAAATTGTACTACAATGCCCCTAGCTCGAGTAACGTCGTTTTTGCTAATCGACACCCTCGTTGAAACTTAAATGCTACTGTCTTTTGCCAGTGTATGCTAAGCCCATCTCGTCCATATAATCAATTATTCTTTCCAGTCCCTGTTTAACCCTAAATAGACTCCTACCATAGGTTGCAATGTCATCTGCATACATTAAAGTACTTGCCCACTCTCGAGTCCACCCCTGTTTTACCCG
The DNA here is from genome assembly GCA_003439945.1 of Dermanyssus gallinae. Lineage (NCBI taxonomy): Eukaryota > Metazoa > Arthropoda > Arachnida > Mesostigmata > Dermanyssidae > Dermanyssus > Dermanyssus gallinae. The sequence continues at coordinate 11,495 of QVRM01002383.1, forward strand.
GTTAGGTAGCCCTCCCAATAATACAGAAAAAAGCAACGGGCTAAGTTCGTCTCTTTGAGCCACGCCGGTAGTTTGCTTTACTGTTCCTGCAATCCCTATACTGTTGTCGATGTATACTATGCTTTCCTTAAGGATGGCCCCCAAAATGTTTAACAGCTGATTCGGAACTCCCTTCAAGGCTAGCTTCTTCATAATTATGTTTCTCGGCGCTAGATCAAAGGTGGCTTTAAGATCTACAAATACCGCATATAACGTCTTCTTGGCTCGACTAGAGTTTCTTAAATCTCTGCTAGCAATTGACGCTGGGCCGTATGGGTCGACTTGAATTTTCTAAACCCGTGTTGTTCTTCTGGTACTGCGTTTCTGGTTTCTAGGAAGTACCCAAGTCGATCTAATATTATCCCTGAGAATATCTAATATAGCCAATTCTTAAATGTTATTCCCCTCCAAGCTTCCAGCTCTGCCCTCCCCTTTTGGTATAATAATAATAAGGGTATCCTCCTTCCACGCTTAAGGCATTTTCCCGGACTTTAGGCATTCATCGAATAGAGCTTTCCAGCATAGTGCCAGTGCCAACGTTTGCTTTAAGTGTTCATTTCTCATCATATCGTGTCCGGCCGCTTTGCCTCTAGGCGCTTTTTCAATTGCGCTGACAACGTCTTTGATTGTGACCTCTCGAACTACCCATTCCCGTGCAAGCTCTGTGTCTTTGTCCCAAGGCCCACTGTATAATATTATTTCTTTTGGAGTGGTGTCGGCTCCCTGTAACACTCCAGCAAAGTGCTTAATCAGCTTCTCAGTCTCCACTGGGCACTGCTGTTTTCTTTTATGCTTTAGCCATTTGTGCGGATGTTTCTCTGCCTCTCGTAACAACTTCCACTCCAGGCTTTCCCATTACTTCTGTTTCTCTTCCTTGTATGTCATTTGCGTCATTTCCTTTACCATTATAGCAAACGGCCTCATTACCGGAAAAATCTTCACGTAGTCCCTAGTTAGCCTGTTGGCATTTTTTGCTGCTCTACACCGCTCGTTAAACCAGGGCCTCCATTTTTGTTCTTGACGCGGAACGATTGCGCTTTTGATTAGATTTACCAGTTTACGTTCATAGGACTCTATGTGAATTTCCCCTGGTGGACACACTTTCCCAACTCCCTTTAAGAAAATCCCACTATCCAGTTTTGTTCCGGTTCCCAGCCTACGGCTACACTCATTCCCACTGCTGCTAATCTTGAATGCCATTCCCATGGGTATGTGCCTTCTAAGTCCCGCTCCTTCCCGAAAAGATGTATTTTTCCCTAAAAATATTATTTCATTCACGTTTCCGTCTGTGGCAAAAACGTCGATGACTGACGCTCCAGTGCTACATTCAAATGTGTTTATCCCTGGCTCGCTTACTAACCAAGAGCCTATCTCCGTTATAATCTCCAAGAATTATTCAGTTCGTTCAGAGTTTCTCTTGTCCAACCTGGCATTGAAATCCCCCGCTAGAATCATAGGTGCTTTTCTCGGCCCAGCCTCGACCCCGAGCATAATACGTTCTGTCATTGTCTCAGTAGACTCTATGTACACCTGCCGGTTCTACATAAGCTGCCACAATCTCAACCCCCCCTTGACGTTATTGCTACTAAATTTTCATTATGCTCTTCTCTGGCTGTGTCATTGCCCCGCTTACTGCGCGTATGACAACTGGCAGTACGGATTCTAAAACTTTTGAGACAACGCTCGTTATAGTTTATTGTATGATTGGAGATAATCTGCGGAGCACTTCTTTTACAATACTGTCCGTTGACGGTTGTGCCGATATGTCTGGCTGTTGTGACGGAGCTACCGGTTTTAATGCTTCCTCTATGCGTGTCGTGGGAATACGACTTCCACCGATAACTTCTTTTATCCCATTCTTCACGACCGAAGACCAGCTTCGCTTCGTAAAATTGTCGGATGCTTGCACGTTAGGACCTGGTACGCAGATTGGAACTGACGGGGCGTCGTGCTGCTTCTGTACTATGCTTTGCGAGGCTCTCTTTAGTTGTTCCATGCGTAGCAGTATTTGCGGACATGCTTCCCACGTGGCCGTATGCTCCGCGTTACATAAACAACAGCGGGCCTGAGCGTTGCAATCTTTTCTGAGGTGCTCCATAGAGCCGCACTTCCGACATCTGGGTTTTGGGGCCTTACAGTTGGCGGCGAAATGGTCCAAACTATAACACTTGTAGCACTGCGAGGGTTCATGATATAGTATGACCCCATGCCGTTTAAGCCCCAGACGCACCTCAGCCGGAAAGCTGTTGCCGGAGAATGTTCAGATAACGTGCTCCGTTGCCGACACAGCGTTAGTTCTTTGGGTTTTTCGCTTTTATTCGAGTCGATTCTGTGACTCCAGAGGACTGCAGTGCCGATAGAATCGCCGATTCCGAAATAGAAGTATGAACCCCGGTGATCTTGTCCTTCACCGTGGATCGTGTTCCGCTTATCCTCGAGGAGACTTTAACTTCTGCTAACTCTGTTAGCGAAAGTAAGGTCGCTCTGTCGTCTTCCTTCTGCACAACTATGACAAGTTCACCGTTCGTCGTGAAGCGAGGCTCCTGCATCTTCCCCCCGACGACTTTCGCGATCTCGTCACAAATCTCGTTAAAGTGAAGCTCAAGAGCATTGTCAGCAGCGGAGAAGATTACGGCTTCCTGTCTGTCAAACGCTACGTTTGGCGGCACGATTATCTTTGGAGCACGGGTACGCTTATGTCGGGTAACCGTGGTAAACTCCAAATCGTTCTGAGGTTCCTAACTGTTTCGAGCTTCCTCGGTTGCTTCGGCGGCACCCTCCACGATTGCAAGGTAAAATTCAGCCTGCGATACACGATCCCTTACATTTATCTGTTATGGTTGGGATAGCCAAGCTCGTCCACGGTGCTAATAACTTAAAACACTTCTCTGTCGTTCCAGAGTCCTACAGTTACTATTATTGCTCCGCTAGAATGACTAATAACACGATTTTAAAGTAAATGATCAATATCATATCTATTTACAAATCTGGTACGTATATCCACAAATGCATTTATCAAAAACACAGATATAGACAAGAACACCCGATCTTCTTTTCTTGTGGCTACGGCTACCCAATCCCGATTCTGTTTGACGCGAATCTCGCAGAGTGTGCATTAATCGGTCTCAGCACCTCGCACATCTCGGACAACATACGCCACAAGGCAACGTTGGTTAAGGATAATAATATTATCCCACACATTCTCCTCCTGGTAGACAAACTGTACAGGTTGATTGTCGTTCTCATCTTTGAAAATCTCACTTTGAATCGTTTCCTTTGACCCACTATTCCCGCTAGCATTCAGTCCTAGAAGATCATTCCGATACTCCACCACATTTATTGTGCATTTTTTTACAAAAAAAATAGTACGCATTTCCTCCAATTAGCGATCTATAATAGAGCACATTAGTTTCCTTACCTAGAAAAATTATCTTTAGGCGCGAACAAACAGAATTTCTTGTTGAATCCATGCTACAGTGTAAGTGTAAAAATTAGATGCCATATATACCCGTGATGTCAAACGTAAGATAGTAAGACATTGCAGACAGACGTGCATTTGTGCGTCACGTTTGCATGATATTTATGCGGCCTTGCTGCTGTTGCGTTGTCGCAGTTTTCATGAGTACAATATATGAACATATTGCTGTATTGTTTTATGCTCGCGCATTCAATAAAAACCACCTCTTTTTTTTACCAAAAACAAATCCATGTACAATGTATTTCCGTAAATAAAATAACGCCATCCCTTGCAACTTTAAAATGTCGATGTTCACTATTGATCAGACATCATACATTCGGCATACAGGTAGCATCGGTCCCTTATAGCGCTGTTCCTAAGATCCGTATAGCGGTTTTAATGTCCCAACAGCTGCCCTGTCCTGACGCCAGTCCATATATTCTTTGCCAGCGCCAGGCTGTCTCTATTAATTGTGCTGCCGCCAGTTATTATTATTATTATTATTATTATTATTATTATTATTATTATTATTATTATTATTATTATTATTATTATTATTATTATTATTATTATTATTATTATTATTATTATTATTATTATCGTTCTTCTCCTTGGTGTATTGGTGTTTTATGATTGTCTGCTCCTTGTGGGCACTTGCATGGCTCGCGATAGTCAATATCGCGGCGTGGTGGCCCGTGGATCGGCTAGGAGGCTAAGTTCTGCACCATCTTCTATCGTGGTCGTCGTCGTGGTGTGCGCTCTGTTGGTCGTAGCAGAAAGAAGTAGAGATTCTCCGGTCACCGGCTGATTGAGGACCTCGCCATCTATCGCAGCACCTCTATCACGCGCTGTGGCTGCTGCTACGGTTGTTGTTTTACCGCTAAGTTACAATACAATACAAAGTCTCCTTTATTGAAAAAGGGGTATTAAAATCACATAGTAGTCTTTACACTGATGGGCACGTCGCGAAACTTTCCATGCAAACGCGTTATTCACAACTTCGACATTAGCAACTTTCGGTGGAGTAACTGACACACCACTACGTAGATTATTTGGACGTAATGTGAAAAAAGTACTAAATGTATTACTCCGGATTAGTTGTTTAAAAAGTCTCACGTCAACTTGCATTTGGCATACTCGCTCACTGTTGGGAGTACGAGACTCTCGCGTCTTTCATTGCAGCGCCATGCAACTCGTTTGACAAATTTATCCTGCACTCGCTGGAGCAGTTCTACATACCTTCTATAAAAGGGCGCCCACACGTGTGAACAATATGTCCACTTTGGTACAACAAGCGTATTATACAGTTTTATGTACATTGCTGGGTCATGCCCGATAAACGCTCTAAGAATGAGATTGCACAGCCGAGACGCAGATTTTACAACTTCGGCGATATGAGAAGTATACTTCATTTGGCAATCAAATGTAACACCTAGGTCTTTGTATATTGACACTTCAGGTATGCTATGGCCGTTCATGAAATATGAAGTGTCGTCTTTGACTGTTTTCAGCACGGCGCATTTAGAAGTGGATATTTCCATTCTATTCAAGTGGGCCCATAGTAACACGGCATCAATTGCCTTCTGTAACTGGGCCTTGTCTTTGTCGTCTTTAACTTCAATGTATATCCTTAGGTCGTCGGCATAAAGCTTGTAAATCACCTCGAGTCTGCCAAGGACCAGTTTAAGGTCTTGAGCAAAAATTGCATACAAGAGCGGCCCTAGGCAGGAGCCCTGTGGGACTCCAGACGGACATGGAGCAGTACCAGACATAGCACTTTTTATCTTGACCCTAAAACTCCTGCCAGTGAGATAGGCTTGGCACCAATTTCGAACCCTAGGTCCGATGCCTAGCGATTCTATCTTGCTTAGTAAAATTTGGTGTTCAACCCGATCAAAAGCACGCGAAAAGTCAAAGTAAACGATGTGGAGCGGAGATCCGTGATTCCGCGCCAGGGCCCAGTCATGAGAGACCTCCAATAATTGGGTTGCTGTCGATCGCCCCTTAGTGAATCCGTGTTGCTGATTGTCTAAAAGTTGGTTAGACGATAAGAAATTATAGATACAATCAACGACTATTTTTTCCATGATTAAACAGGGGATGGCACACTGGGCAATAGGTCGGTAGTTCTCAGCAGTTGCTCTAGAGCCCTTCTTGTGCACAGGTGTGACAATGGGTTCACGGAAGACTGTGGGAACTTTGCCATCGTCGAAGGACCGGGTGAAAATGATTGCCAGAGGCTCGGCTAGAAACTTGGCCAGTTCTTTGAATACAATAGGTAGTAGCCTATCAGGCGTAGATGTGCTTTTGCGTTGCAGATTTCGAAGTTTTTCGAGCACAATGAAAGGATGAAATTCAATGTAATTGAGTGTGTGCGCCGTTTGCTTGATTCTCGTGATGGAGACGTTTTGAGGCTTTATGTAGACACTTTTGAAGTAGTTCAGCAGAATCTCGGCCTTGTGTCCATCTTCGACTGCGGTGCCTTTTTCATGCATAAGCGGCGCTACTCCGGACTGTAGTTTAAGACGCCGGCCTGCATATCGAAAGAAGTCCCTTGCATCGCGGATATTCAGATTACTTTCCTCCAAGCGCTGACAACGCAATGCTGTACGTGCCAAATTACGCGAGAGGCGTTTATGGCTTTGAGAGGAGGGTGCACTACTATTCAGTTTTCGAGTAGCTCTGTCCATAAAAGATTGTAGTGGGGATGATCTTTGCATCATTTTTGGTGTATAACCTTCTACAAGGACGGACATGATATTTACGAAAGAACAGTACTGGGCATCCACTGATTGGCATTGTGCAAAAGAAAGTTAGTAGGCATTTGAACGTTGTCGTCATTCTCCTTGTCGATACGTCGACTGCTGCTGCTGCTGCTTGTATGGTTGCTGATGTGAGCCGGCTGCCGCTGCTTCAGTGTCATCTTGTTGACTCGTAATGGTCTCTCGGCATCGTCCAGACCACTGTGCCCGAGGCGACATACCGCTAATCGGATTGGCTTGTCGTCTAGCCAGTGTGAGGTGGGAAAAGGCGGGGGATAGGGAGCCAGTGTGAGGTAGGAAAAGGCGGGGGAATAGGGGGCTTATGGCTCTCTTCTACATCGGATGAATGCCTTGCATTTGACTCCTTGCATCTGGTGCGTTCTCGACGGACCGATGACCAAGTGAGACCCAAGTGCCTGCTATTTGGTGTTCAGTTGAACTACACTCGGCGTACTGGGGCTGATACAACAACTGTCGGACAGTCTGCCACTGACACCCTACTATGGCTAAAATGACGTCGGTTCAATTTCGTTTGGTTCCGCTTTGACGGCCTATAGATCCACACGCTTACAAGAGTCTTTCGAAGAGGGGGTTTAAAGTCCATGGTGCAATGCGGGCATTTCCACATGTACCGACATTGGGGCCAACGACGTTGGCTCTAGTATTAACATTAACATGTGATTAAGGCTGTTTCTAAATCTAGACCATCCTCCGTTCCCCACGGGCTTGAAATCGCCGTGAGGTTTCCCCTGCAGTCCTTGTTACCGCCACTGATTATTCTCAGCGGTATATGGTTTAACGTCTCTTTCTCAATGAACGTCGCTTAACAAACGTTCGATTAACAACGGGGGTCGAACCGACGACACCCCGGTAGATGACAATCATGAATAACAAACTCTATCTCAGGTCCCCTTGATCACGCTGTCACTATTGTAGAAAGAACTGCCATTTGCTTGTTGACCTGTTCCCTACGGCTCAGATGTTTTTTTGCACTGCGGTCAGTTTCTTGTAGGTATCACGTTGAGGTTTGGCTTTCTCGGCCAGGCATTGGGTCAAGGAGTGAATGAATTCAAGCGGCACAAGCAATTAGCAACTGGATGAAAGCCTATAAACCAAAGATCTTGCCATCTAGGCATTCCATTTTATAATGACCAGTAATGTTTTGTTTGAAAGGTAGGGGAAATGAGCTGGAGCACTCGGCAAGAGCGGGAGAAGGCAGCACACTTCAGCTTGCCCTTTAATGTAAAAGCAGTAGCATCCTTCTTCTTTGTACCTGTAAAAAATCCATGATTACCACAATTAAGACAGCAGTATCACACCTGACTTCTTTATTTTTCATACTGTCTGAGTTGTTTCTTGAGCTGGGCGGCTTTAATAACGACACCCACTAGAGACGGATTTGGACAGGTCGCTTCTTGACATCAATACCCTTCTCCAGGGCCTTTTCGCCCCAGTCGTCAGCCGTTGGTTGTTCATACACTTCAAGCATACACCGCTTAACGCAGCATACAGACAGATCTATTCGTAGCCAGACGGCGCTTCTCTTACCTACGCTCAGTGCCGCTCGCTACCTAACCGCTTTTTGTTCGCAAATGTTCTCGTTTTGGCTTTCTGTTTCTTCTTCAAGTTACTCAGCACAATTGGCCATTTGCGCTGGGCTGTCACCCTACGCCGAGGCCTGCTTTTTCTCTCTAGACTAGATCGACAACTCTACTACGAGACAGGATCTACTATCCCGACAACGCTACCTCTCAAACGACTAGTACGCATTACTCCACCCGGCACTTCACTGCTTCTGCCCCTCAACAGCTTCACTAATGGCTCATACTCAACCCGTACTTTTCATTGTTGCGTGGACTCGAAGTCGTCGACAGGCCCCAGTTTTTGCCATCTAGGGCCGTCTTCTCATTCGACAATTGTCAGTCGGCTATTTCAAATGGCCGGCGTTAAGAACAGATGTTTAAAAACTCATTTTCGAAACGTGCACATGTGCCTGCCAATCAGCGAAGTTTACATATATATATATATATATATATATATATATATATATATATATATATATGTGTGTACAGCGTGTTCATGGAGGAACCGATCACACTTTAGAGAGTTGTAGAAAAGATTGAATTAAAAAATAAATTTAATACATTTGGGGTAGGTAGCTACAGAAAACTTCAAACATTTCTCATACCGATAAGGCTGACCGGACATCATACCGGATACACATGCGCCATTGCAAAATAGCGAGCTTTTGTTCGATCGGGAATCTGAACACACCAGTGTGTTCGGCATAAGATTTATACTAAATAACTTTGCGTAGAATATCGTAACTTCTGTCATAACGCGCATAAAACGCATATATTCATGCAACTGCGCGATTTGTGATAAGATTACTGCAAGCCGCCACCAGATACAGACTGTAATCACTGAAGTACGAGGTGTGTTCAAAAAGTATGAATTGAATTTTCGCGGGTTACGTATATTCGAATTTCGATTTTTTTTGTGGCGTTATGTTGGTACTCATGTCTCTCACTTATGCCGACAAGCTCGGCCATTTTGAATGTTCACTTAATTGTTGACAGCTGCTTTGCTTGCACGTGTTTTGGATCGTCTTCGATTTTTACCTATTCAAAAAAATGGATCAAAGAACCTGTATCAAATGTTGTGTGAAAAACGAAATTAAGTGCGCGGATGCATTCCGAATGTTGACTGTGGCATACGGAGAAGCTACCTTGGACCGAAGCAACGTTTATCGGTGGTACAAAATGTTCTCAGAAGGCCGAGAAGATGTGAACGACGAAGAGCGTGCCGGACGCCCGAGCACTTCAACAACAGACGAAAAAATTAATGAAGTGGAGAAAATGGTATTGGCCAATCGTCGAATCACCGTTAGAGAAGTTGCTGAGGACCTAAACATATCGATTAGCTCGTGCCATTCGATTTTTATCAATGATTTGGGCATGAGACGGGTCGCCGCGAAATTCGTACCAAAATTGCTCAATTGCGACCAAAAACAGCATCGCATGAACATTGCTAATGAGATGTTGGACTCTGTCCGCGACGACCCAAATTTGCTCCAGAGGGTCATAACTGGTGACGAATCGTGGGTTTATGGTTATGACGTGGAAACCAAAGCTCAATCATCTCAATGGAAGCTGCCGCACGAACCAAGACCGAAAAAAGCGCGCCAAGTTCGGTCGAATGTGAAAGTTTTGCTGACAGTTTTCTTCGATTGCAGGGGCGTGGTGCATCATGAGTTCTTGCCACAGGGTAGAACGGTCAACAAGGAATATTACCTGCAAGTTATGCGCAATTTGCGCGAAGCAATCCGCCAGAAACGCCCGGATTTGTGGAAGAACAAAAATTGGCTTTTGCACCACGATAACGCCCCTGCTCACACATCGTTGCTTGTGCGCGAGTTTTTGGCCAAAAACAACACACTAATGATGTCGCAGCCACCGTATTCCCCAGATCTGGCCCCCTGTGACTTTTTCTTGTTCCCTAAACTGAAGAGGCCCATGAAAGGACGACGTTACGCTACGCTTGACGAGATAAAGACGGCATCGAAGGAGGGGCTGAACAAGATAAAAAAAATGTTTTTTTGAAGTGCTTCGAAGATTGGAAAAACCGTTGGCACAAGTGTATAATATCTCATGGGGATTACTTTGAAGGGGACAAAATAGATATTCATGAATAAATGAATAATTTTTGAAAAAACACAAAAGTCGCGATACGTTTTGAACACCATATGTAAATAGGGTGTTTCTAAATTCAGAAATAATAGAACTTGTTCCAAAAAAATATTTTCTTAATTAAATGCGGGGCAGAACTGAATAGAAGTGAGAGTAACATTACTTTCATCGGTTATACTGAAGATGAAACATTAGCGGCTGCCAGATACAGGCCCTGTCGTGCCTGGTGGCGTGGTGCATTAGCCTGCGCCTCGCGACCGAAGGAGACACATAAGTGCGCGGGTTCGAGCCCCACCGTTGCACATTTGTATTTATGGAGTCCGTTAATGAAGCAATGCGAAAATCAGTCCCGCGGACGTTATATCTTGGCTGAGAGTCAGCCCGGAAAGTACCTTTAGATACAGGCCCTGCACAATCCGCTAACGTCCCTCCTAGCCCCCTTTAGCCCCTTATTATCTATGCTATTGAGGTGGGGGGGGGGTAAAAACGGCTTACAGTGATCATATCCTTTCGAACCACCATCGACTTGGTATCAAAGTTATGCATACTGAACGCTCATGCTAGCTAAAACAGCTTCCTTAAGCCAGCAGGATAAAATTCCGGTTTTAGCCATCCGGCGACGCAAACAGTATGGATTTGAACAGCTGCTCACAGTTATACATTCAGATATTAAATGTTTCTACACTTTGTGAGACAAATTGGGCGGCTTTGAGCAAAGCAGGCGACAAGATGTGTGCTGGTCCGTGATGTCTGTTGTTCGAGAATTGTGTAGCGCATTTTTAGGTAGAAATCACAACTGGGAACAGACATAAATCACAACAAGCAAATATATATATATATGCATACATATATTATGCATTCCGTTCATTCGCTCTAGCGATCTACATCATGCAGCATCAGATCTTTGCAGCTGCAAATGCATTCTTTTTGCATCTGCAACGATTGGTCCGGTGCTATTTGGGCGCGCTCTGTGCGCTGTATTTGTTCAACGACGACTATTGATGGACACATTCGGCATCTGCGGCGACTTCAAATGCGCACGACATACATCTTTCTCGCGGCATTTCCCCTGTCTCCCTTTTTCTCTCATTCGATCTTATTTTCGAAAACTCTGCACTGCAAGACCCGCCAACGAAAAGGTTATACAAGTCCACTACCCCCATTCCCCCCGCCTGCTGAAAAACCTTAACCCCCCCCCCCCCGCCTCTCTCTATTTCTCTCGCCTTTTCGCTTTCACCACATTCTCCATTTTCTTTCGGCGTCTGCCGTTCGATGGCCGGAGATCGAAGTTCAGATTGAGACGGCGGTTTTTTCCCGGCGGCCTTCGTTGCCGGCGTTACCGACATTGCTCGCCGTGCGACGTGATGTATTACGCCACAAACACACATGCGTACCGGTCGCCTGCGTAGCAATAGTGGCCAATACTACGAGGTTGACAACGACAGTAGCAGCAGCAGCAGCGACAGCGACAGTGAAGACAGCAGCGACATGCTAAGCTTGGGGCTTCTGGAGAAGGGATAAGCAGGTATTTCTTCTTCGGAGGCCCTGGGGCCCTGCGTCGCAGCCTTGTCGTCAAGAGTTTTTTTCCCACTGGCCCCCGCTTTCCTTGTTGGCCCTGCAGTGGTGCACAATCTGCGAGAGCACAGACAAGCGCGCGCCCAATGCGCGGCATACAACTCATACGTAGTACGTATAGGACACAATCACTTAAATACATGCCGATCTTTCCCTCCACGGAACAGAGAGAGAAATACCCATCGAGCCAGAGCTGGCCCGCCACCCTCTCCACCCATTCGCCCACTACTAACACGTTGAACAGGCCACGGGCAAACAGCGCGCCACCTCGATCGATCAAGCATCAAACTTTGTGAGCACGATGCATCGTGCTTGAGACGAGGTCAGCAGGCGTCTCCAACCTCAGCGGTTGCGAAGACGGGTACGGGGGTGACGACCTTGTCGCCCTTGACGTCGCCGTACGCCGTTGTTTGCTTCGTTTTATACAGCCGTACAAACACGTCGGAATATATGTATATACATACGTATGTAGGCACAGGCATGTATGTACGTCTGTGCTTTGCCGTTACAGAAGACCAGAAGGCTTTTTTTTTTTGCCCTAGCGACCTTTCCTCAAGCGTTCCTCACGTTTTTCCTTTGAGCCGTAATTCATTCGCCTGCTCGTAGCGTTTGCTGTCTGCAGCCACTAGATTTAGGGCATCCTGTATATATGATAAAAGGGTTTCTCTAAGCAGATGTGCATATATATATATATATATTTGTCGGCCGGGAGCCTTATTCTATATATACAAATTGTGCAACATCTGAGATGCTTTTATATGCATTATTATTATTATTATTATTATTTTTTTTTTTTTGTCGGAAGCAACCTTAAGTATCTTATTTATTACAGGATCAATTATTTATTTATATAAGTTCGTTATATTAGCACTTTGGAGTGGACAATTGTCTCCGTGCGAACGTGTGATTACGGGTTCTCTAACCCAGGGTTAGCCCAGTTCAGCAATGTGCCCCGAACAGACGCTGCATTTCCTCGTTGGATGTCAAGCGACAGCCTCTGACGCAAGAATTCGGATGCTCTCGAGTCTCCTGTCGAATGATTAAGGCTTCTGCCTACGCGTTGAATCAGTTTGAGCGTGAGGGGGCCTGCAGTTCCCATAGTCTCGAACGCCAACGGACAAAATTCGTGCGGATAATCCACACTGGAATATTTCCTGCATTTGTTAGCCTCAGCTAACCTGGAAGCATGACCTGCTCGGTCCGCACCTGCACCGACCATCGAAGAGGCTAATGAGTCGGTTACAGTTGCGTCCCAAACAAGCTTGCGGCCACGCTCAAAAGGCGTCAAAGTCAGGCCATCAGGTCTTTTTCCGTCATCCCTCGATAGACCCAGGGGCTCTAAAACACATGGGAAGCCGGCAGATCGAAGTGCGCGACTAAAGGTGTCATTTAGAGCAGAGTGACGTGCTCGTCGGCCTGCACTTAACGCGCATGACAGGCCATGATGGGCCAACGCGTCTACAAAATCACCACAACGACATCGGTGGGGCACGACTAGGTCAACACCAAGCCGCAGCCCTGCGCGTGGTCTCGTCGTCTAACAGAGTCCCAATTCGAGGACACGGTAAGGCGTGTAGCCAAGCCCCAGCCCCTTGACTACTAACAGCTCGAAGCCTGGCTTTATCGGCAACAGACGGTGCTCTATTAATCAAGTTTGCTAGTCGCTTTTCTTGTAAGGGGGTTGTCCAATCGCCCTGGATAGCCTTATCGTCGGAAGGTGAATCAAATAACAACGACAATTCGTCGGTCAGTCTTTGAAGTTCCCTGTTATAGGCGTCCCACCCATCACTGTCCAATAATGCTTTAACCCTGTCCACGGCCTGTGTCAATGACGACACGATTGCAGGTCCTGCCGTCATGACCGCGTCCGGCACACCTAGGCCGCCTAAAGAAACCGGGAGCATTACCTGTTCCCTTGCCGCAGCGGTCAGCTTAAGATTTAGTATGATCTCTAAAATGTCTAAGCTAAGTTTATTAAAAGGCTGTAAGAGCTCTTGTGATAAAAACAGGTTGCAACATCTAAGCAGGTGTGTTAACCTCGTGGCTGAAAAACAGGATCTAAGAAGGAATAAGCCGCAGTGGGCCCCCAATTGGGGTAGTCTGCTTGCCTCGAAGTCAAGTTTGTCCCTTCGACTGTCTAATGCCTTTGCAATGCCTTCTGGCAATAAAGGGACACCTAGCAGCTTCAGGTTAACCTTGTCCACACGACAGACTGGATGTAAGTCAAAAAGGTTAGTTAAATCTACAGGCTCAACCTCGTTGTGAGCTGTAACATGTACTTCACATTTAACCGGGTTCAATGTCAGACCGCTAATAGCACCAAATTCAATAACTTTCCGTATGTCGTCAAGTACGGTCGGGAGGTCCCCGCCCAGAATACCGTCATCTAAGTACCAGGCATTAAGGGGGGACTACAGTGAATCCACCAATTCCTTAATACACAAACAAAAAAGTGGGGCACCCAGGGGATCGCCCTGCTGAAGACCTGTCTGCGATAGCATAGTGTTGTGGGGCATTACCAGGTGGGATGGTTCTGAACCATAGGCCAGGTTCGTCTAGTGAAACAGTAATGGTGCCCACGACTTGACGGCTCGAAGCAAATGATCCCTCCGGACGCTATTGAAGGCGTTTCGGAAGTCCAGCTTAACCATCACCGTTGGCAATTTGCGCGATTGCAAAAATGCACGAGCACAGTGGACTACTACCTCTGTACCCCCCGGGGTAGCGAATCCTAGCTGGTGTTGGCCAAGAGTTGCTGAAATAGCTTCCCCCAATTATTATTATTATTATTATTATTATTATTATTATTATTATTATTATTATTATTCTTTACTTAGTTAGAAAAACGCATATTTGCACGCCTTACTTAGGGCAATGTGGGGCTCCAGAAGGCCAAATTCAAACCGGAATCCTTGTCCATTTGCTCTTGGTGGGAAATTGTACTATCTTGAAGAAGAGGTTTTAAGATCTGCGTGTTGTCGGTTGTTTCCGCGATTTCCGGTTGTTTCCGATGTTTCCCCTGCAGGGGCCCTTCACTTAGTTCACAGTTGTCCCTTTTGGGAGGTTGATATCTGAATTAGTCCTCGTAGAAAACGGTTCTTTAGCAAAAGCCTGCAGCATATTTATACAAATGGGAAGTCGGCATATAAGGATGCTCTACTGAGTCGCTAGGGGAATCTGTTTAAGTTATGTAGAACAGGTATCACTTTGAAAACGTTGTTTCATGTTGGTTACATGCATTCTGTATTTATCGAAGATCTTCACCATCATGTCTCTTTGGGCGTTTACAACTGAGGCGGGGCGGAGAGAAACGAGAATCGCTTATATGTCATTATTAAGTATCGGATTGAACTGCGATCGTCGTTGACATTGCCAAACGTCGTATGCCGCTTAGCTCCTATTTAGCTCCTCGAGTTTCGTTGATGCAGTTAGCCGGATGACCGACTAATTGTCTCTGCATGGCCTGCGACTTCACGGTCGGTTACCAGTTTCTTTTCGGGTACACTTCCGCGCTTCGCTGTTTCTCCTTTGTCCGGCTTTTGAGTGCTCCAGGCACGCCTTACGAGAGAGAAAGAGACATAGACAGCCTAGGGTTGTGGGAGTGAATGACCGCGCGCTTGTTATAATGCCTGTAAAGCTCAAGAAATTTGTGCGGAAAGCTCCAACTCGAGGTTCGTCGAGTCTTCTGGCTACTGCTGCTGCTTCTCTTACTCTTGCGGATGATAACAAAAACGAAAAGGACAACAACAATAAAACTGATGGCCATAATGATGAAGACGAAGGCCACGGCACTGGAGCGGCTGACAAATTTGGAACTTACGACGAGACCTTACTTACTTAGTGACGGACAAGCGGTTTGACGGTCTATGGTCAATGCTTCAACATTACTGCCTGATCTGTATATAGTTTCGCCGCGTTTGTTGCCGTCCATCCGTCGAGGCAGCAAGAGTACGTGAGCAACGAGAGAAAAAGAGAAACAAGGCGCTAAAGTTGGTTGCAAAAAGGTGGAGCGAAAAGCATAAACCGTACAGAAAAACGAAGTGAGCGATAATTATACATGAATACAAAGCTGGGTCGTGTTCTCTTTGCTTCAGAAGGGAACTGAAAGTGGGTGTGAGTGGGAGTTCGTTCTTTTGACGTTCGGCGAGAAACAAAACTCGACAAAGTCGTCAGAGAATGAACGAGAGCAAAACCGGCAAAAGACAGACAACGTGCCTCCAATAGCACTCCTATATATATATATATATATATATATATATATTGCTTGTGAAGTATCCAGTAGCATCGATACCCGGATTCAGCACCACTCGCTAAACAATTGATGCTGCTGATAGGGCCAAATCTAGATTTGAATGCACAAACACGCGTTGTTAACTTGTGTAGTTAATTTAAAAATTGTAATTATTAGGTAGATCAATATTATGGCATATATTTGTTGGCGCATATTCGATATGGTATTTTGAGAGATTTCTGCATTGACTGTCAGCTCAATAGCAAATTCGTAGAGTCCGATCTTGGAGTAGGCGTATCCATATGATTAGTGTAAGAATTCGAGTTAGTTTATGGAACTTTTGTATTTGACTTCCTTGCTTAGTTCCGGCCCGACCCAACGGGGTACAGTAGCAGCCAAAAAATATGTCACCTAAACGCAGCTTTAAAGGCGAGCCATTAACGTCCCAAAACTCAATACATGCTTTCGAACACGTTCTAGTACAGCAGTGAACATACAAATATGTGCCTTATTACATCAGATTTGCTATGCATGGGTTTCACAAAGATTTTTACATCACCGACTAGTGTAACGTGTAACAAAGTGTATTTTATGACGGAGAAACATGGATTTAATTGTGTCTCTTGTTTGTATTTTGGCGACGGTGTCTAGCCAACCGTGGCCGTTCAGTGTTCAATCTAGTGGTGCCATGTGTACCACGGCATGCCAGACGGTTAGAAACGTCAGCCAACGACGGCCTAATTGGACACTAATTGTGGTTAACAAACGGAATGTATGAAAGCAGTTAACGGCCGCGGTGCGAAAGATTTTGGTGCAAATTGCCCTAGTTACATGAGCTTAGTTTTCACTGTCGGGAATACAAAATGCCACGCAACCACACCATTTATCGAAAATGATGAAACGATTCCCGGAAGAAAACTAGAAAGTAATATGTCAAAGGTAAGGTGTAGTGTGTCTATGGTATAACGTTGTATACTATAAATAGTAATGTGCGTATATATAAAAAAAATATATATATATATATATATAACACCTCATGACAGACTTTGCAGTAAATATTCGCCCTCTTATCTTCTGAGGCAAGCGCAAATATTCTCCCGACATTGCTAAGTAAGCAGTTTATAGTGCTGCGCAGCTTAGCAAAGCACATGGATAGCCTGCCGACTGTAGCCTTCTGCTAAATACATCGTCCAAGGTTGAGTGGCGTGCGATCCTGCCTGAACTCTAGGGACAGGAAAGAGTATGGTGACCTAAGGAATTGACCTCGTCACCGCAGCTGAACCGGTGAGAGTTAATTTTCTTTTTGCAGTTAGTTGGCTGCAAAAACTGTTTCTTCATAATTCTAGTACTTTACTGCTTTGTAAGCATTATACAATTTAATTAATGACAGGCGCAGAAAACGGCAGGGGCTTCACTTTTAAAGTACATTTCCTACCCTAAATTTAAGAAAATTATGTATTGAACATTTAATCTTTAATACGTTAAGTGTGGTGACTTGTTGTACGGTGCTTTATTCAGATCGAACTTTGATGACCAATGGCAACTCTTCAGAAAAAGATGCATACAAAGTATATTTGGATTGGCCTATAGGGTAACCACTGAGAACATCTGGAAAATTATGCATTGCACTTTTATGGAGAACACTTACACGTATCTAGCGTTCTGACCCATTATTGTAAGAACTCTGCCTTCTTTAGGGCCTACTTCCAATACCGTTTACCCTACCAAAAGTGCCATAAGCCATGTTGTAGCACACCTATATGCAAGGCCTGCGACCAATTACTCGATGCTAAAACATCGCCTGGTAAGAAATAATGACAGACTTTCTCATCTGTTTAGATGATCTGATTAGATCAGAGGTATGTAAGAGGCTAAGGCATGTAAGACCAAACTCAAAAGAGACATTTGTTTCAGTTTGTGTGAAAAATGTAAATTGACATCATTTCGGCTGTGCCTTGACAGTCAATCCCCTTAAACAACTGAAGGCTCGACAATTCGCCATTTGTAAAATTATATCACTGTTCTAAGGTTTCCTCCAACAGTCGTTGTGGCAGCATAGCTGCTGGCTCTCAGGTGTCTGATTTGTCATCTATTCTCGATAAGTACTGCTCAAAGAAAAGTTCTGTCAACAGCAGGGGTCAAACCGGAAGCAACACCCAGATTTATAACAAGCGCTTACTAACGCAAAGTGCTTTCATATATATATATATATATATATATATATATATATATATATATACGTATGTGTGTTTTGATTTCGTATAATTGCTGCAATATGCTCGAATAGTGTCAAAATAGAAATCAAGTTAGTGCTCTGGCACGCAGGCCTTGCATTGCAAGCGTTGAAAGTGTTGCCGTTATTGTTGCTGGTGCTGTATGGGCCGTATTACTGTCTGTCCCGACTCAGACCAGTCTCGGCCAGATGCATCGTGCGCGGTCGTAGATGCATCATAACCCGATAATCGATATCCATCCACTTAATAATGCATCGGAAAAGACATGGCACTTAGATGGGCCGCTAACCGACACACACGCCGAGGAGGTGGGGGTCTGTGCGTCTATCTGTGCGCGGACGTGTCGGGAGAACAGGAGGTTGAAACATACCACTGGTGCCACACCCATTTTGTTTTTCTATTTGTTTAATTCTTACGCAACTCCTGTGCTGCCGCCATGTTTGCTTAAAACGAGCCAGCACGAAAAACGCACACGAAAGAGAGAGAGAGAGAGAGACGCGTGGATCTCGGAACTGGCAACTACGGTGTGAACGTGCGTCCGGCAACGTTCCGTCTCTACCGGTGAATACCCCCCGCCGCCCCCCCGTGGGTTCATCGGATGAAGAGACTTATACGGCTTACCGATGAAATTTACCTTGTTGTGTGCAAGGTATAAAATATTTACGTGATATGATGGCGACTACGACTAATACAAGTGTTCGTGTGGCGAAAAAAGGCAAACCTTTTGCTTCTGGGAGACTGAAATCTGGGTCGTTTCCAGAGGTATAGTAATGTATATACATATATAGAAATTGTAGTAATATTAATAAAAGTTAACCATAATACGCAGGTGTTTGTATGCCGCAGTCGTATCGTAGACCGAGCACGAAAGATGATATTACAATACTTGGGCTCTAATAGAATACAGACGTACAAAAATGTCAGTAATACGTAATGAATCAGAAATCAGCTAACTGAATGCAAAACTGGTAAAGCGCAATGCAACACTGGAAAGCGTAAGATAGGCCATTAAAAGAAACGATACAGTCTAGTCGGAACGGTACAGACTAAACTGAAAAAACCCTTTTTCTACGACTGGGGATGGCAATTCAGTCATGTTGGTTATTTCCGCGGCTCTCGCAGGGCGTAGGCTTTACCCAAATTAGTAACTCGCAATCGCGAGCGATCGCCTGCTCTTGTGCAGCGATCTTTGCAACAGCCGCGCCGGCAATCAATGATGCATTTCGCCAGCAATCAAGTATGCATTCTCCTGCGAGTTGATTAGAAGCCAAAACCCAGTGCCATCTAACTAAACTAGTAGGGCACTGGGAATACCTGTTCTAGCCTTTCGCAGAACAATTAAGTACAAAACCTCTAGAAAGACAATTATGACACTTCAGAGTGTCATGACAGTAATTGGCTTAAAGTCTCGCAAGGCTTCGCTCGAGCAGCAGAGATCCTCGATTTGAGAAGCTCGTCCGTCATGCATGCCTTTCCACCCGCAGCCGAAATTGCAAAGTCCTTCTTGAACCATGAGAAAAAATTGCGTTTCAAAATTGCTTTGTAGATCAGTTTCTTTTTACAAAACTCAAGTTAAGACTAGATAGGTACACACGTACTGGGCGGTTCTAGGCTAATTTTTTGAGCCTATAGTCGATTAAAACGACCCTGACAGACTGGCTAAAAACGTATAGACAGAGTAAAGCGTCATTATGTTTAATGTAAAGTTGTAAAAACACACTCTTGACGACAATTTAAATAACCTCGCTCTTGCCATATAAATCGGTGTCGCTCGCGTGATAATTGAAAGGAAACGATCTGACCTTTGAACGACTTCGTTGTAAACGCAAGCAGAGTTAGTTGCCTTTTGAAATGTGCCCTCTTCATACACTACAAAAGTCCCCTCTCCAAATCGAGACCCATTTTAACATGTTATTCTCATGCAGCTAAGGGCTCGTTTGAAATCAAAGCAATCGGATGAAATCCTAATGGTATATGGCAGACAGTAGTGTTCGGGTGTCGAGAGCAAATTGATTCGTTCCAGAATAGACATACGTATGAACATTCCTTTTCTGCTTAATTAATCGTCTGTGTTGCTAGGGTGACAACAAATCGATTAAACCAATTGTCCGCCTTTTGAGGGAGAATATATTTTTCGCTGCATCCCTATGTATTCAAGTCTGTTAGAGCTTCCTTCAATCGTGGTATGTGAGACATGCAAACGGATTTAGTACATTTAGTAGTAGTCTATTCTTTCATTCGACTACTTTGTAGTTAGGTCCAGTGTCTCTAGCTATAAAATAGTAAACAATTTATGACGATCCCGTCCTAGATGAATGCAAAAGAACAAATAAAGCTCGCGGAGCACTATTAACTAAGCATTGGTTAGTAAAAAATGGCTGTGGTTAGCTAGAGGGACAACCAAGAAAACGGGTTGCCTTCTAGTTAGTGGACTCTACGGTGTATTATCCGAGACGATAACTACCGAGGCAACCAAAAGGAATTTGCGCACAATTTATTTCTGGTCTGGATTTTATTTTAAAGCTATACAGATTTTTTTCCAGAAAGTCTCTGAAGTACCTTGTGGTTGTTTATTTAGAAAATACAATGACTGTAACTCTTCTCAATTCAGTTCATGGCCAGAGTGCATCGTAGTCGGTAGCGGTTGGTATCCAGCGAGTTACAATCTGGCGTTTGACGATCGATTAGTCACTTGGGACATAATCGAGACTTTCCGCTTAGTGTATCGCAGACAGCGGCCGTGCACGCCGCTCTAAATTAAGCTCATTACACACACCCCTTTGATAAATGACTACATTTACACTCAGATGGGATGCTGTATAAAGCAAGAGAGGCGTCCAAACGACAACAAAACAAAAACAAATAAAAGCGCCTTTCAATATTGTAAACGTCAACGGGTACGACAATACAGCCAATAATTACAATACAAGAAAAGCCGCCAAGAGTAGTGAAAAGTGTGCGCGACGTAGTGTTTTGCTGTAAACCGTATAAGTCTCTACAAATGAACAAGAACTAAGAACAACAACCTACTAAACGCTATTCCTATGAAAGAGCCATTAGTAAAACTAAAGCTGACTCAGTGAATAAAAATATTACGTCGGTAGTTTTATTCGTATTATTTTTAACACACAATTCGCGCCATTGCAGTTGCCTGTGACCAGTGCGTGCTGTCATCGAATCATCGTCGACAGTTTTGTTTCATTCTATGTCTGTCTGCTCCTCAGTTTGCAGCGGACGACGAGCGTATGCGGGAAAAGTGGTGACCAGGCGGTAAAACGCCGTGACGGTGTCCTAAACTGGCCGATTTCGTGGACAAGGTTCCTCTTCCGGCCCCCCGAAACTCGCCGAGAGCGGAGTTTTCCATAACGCCGACGATGACGACGACGACGACGTTTGCACTCGAGCTGCATGCTCTCAGCATGAGTGGTAATTTCCACTGGACTCTCGATGCCCGCAGCAGCTCGGCATGCGGTGACGTTTGCCGAGAGAGCCATGCATCCACGCCGCCCGTCCTACTCTGAATCACCTCAGGCAGGACGAGGTCTCGACGTCGTTGTGAGGACGCAACGAGGTGGTCGGTGAGGACGACCACCAGGATAGCCGAGTTTGGAGCGAAACTGACATTTTTGACATTCGCGACAGACGAGAAAGTGTCTAAGTTTGTGCGTGAGAGTGAGCGAGTCTGAGTAAGAGTGAGTAAGTGTTAGAGGGGGCAGAGAGAGCAGAAGAGCGCTCAGCAAGACCGCCCCACGCTCGACGAGAAGGCCGTTTCACTTTCTGTCAGTGGTGACCTAGGCGCTAGCAGTGGCAACAGCGATCTAAGCTAAATCTTTATTGCGTGACCAGCCAGCTGGTGGCCACGGAAGCTTCTGGGCAGCGGCATTATTATTATTGTTGTTGTTATCATGAATGTGAGCCACATTACCATGTTGGCCATCGCTAACGTAGTAAAACCCTCACACAGACCTCTCAACACCCTCACACTCCTTCTTCCAAAATTCTCACACATACCCCTTCTCTCTCGCTCTCTCTCTGTCTGTGTGTGTCTCTCTGTCTCTCTATCAGACCCCTTCTCACTCTCTCTTTCCCGCTCTCTCTATTTCTCTCTTTATAGTGTGATCTTCTACATGTACGCGTGCACATCGTAAGTATAACATCTTCCCAGCCATCTCGGCTATTTTCCCTCCGGATACTTGTGCACAAGCATGACGCAGAGAAATACGTCTATCTCATCTAATTCCGCTCCCTTCCCTCTTAAGAACAAGCCTGCCTTCTCCCTTATTCGCGTTGTTGGCTTGTTCCGTTTTCTGCTTACGTGCCTCATATAATCATGCATGTAGCATGGCAATACGTAGTTGTCGTCATCACCACTGCCGCTCTATAGGGGGGGGGGGGGCAAAGATAAACAGCAGAGTAGAGGTTTTTTGGAAGGGACCTAGACCGAGAATGACATCCTCTCTTTCTTTGATGGGAATCGGATGTACACGGCACTGACAGCGACGAATTGTAATTAGGCGCACCACAGTTGGCAGAATTTTGAAGTATGTTTAGCAGAACAGGGCAATTAGATTCATTCCTCGCTGGGAACAGAACTGCATCAACTGCTGCATAAATCATGTATATGCGGCAGTAGGTAAAAGGGCATATCCTCACCATCGTTTTTGTTCTCTAGAGTACACTAGCGGATAGCTTTTCTTGCCATCACGCTCTACGATTCTGCGGCAATAGTCAAGTTTTTATTTTATTTTGGTATATGAGAAGTCCTTATCAGCTTTACAAGTAGCACAGACAACCGTGGTTTTTTAACAACAACAACATTCTTCGGCATTTAATGTACGATCCTTCGTAAACTCAACCGTGAAAAGGGTTCGCATTCACTGCAGGAGTTCAATCATAAGCCTGTGCTGCCAACCTGGTATAGTAAGAATATAATTCAGGCGCGACTATCGACCATAAACTACACAGTTTCTCAAATACGATAGTTTCTCAAATGATACCGATAAAAACTGTATTGACTGTTTGAATAATGCTGCGCTAGCAATTTCTATCTCCGAAATATCTAAATCAAAAGTTCATATCAAAATTAAAATCATACATAGCTTTAAACAGATTTATACAACTGATCAAGAGATACTGATCTAAATATTGTTGGAAAACATCTAACTGATTTAGTTCAAAATAAAATTAGATCATGTGCCATGAAAATAGGTGTACGAAAAAGCAAGCATAACCCAGAAAACATCAATACCTCCCATTGTGCAAAGCTTAGAGTATAGAAATAAGCTTTTTTGGGTGGTTCGTCGTCTAGATCTCAATCACGTGGATGAATTAAAAAGTAGTATATATAGAAATAAACTGCAAAAAAAGATCAGAAGTTTGCGTGAGGAAGACTTAAAACCTAAATTCTTAGCTTCGAAAAATTCCAATCATAAGCAGTTTCCCATTGAAGATCCCGAACGTGTTCCTGAAATATTGCTTAAAGATAAGCTAAATGATCTCTAGGGAATTAAGGTCACAACATCCACAAAGCCCAGTAGTTAACACTTCCTACGAATCTTAAAGACGCAGTGGCAACATCAACTAGTTAAACATAATCCTCAACCAAAGTTATGCAAGCTATTAAACTTCTAAATGCTCAGAAATTAAGGGAAATAATAAAACTTCGATAAAAATGATAAAGGAAAATTCCGATGTCTTGTTAAAGAATCTTTACTAAGTGTGTCTATAAACTGCAATTTTTCCCATAATATTTAACCCCTGGTTACGCATTTTTGTAAAGGGTAAACTTTGCATTGATAACAGCAGACCTATATTTATTACGACTGACAAAAGTCTCCAGAAATAATTTAATTTTTCATTAGCTTATTTCATTGAAATAACGACATTATCGCTCCTGGACGATTGGGGTCTCAAAGAAGGACAAAGTACTAAAAATGCAAAACACTCCATTGGGGCAATTACAAAGTATGAAAAAGAAGAAAGAAACAAATTTGTTTTGTGTTTCTAGATTTACAAACATAATTTGATTGTGTAGGTCATCATTTATACATAAATTGAAGACTTTGTGGCTAGTTAAGCCAAAACACCAATTAAGTGACGACTATTTATCTGAAAGCAATAGATGGCAAGTCATTGTGTGAGTAAACCTGCTCTTGTTAATCACGGCGCACATTAGTTCCGTTCTGAAACCAATAATGCTTAACGTTCTACACTTATTTTGCAATGATGTGATAATTGGTCAGTTCGCGGATGATACATGCGTCCTGATTGAGCGTGATACCAGAAGTGAGCTGATAGAGAAGGTAATCGGTGATATGGCTAAAATCAATCTCTGATTGCGAATCAACAGCCTAAGTCTTAATGCCAAAAAAACAAACATACAATGTGACGTTTTTTATCACCTTTGGCTTGTACATTGTAAAATTTGTGACAAAAAAAAAACAAAAATGTGAAAACCTAAATTGGGTACGCTGCTAAACCATCACTTAAGATTTGCCCGCCACTCATGTGCTTTATTCGCTTGTTATGCTGATACCTAACTTGAAAACCTACGATTAAACAGACGTAATGTTACTAGGCTAAGCTTCATCTCTATCGCCGTTTCGAGCTTAGAAATTAAGGCATACTGCAATTGTCTAAGCATTGGTGAGATACATAACTATAAATGTCTTGGTTTGACGTTTCATAATAAAATCAAATAGCAAATGCATATTATTCGTTTCAGGTTTATTCACCATACATTCGTAGTATAGTACAATCGTTTGTATATCATTTTGTAGGCTAACAATCCCGTTGACACTTGACTGTAGTGACGATGTTTTGATAAAGAGCACCGTCTGACAACGACCGATATTGCACTCCCCAAAATATCTACACACTAGTTAATTTCCTAATAATTTCCTTTTAAACATATGAGGTGATGGTAACCAAGCGATGTTGTTCGGCATATTATACATAATTTTTTACTGTAATGAGAATTTCAATTCATTACTGCAAAAAGCAGGATTAATTGACAAAGAGGGTCATTACAATTGCCATGTTGCAGTTTTCTTTAAATTCTCTATAGGCTTCTAGGTTTGTGTACATGAACTGTAAGTAAACGGCACCTTGTCCAGCACTAAATCTTTTACTTATGTGCGCTCATGGCAGAGTTCTAATAAAAATGTTGCGAAAGCAAGCCCAGCGTACACTTTACGAAGTAGAATTTTATCTTATCTCTGTTTCTAAGGTCTGACAATGTAAAACAAGAGACAATGGCAATGTTTATTCTAGCCGTGTTTAGCGCGATTTTTTAATTGTAATGTCAGTAATGTCTAGCTAATTATAATCATAGCTATATTGGTCTTGCTATGCATTGGCTGTTGAATAACAACCGGCGGTCACTCTTATTTCTAGATAGCAAAAGTGATTTACAAGTTTAAAACTTACTTCCCTTAATCTTAATGCACTGGCCGTCTATAGCGTACGATCCGTCTCGACTAAATCGTAGTAATTTTCTTTTGGCGGTGTCGATTGCCAGATAATTTTCTTGGCCTCACTCTGAGGCTTTGAATAAAACTGCAGGTCTTCTTGTCTTTGAAACAAATACTAAATTGTCGGCATAAACTGTGCGTATCGCTTTTACATTTCTGGGGGCGTCCGCTAAGCCAGCTTTAGACAGTATGAAAAAGAAAGGGTTTGTAAAGTCACGTTAAATGATATCAGCTTTCTGTGCTACTGGACTGTTGACATATTGAGTTCCGTTCTTGATAGTAACTAAGTAAAGTTGCAGCATGGCGCGTGTCAGATTAGTTCCCCCTAGAGAATATTGGGTTCGAAGCATTTTAAGGAGGTTACCTCTTCTAATGCAGTCGAATGCAGTTTAAATCGATCAGGGGGCATATGTTATCTCTTTGCAATCTTGGCGGTTTTTTACGCGGCCTTTACGCCTTCTTTAAATCCGGCTATCGCATGCTAAATCTGGGCCTAAGACGTCATATAAGCGTTCCACAACAATTTAAGTTACACATTTATAAACGACGCTAATAAGTGCAATCCCGCGTTAGTTCGTTAGGTCGGTCGCCTCACCCTTCTCTTTGTTATATGCATACTCATATGAGTGTTGTATCTTAAAGGAACATGCGAGGAAATATGATGATGATGATTAGTATGAACCCGTGCTTCTAAAAATTGATGCAATTTGTGTATAATATATATAAGAACATGTGCACGGCCTGCTCGCGGCATAACTCAAGGCATTTTGGGCTGGTCCATTTAGCCAGGGTTCCACTTACCGGGTCGGCATTCCCCTTCTGCGCATATCATGGCAGACGTTGCAGTAAATATTCGTCCGCCCTCTTGTCGCTTGTAGCAAGCGCCAATCCTCTCCCGACAACGTTGAGCAGTTTCTTCATGAGCAAACCAGCACCTCACCCCCTTAATTTCTCGAACGCAAGGGGTGAGAACAAGTGTTGGTAACCGACGCCTGAACACTTTCTGCACTTGGCGGCTTCCGCTAAGACTACTGCGTGTCTATGGCAGACCGCGTCTGTACCGACCATTGAAGGGGCTAAAGAGTCGGTTACGGTCGCATTCCACAACAGCATTTCGCCCCGCTCGAAAGGGGTCAGGGTCATGCCATCAGGTCTTCTCCCATTGTCTGTAACTGAACTAGGAGGCTCTAAAACACATGGGTAGCCTGACCGTAGCGCTCTGCCAAATGTCTTGCTCAAGGCAGAGTGGCCGCATCTGCACTGGTGAGGGTAACGTTTCTATTTGTAAATTGACTGCAGAAAACGTTTACTCTATTCTTTCGGTTTTTTTTACCGCTGCGTAGGCATGCGTTATACAATTTGATTAATTGCGGACACAGAAAACGTAGATTTGTTTCAGCATGTTTAATTCTCAATTTGGTCAGGGCCCGCAGATTTACCATTTTGTTTAGATTTGATTAAATTGGCAACTTCTTCTTCGGTAAATGCTCGATAATCAAACGTTTTCTCCCCTGGAAGTACTATAAGGTTATCATTGTATCGGCGCGTACAATCAAGTATCCATTTATTGTCATTATTAATTGGATTTAGTAGAAGCATATTAAACATATAATGAGCAAACTTAGGAACTTAACCTTTTCACAAAGTACAACACACAACCTATTTCGAATTTACGAAAATTGTGTATTATGATGCATACGAAATGTATTTGGCTTGACCTATAGGGCAACCACTGAGAACATATAGAAATATGAAAATATTTTGCGCTTTAATGAAATACACTCGAGCATACCTGGCGTTCTGACACATTATACTCAAAACCCTATCCCATTAGGGCTTACCTTATCAGAAGTGCCGTGAGAAATGTTGTAGCATACTTATTTATATACGAGGCTTGTGACAAAATACTCGATGTTTTTTCTGGAAGGTTTTGATAATGCAGAATGCACATACGTCACTAGCAGCCTCCGTGACTAATGTCGGACTCACAAGCCCACTAAACCCGTATTCCTCCCCTACCTCCCAGGCTTGGTGAGAGAGTCATAGTTTGGCGACCGCCGGTAAACGGAAAGGTTACCCATGGGGTTCTCCCGCGAGGTTTCTATTCCGGCAAAGAGCCAACTTAAAACACGGGAGTACCTATGACTCTCTTTCCGGCGTTGGTCCGCTGGTACGCGACTTCCGCGCGCTGCGGGGACCTTCACGCGCCAAAATGAAAGTTGGTCAGACGGTGCTAACTCCCAATAGTCACTCTCTCGGGGCCACTTAATGGTGGTAAGGGGGGCAAGGCATACGATATCGGTTGGATGGCAACGAATTCTTATTGTCATTCTGTCGTGGTCCATTCGAGAGCTGTTAAGGCTACTTACTACCTTACGGGGGAAATGTGCTGCACATGAACCACCTGGGAGTACCGCGTGGGACGCCTGCTGCCTTAAAATCACCATTTCTTCAAAGCCATGGGAGAGGCGTCTCTGCCATTTCTCCTTAATTCAACTACGTATTCGACTATCTTTCTGCATATTTAAATGCATCCAGACAGGGGGCGTACGTCAAATATAAACCGTCCAGAAGAGATGCGCCAAGAGCCAGCTTAAGGGCCAGGCTGCACTTTCTCTCCCACCTCCCTTGGCTCCTTGTTTCGACCAAACTTCCGAGGCTGCCGCGTGAACCTATCCGGCTTAGCGGTTTCCTAGGCCTTTTTGAACTTCAAAATTGCGTCACACAGGTCCGTCGCCCTTTTCCACGCTTTCATCAAAGTAATCCTATAGCTAACCACTTCCTTGATGGGGCAGCCCCTCACCGCCGTAGAGCCCGTGCACCTTGCTGCCCAAAGAAACTCGCAGTGTATAACAGTGTGTTTCACGCCGTTTGCCTCCACGGATTTGCATATCACACAGATGTCACTGACGGATTTTCGTATCTTAACCACGTATATCAACCAGAACCTGAGCCGTATAGTAAGTTAATTATTACACGTTATTACACCGCTCGGCCCCTTCTAGATAGTTGTTGATGACAGCACCCAGTCGTACGTTAAGTTCCAGAGGACGAGTCCCAGAATCAAACCCTGTGGGACCCTAGCAGTAATCCTGGAATCTTGCCTCTCTGCAACCAGACTTCGTTCATCCAGGTAAGATAAAATCATTTGGCAGAGGTACGTGGGTATTGCTTTTCTCTTCAGCGCATGCACCATAACTTTCCAGTTTATTGTGTTGAAGTTAACATCCAAGATAATTAGAAGCACGAATTCTCTCGTTTTGGGAGTATTTTCTGTCTCACGGCCTGCTCGTTACAGGACACTATTGGCCAGAATGATTTTCAGAATCTTCCCCAAGATGTCGCGAAAGCAGATGGGCCTATAGGCCGAGGGGCCTGTTCTCGTTCCTGATATAGAAAATGCTTGACTTCTTCACTAGCATAGAAAACCTCCCTTCTCTAAGCAATCCGTTGGTCAAAGTCTGGAAGACCTTCGGCCAATGCTTAACAAATAATTGGCCACCCCAGGGGGTATGCCGTCGGGACCAGGGGGCCTTTCCAGGCGCCAGCTTTTTCCCAGCTCGTCTAATCTCTTCTAGCGTTGGAAAAAGAGCAGAGATTTTCTCCAGCAGCGCGTCCGGCGAGAGCTTCATGAGAGCTCTCTGGAGTTTGGTCATACGAACCTGGTGCGGCGGGCCATATGTTACTGCCCGCTGCATCTATCAACTCTCTCCACGCTCGCGCCTTGCTTTTTGCGATGAGTCCTCGCAGGCTCGTGCAGGCGGCCCTGTGGCTAGTTGAAAGACGGCTTGTCTCATGTCTGTCTCATCCGGCCCGTCCCCCCTTCTGTTTCTCCTACCCAGCCAAGTCCGCGTCCTAATACATGCCTTTCATGGCATGCATTAGACCGTTTTCTTTGGCACCTTCCCTACGGGACTCCCTGAGTTTCTGCATCTTACCCCTGTAGGACGGACAGGCCAAGCTGTCTGCGCGATGCCCATCCACCCCGGAAACGCTGCCACATTTAAAACAGATCTTCCTCGCAGCCTCGGTCTCCTTGCAGTCTAGGGCTTTGCGGCCCGGTTTCTGGCATTTAAGTAGCTAGGGAGTGTGTGCTTAATCTGGGGATATCTAGCTCTCCGGACGGAGCGTGACTCTCGGTCCTTGCGCTCCTTTCAGTGCACCATGGCATTGCACGTGTGCCTATATAACTGTCAGTACGGACGTTCTACTCGTACTTGCACGGCAGCTCCCCTGGGATCTTTTCACAGGAGAGCGCGCCGCTCGTCATCTTGACGGCAATCTAAACTTCGACCAAGCAAGGGCAGCGACCCTTGACGCGTGGGCGCGAATGAGCCACCATACGCTCGAACACTTCCCCGGTATACTGGACGCTGTCCCTAATCCCTGACCTTCACCTTTGGCTAAACGCCACAGGGCCCCTCACCTACTACGTCACGCAGGTTTTCACGGGGCAAGGATAGTTCCAAAAGTACATGCTCTGCATTGGCAAACCTACCACCGATATATATATATTTTTTTTTTAACGCTTTGACAACTACATTTTAGACGCTCGTAATGGGCTAAGTTGCCTGTGGCACGATAGCGTCTAAATGCATCTATCGTCATCGCGTTCTCGTACTGGAATTATATAGGCTTTCTCCAGCAGAGGTATGTAGCAGCAAGGCAATGACAACCACGTCCAACAAATTCTACCAGCACGGCCAGGGCTCGAACTAGCGATGTTTTGCTAACCGTGGTTGCCATGGCAACGCCCCGTTTCGAACGGTGCGTTAGCCGCCTAAGCCACCGCCGCTACAAATATGCGTGCTTTGCGCTTCTAATACTATCGACGACGTCGAACACACGGTATCTGCCTACGACACGTGCGTCTACAGGCTCCGCCCTAGTCAACCAGGTGACACCAGCAATCGTCGCGTGCATGCTACGCAATTTATGGACGCACAAACTGTGCTACCTCGACACCATCATGAGGAAGAAGGTTTGCCTAGAAGACCTGCGCCAAAACCGCTTTGCACACGCGCGGTTGGCAAACAGTCGATGCGAGGGTCCCTCGTAAGGGACCAACGCAATAATGCCCTCAGGTAAAGGATCTCGACGCACCTTCCCGGGATCAGAGACCATGAGCCGGTAGAGCACGAGACTCTTCTCTCATGGTCTCGAAGTATTGTTCGACACAATTCGGAATCGTGGGGGGGGTGGGGAGGACTGGGGTTTTTAGTAGGTGAAAGTCCAGCAGTAAGTGTTGCGGGTTGCCAACATCGATGTGCATTATCATTTTCCCATGTCAAAAAAAGCTAGGGAGTCTCAACCACTCCCCAGGCCTGCATCATTTCGACCCTAGTTTTTAGGTTTTATGTACCAGAGTGTCTCTTGCCAATGTCAGTGGTACGACCACTAGGGAAAACCATACGTCTACCATACGCTCTATAAACCCTTGGTTTACTTGCCCTAATCGTAACCTCTCTCGGCAAGTGGAGGGCATTCCTAAGAGCCTGGTCTGATATGAGCTCTAAGTCCCCGGAGGATGTCTGCGAAGGTTTTATCATCTTCTATTTTCACTCTGAACGTGTTTCGCACTTCTAGATTTTCAGACTCCCAGTTAACATTGTCAGAGAGCCTCGTGCACATTTCCAGGTTTCCACTGCCGTCGCCGGTCTTTCTTAAGCAGATTTGTAGAGCTCGTAAGAGAGGTTTTGTTCGCCTCTCCTCTGTGACGTGTACCAGTGGGGCCTTCACCTTGCCTGCAAGCTCGATGGTATTCTCGATTACGGCCCCTTAGAGACTACCAGTTCCTCAAGTGTTACAGCTTCCTCGATTTCCTCCTCAATTTGCGCCACCTAATTTGTGCTTCGACATCGGGAGCACAGCACTCCTCTTTCGGTCCTGGATTTAAGTGTACTTTTTTCACCTTCGTTACTACACTGCTCTATTTGCCCGTTTTGAGTTTGTTAAAGTATTCCTGTAGTTTTGTCCCCGTTGTATTGAGACGCACAATTTCTTCTTCAAGGTCTTCAATGGTGCCTGCGTCCCCTAGCTTTGCGTCCCGCGTGACTCTTCCTTTATCGACGCTACCAGTTTATTTCGTAAATTAGAGAGCCCTTTGGTCCTTTCTTTGATCTCCTTCTTTGTGAGAGGATGCGCGTTGTCCAGTTTCACCAAGCTTTCTAATCGTTGCTATCGTACGATTGTCTCCGGCCTCTCCCTCGGTATTCCCCTCTCTATTGGCCATTGCCTGGCTCTACTTGGTAGTTGGCGAACCTTCTCCCAGTTTATGAGGTTGCGCCGCTGCTATGACTATTTAATCAGGGATATTGTATCGTATACTAGGTCATCGCTGTGTTAGATATGCTACACTAAACACTCTACAAATATATATATATATATATATATATCAATGGTCAGTGCTGGCGCGGCTCGGGCTGGTCATGCATCGGATCTCGCCGAGGCAGGCAAGGTTAGAAAGTACCAGAACATCGGTTACCCGTACGAATTTCACCCACTTGCCTTCGAGACCCTTGGCGGGCCGGGTCCGTCTACTCGCAGTTTGCTACAGAAGGTCGGGAAGCGCCTAATTCTAGCCAGCGGAGATAAGCGAGCAAGTGATTTCCTCAGACACCGTCTGTCGCTGGATGTGCAACGGGGCAATGCGGCCTCGGTTTGAGGAACCCTCCAGAAATGGCTGGTCCCTACACTGGACCCCCCGTAATGGTGCACACGTTCGCAGGGACCCAAATGTCATGGTCCGACCGTGAATGATTTGAAATTGAATAAATATAGAACTATAAAAAAAAATATGTATATATATATATATATATATATATATATATCTGTAGGTAACACTAGACACTCTGCTGCTCTACGTTTATGGCACTGTTTCACACTCCCCTTTAGTTCGTTGAGTACTGTTCTAGTTTGGTACGACTGTTCAGACCTGTCCATACTTTAGCGCCAAAAGAGCTAGGCAATCAACCGTTATGAAGCCGCTGGTATCCCCACTGGTGGAGCCAGTAGCGTTAACTTCGCAACACGATTTCGCCTCAAAGGTTCCACTAATGTTCGCAATTTCAAAGTTCAATGATGCACTGCAAGTCAGGGCACCTACCTGCAAAAACAAAGTTCACTAATTTAGGCTAGTATTAAGATCCCAAGATCTTTTCCACAGACCTACAAAAAACACGTCCGCACCATTCGATTTCAAAACCGAAACAAGTACTCGGTGCTAATTATCGCCTCGTAAACCTAAATTACAGACCTCCTCGTCTGTTTAGATGTGTTCCAGAGGTATCTGCTAAGGCACGTAAAACCAAACTCAAGCAACACGTTTGTTTTACTTGGTGTGAAAAATGTAGTTTCGGCTGCTGTGCCTTGACAGCCAAACCCTTAAACAGCTCGATATTCTACAGTTCGCCATTTATATAAATATCTTCCTGTTATTCGACGCATTCTCATTATCAAATATTATCTCAGAAATAGTAAAAGTTTAAGTGCCACTGTTGACGGCTTTATAAACAAGCAACATTATCGCATTTAGAGTGACGAAAGTCCACACTGATTTCATGAGAAGAAAATGCATCCCAAACGTGTTACTATTTGGTAAGGAATGCAAAGTGGTTTTATATTCCAGACCATTCCCCGTTCCTAGAGCTTTAAAACTCGTCGTGAGGTATATAAATGCCTTGAATACCCCGAGGGCCGGATATGTTGACATGTTGAGGGTTTCCCCCAGCAGTCGTTGTGACATCATGGCCTCTAACTCTCATGTGTATAATTTATCATCTATTCTCGATGAGCACTGCTCAAAGATAATTCGATCAAAACACAGGGATTGAACCGCCAACAGTCAGGTACTTTTTTTATTTATTTTTTTTTGTTCTGGGAGGTTTCGGTAATGCATGATGCACATGCGCCACTAGCAGCCTGCGTGACTAGTTTGAGACTCGCAAACCCACTAAACCCGGATTCCTCCCCACCCCCCCCAGGCTCGGTATTACTTTGGCATTACATCGAAGCCGTGGGAGTAACAGTCAGGTACATAACAACCATGATTAGCGCTTACTAGTCCCCTACACCAGGCTGCCCCGATATATATATATATATATATATATATATATATATTTTTTTTTTTATTTCGTATAAGTGCTGCAGTATGCTCAACTAATGTCAAATGTAGGAATCAAATTACTGCTCTGGCCCGCAGGCCTCTTACATTGCAGGCATTGGGGGTACTGCCGTTAGTGTTGCTGGTGCTAAATGCGCCTCATTACTGTCCACTCAGACCAGTTTCAGTCAGATGATCGTAGTAGCATTATAACCTCTGATAATCGATATCGACATCAACCCAATAATGCATCGGAACAGACATGATGGGCCGCTAACTGCCACATGAAGATGGGACGCGCCTCTCTGTGCGTGGACGTGTCGGGAAAATGCTGGCGTCCTCAGTCCTTCTGTGCCAGACAATGCTGTGGGCTTGGCCTGATAGTGATGAACATCATCATTCAGGGAACAGAACTCGGAAACATACCACTGGTGCCACACTTTTGCCACAACTATTTGCTTTTTATTATTGAATTTTTACGCCTCTCCTGTGCTGCCATGTTTGCCTAAAACGAGCCAGCACGAAAAACGCACACGAGAGAGAGAGAGAGACGCGTGGATCTCGGAACTGGGAACTACACTGTGAAAGGGCGTCCGGCAACGTACCAGTTGTAGGTCCCAATAACCGGGCAAGGTGGCTTACTGACAAAGCCTTGTGTTGCATTCGGGAGGTTGTGGGTTCGAGACCTGAGGGCCGGTCACTTTTAAATAGGTTTTCATGGTTTTCAATTTACACAAGGTGAATGCCGGAGTGGATGATAATCGACAATGATCGGACACAAAAACGGGAAGCAGATGTCTCAATAAAGAGAGGGTGCTTTAGCATCCAGCCCTCTTCCCCACCACCACTTTAACAGATAACTACTCTCCCAAACGAGTATGCTTTTCTGCACGTTATGCTACTTTAGACGAATTCTAACTCTGGGTTCATCGAATAAAGAGAGATTTATACGGCTGAATAGCGCTGAAATTAATCTTATTG
Source organism: Dermanyssus gallinae (assembly GCA_003439945.1). NCBI lineage: Eukaryota > Metazoa > Arthropoda > Arachnida > Mesostigmata > Dermanyssidae > Dermanyssus > Dermanyssus gallinae. Next base: position 46,036 of record QVRM01002383.1, read on the forward strand.
TGGCTGGGTATAAAATACTTACGCCATATGATGTCGACTGCGACTAACACAGAAGTTCTTTAAAAAAAGGCAAACCATTTTTTGTTGTTGTAAAAGACCCAGATCCGGGTCGTTCAAAGAGGTTCAGTGATTATATATAGATTTTATTAAACTTGTATCCCGAACTCAAAAGATTATACAATTCTCGAACTCTAATATAATCCAGACATAAAAATGTCAGTAATACGTAATTCATTAGAATCAGCTACAAGAAACCATTAAAACGGACATTATACAATCTAGTCGAGACAGTACAGAATTTCTACAGCTGAGGCGCGCAACTCAGTCCGTCTGGTTGTCTCCGCGGCTGTACCAGCACGTAAACCTAACCTGAATTAGCAACTCACAATTGCCTGCTGACTGCCTGACCTTGTGCAGCGATCGTTGCAACAGGCGCGCCAGCAATCAATGATATATTTCGCTAGCAATCAAACATGCATTTTGCTGCTAGTTAATTAGGAGCCAACCCCCAGTGCCATCTAATTAAACTATTGTGGCGCTAGGAATACCTGTTCTAGTGTCACTGTGTGCGAAAACATTTTAAAGACCATTTAAATAACAAAAACTTCTAAAAAGACACTTATGACACTTTTTTGGTCATTTTAATCTATCAGAGTGCCATGACAATCATTCGCAAGGCTTTGCTCGAGCGGTAGAGACCCCTGATTCGAGAAGCTGGTCCGTTGTGTTGCTTCACCCGCAGCTGAAATGCCAAAGATGTTCTTCAATCATGAGGAAAAACTGCGTTTCAAAATTGCTCCGTTGATAATTTTCTTTTTAACGATACTAGAGTTCAAAAATAAATATATATACGCGTACTGGGTGGTTCAGGGCTACTGTTTTAAGCCTATAGTCGATTAAAACGACTCTCGAAAAGAAACGATCCGGTTTTTGAACGACTCAGTTGTAAATGCATACACGCAAGCAAAGTTGGTCGCAATTTAACATGTCTCCTCTCTATACACTATAAGAGTCCTCCTCTCCAGATCTAAGTCAACTTTAACATATAGGAAGATCAGCAAGAAATTGCGGAAGCTTTGGTGAGCAGCGGATAGTAGAGATACTAAATATGCAACATCTGAGCAACTATGTGAGCGCAAACAGAGGTGCAGTATACGAGTATATATATATATATATATATATATATATATATATATATATATATATAGGCGGCGCATGAGATAACGACAATATACCTGACGGGCGTAACCATACCATTATGCCGAACAGGAAAATAGACGCAAATACGCAGATCTCGAAAACAGTCTTCACTTCGTACCGGTAGCTATGGAAACATTAGAACCCATCGGCAGTGGAACAGCAAAGTTCATTCGGGGTCTGGCCAGAAGAATAGTAGCAACGACAAGGGACCAGCGCAAGGGAGAATATCTAAGACAGCTTCTGTCTCTCGCGGTGTGTAGAGAAAATGCCGCTTCTATAATCGGCGCCATGGCATGAGCAGGTAAATAGCACTTGCTTGAATCGACGCGACACGTTCGAACCTCACAACTGTACGCTGATAACACAATTACGAATTATATATAAATATACATACATATATTAATAGATTTAATTGGCTTCAGCGCTTTCATACAGCTGAGGGCTCATTTGAAATCTGAGCAAATGAATGGAATTCTAATGGTATATGGGAGACAGTACTCTTCGGGTGTCGAGAGCAAATGGATTAGGACTCGTTCCAATATAGACTTACATACAAACGTGGCTGCTTTTCTGCCTAATTAATTATCTGTGTTGCTAGAGTGACAATGAATCGATTAAACCAATTGTCCGTCTTTGAAGAGAACATCTTCCTTTTTGCTGCGACCAGCGCTACAAATGTGTGGTTCTCCCAGTGGTGCAGTCTATATATTCCTGCTGCATCTCTATTTATTCAAGTCTGTTGGAACTTTAATCGTGGCATGAGGAACGTGTAAATACATTTATTCGTAGTGTGTTTTTTATTCGACTAATTTGTAGTTAGGTCCAGTGTCTCTCGCTATAACGATCCCTTCCTAGTTGAATACATAAAAACGCTTGCAGGACACTACTGACTAAGCTCTGGTTAATGATAAAAAACGGCTGTGATTAGTTAGAGGGCAACCAGGAAAACGGGGGTACTTTCTAGTTAGTAGACTCGACGATGTATCCTAAGACGATGACAACCGACCCAACCAAAATAAATTTGGCACATTTTATTTCTGGTTTAGATTTATCTTAAAACTTTATATATATTAATATATATATATATATATTTTTAAAATAAAAGTCTACAAGAATTATTCTAAACCGCAGCGAGAATGTTATGTGGGCTATAGCATTCCATCCGCAATTATATTTCTCATCGAATAGATGAGAATACATATAATCACGTCAACAAAATCACGATAACTAAAACCGTTTTCAATTGAGTTCATGTTCAGAGTGCCTTGCAGTGGGTAGCGGTGGATAGCCAGCGAGTTTCAATCTGGCGTTTGACGATCGATTAGTCACTAAGCACATTATCGAGACTTTCCGCTTAGTATAGCGCTTTGGAGAACTTTGAAGTTGGGTGCAGACAGCGGCTGTATACCCCGCTTCAAATTAAGTTCATGACACACACCCTTTTGATAAATGGCCACATTTACACTTAAATGGGACGCTATATAACGCGTGCGAGACGTTCAAACGTCAAAACACCAAATAAAAGCAGCACCCCTTTTAATATTGCTAGATTCAACGGTTACAACGATACAGCCAATAATTATACAAGAAAAGCCGTCACGAGTAGTGAAAACTGTACGCCATGTAGTGTTTTGCTGTAAACCTTAAAAGATTTACTCTACGATTAAACACGAACTAAGGAGAACAACCTAAACTCTATTGCTATGAAACAGAAAAGCAAATAGTACGGCCAACTCTAACGAAGCTGAATAACTAATAATATTGCCGCTCGTTTTAGCATAATTAATGTCATTGCAATTTGCAGCATTGCAGTTGCCAGCGACCTGCGACCACTGTGGGCTGCCGTCGAGTTGTCTTCTGTCGACATTTCGTCGTCGTCGTCGTTTCATTCTATATTTGTCTGCTCAGTTTGCTGCAGACGACGAGCATATGCGGCAAAAGTGGTGGCCGTAAGGCCGTAAAGCGCCGTGTCAACAAGTCCTGACGGTGTCCTAAACTGGCCGATTTCGTCGCGAACGTTCCTCTTCTTCTCCTCATGAGTTTCAGCCCGGCACCGAAACTCGTCGAGAGCGGCGTTTTCCATAACGTCGACGATGACGCCGACGATGGTCGCACTCGAGCTGCATGCGCTCAGCATGAGTGGTCATTTTCACTCGACCGATGCCCGCAGCAGCTCGGCATGCGGTGACGTTTGCCGACGAGAGAGCGCCATGCATCCACGCCGCCCGTCCTACTCGGAATCACCTCAGGCAGGACCTCAGGTCTCGACGTTGTCGCGTTCTCCGCCACTGGCCACCAGGACAGCCGAGTTCCGAGGTAGAGAGAGAGAGAGAGATCTGACATTTTCGGCCGTGACGGGCGAAAAAGTGTGTGTGCTTCTGTGTATGAGAGAGAAAACGAGAGAGTTAACAGGCAAGCGAAGGGTGCGGGGAGAAGAGAGCTCGGCAAGACCGCCCCACGCTCGAAGAGAAGGCCGTTCCACATTCTGCCGGTGGTGAGCGCGTCAGCAGCAGCAGCAGCGGCGGCAGAATTCTGACGATCTTTATTGCGCGACCAGCTGGTGGCCACGGAAGCTTCTGGCGGCGACAACGGCATGATGCTGCATTGTTGTCATCATCAGTGTGGGCATCACCACGTTGCCACTCGCCAGCGTAGTGCCAATGCCTGGGAGCCTGCAATGCCTTCACCTATTCTGCGCGACCATTCCGCTCTATAAGCGTTTGTTCTAGCCGCTCCGTTGGGCTGCTCGTTCTTTCCCCTCCAAAACAGCCCTTTTTGCTCTATCTCTCTCTCTATGCGATGATTCGTCCACGTGCACGCTTGCACGCACCATAAGTGCTCCATGTTCGCAGCTATCTCGGCTATTTCCCTCCCCCCCCCCCCTGATACATGGGCACAACCATGACCCAGAGAAATACGTCTATCTCATTTGCTTCCGCTCTCTTCCCGCCTTAAAACAACGTCGCCTTTTCCCTTATTCGCGCACGCCGGTGGCATGCTCCGTCTTTCTGCCTACGCGTCTCATATATAATCATGAATGTAACATAGCGGCAATACGTGGTTGTCGCCACCACCACCACTGCCGCTCTATATAGGGGAAAAGAGAAATTGACAGCAGAGAAGCAGCAGGTCTTAGAGAGGACCTAGACCGAGAACGACATCCTCTTTAATGGGAATCGCATGTACACGGCAGTGACAGCGACGAATTGCAATTAGGCACGCCACAGTTGGCAGAGTTTTGGAGTATGTTTAGTAGAACAGGGCAATTAGATTAATTCCTCCTCGCTGTGAACAGAAATCTCAATTACTTACACACAAATCAGGTTTATACGGTGCAGTAGGCAAAAGGGAATATCTTAACCGTCGTTTTCGTTTGCTAAAGTTAACGAGCGAATATTTTTTCTTGCCATCACGTTATACGATTATGCGACAAAGGTGACGTTATTTTTATATTGGCATATGTGTTCAGCTTTACAAGCAGCATAGAAAACCATGTTTTTTTAATAACAACAAAAATAATAGATTATTCGGCACCTACAGGTGTACGGTCGTTTCTAAACCCAGACATGAAAAAATTTCGCATACACTAGAGAAGTTTAATCATTAGTGTGAGTTGCAACCTAAGAACCAAGAGTACCCGTATAGACAGAGCCAGAACGCGATAAAAACAGACTATAGTATTAAACTAAATAATGTCAGCAAGTTTTTACAATTTAACATGGGAATTGCGATTTATAGATATTATATACTCTTATTGCCATATGTTGTTTTGTCTTCTGCAATTGCGCTACTTATAATAATAATAATAATAATTTTAAGGGGTTGGCACAAAGCCTTACCCTCGCCTTAGCTCGGCACCATGCTGGATTCCAACTCTTTTCGTATGATGTCAGCACTTAGAATCGGCGCTTCCGTCTGCGAGCCGTTTCAGTGCAAACTGTGTGGATAGATGGTAGATTCCAGTGGCCTACACCCACTGAATTGCCCGAAGAGCGTCGGTAGATCGCCCAGACATGCTGAACTAAACAGTGTGATTATAAGATCTCTTAGGAACGCCGGTATACCATCTACACTTGAACCGAGATGTTTAGCGTCCGCTGGCGAAGAAAAACCTGATGGGATGACCATAGCATTATGGTCACATGGGAAGTCCCTAGCTTGGGATGCAACGGTTTCGTGCACTACCGCGGCTTCCTATTTACACCACAGCTCAGTTGAGCCGGGGTGGGTGGCAAAGCACGCGGACGCCAGAAAACAGGTTAAATACGCTGGACTGGAAGCAAAATATACTTTTGTGCCTATTGCCATGGAGACGCTAGGACCAATCAGCAAAGGAACCGAAGCATTCCTCAAACATTTGAGTAAGCGAATTCAGGGGGTCACAAGCGACCGAAGAGAGAGTCAATTCTTGAGGCAAGCGTTGTCTTTGGCCGTTTGCAGAGGGAACGCGGCATTTATTTTGGGCGTCATGGGGCGTCATGGATATTTTTATCAAGCGTTTATTTTATCATTATGTACATGTATCACAATTATCAATATATTACTTATATAATGCCTACAAATAATAATAATAATAATAACAACGACCAATAATAGACTAATTGTATAATCAGCTTAATTGTTTTTGATTTCAGATACTTCTGCAAAAAAACACCATACAAATGGCTATCAATCAATCATATTCATTTTACTCAAACAGAATATGTATAAGATGGCAAATGGTTATATAGATGCGTAGAGACATATAGATCGCACGAAGCGGGCTCTCGACAACGACGCAAGAGCCAATAAAAGCCCGTAGAGACGTCGCTGGAACTGGCTCAAGGCCATCGGCTACGGCTGCTACACTTTACGGTAGACCGGCGTTCTATAACCTTCATAGATCATCGAATTACTCGCCATTCCACATAACGGCACACTGGACCGCTACAGCGACTCGCCCTTTTACCTTTGGTCTTTCGGGCGCAACACCCGGTACGTTGGTCAACGTGCGGGTCAGAGTGAACAAGGGAATCCTCCACTCAAGAAACACTCAAGGAAGACCAGGCCCATACCACAAGTAAGGGATCAACAATCTGCGGCGTTACTGAAAGCAATAAAAGTGACTCAAATCGAGTTTGACTGAGTCAAATCAAAAAGGGTCGGCACGGGCAAGCGAATCAATTGCCGCGGTAACTGCGAAGGCAACGGGCCACTATTTTCCATCGGGGAAGAGCTCTATGCGAAGCATTGCCCTCCTGTAGAACAAATTGCTCTTAAGGTGGATAAAGCCTCTCGCCACAGGTTGGCCTCAGGGTCGCGGGCCCGTGTTTCAGTAAGGGCAATTTATGGTGCGCAGTGGTTGGCGCCTTTGATGTGGTGTTTCGCCAGCACGGGACGCGCCGACTAATCAAGATCTGGTCCGTGACATGCCGGCCGGATGAGTAACCGTGCCCGCCTATCGGTTACAAATGCCGGTACCTAGTCCATCGGGCGTGATTTCCTACAGGGACGGAAAAGTAGTGAAGGTTTGCCGCCGGTGGAAATTATATACAGCTGAAGCTTTTAGATGTCATGTATGGCGTGCTGAAAGCCACCACGAAGGTCCTAAGGACCCTTAACTTTTGCTGGACCTGGCAGCAAAAGGAGCTCTCTCGACTGGGCTGAAGCCGTAGGTGAAACCAGTCCCAACGGGGCGTTGAATCGGCCTATGAAGACCAAAGGAGTCAAATTGAAGAAAAGGGCAAGATAAAGACGCACAGTGTGTGTGTGCATAAGCTCCGAGGTCAACTTTGCCGTGGTACGGCGCAGGGCTGACTGGAACGAGGACGAGGTTGTTAATACCGCAATATGGATAGAATACTATACTTCCGGTTATGGGCAAAGCATAACCGGAGATATGCTTTGCCCATAACTGGAAAGGGTTTGCGCAACTACATATTACAAGTCCACCTTGGTGTACCAGATTCCACGCAGCCGTGATATACCAACAACGTAAAGTGGACGTGTACCACCTATCTCTATCTTTTAGCAGGTAGAGCAGGCATACTCCTAGTCTCCGAGCATCTGCCATTACCAAACGGGTGCGCGTTTTTCCTGAAGTCATGTTTGAATGACCTCCTTTGTCTCCCACCTAAATTTTTGTTTCAATGTTGGACGTAATATGAATATATATAATGTTGTGAATAACTTGCCTCTACGCTATCTCCATACGGTTCTGCGTTTGCTAAAACAGAACTAACTTTTCATATTTTTGCAAGAGGTATCTGGTTTTTGTTGCACGATGGCCTGTCTATACCCGGCGGGCCAGCTGCCTTTGCCATATGCCCGTCTATGGCAGGCGGGAATACGGCTGGTGAAAGTCGTCGTCAGCTCCGTTGTTGTTCTTGTTTCTAACGTTGTTGTTATTGTTGCTCTTTGCTAGTTCGCTCGATTGCCCGTCAAATCCATTTTGATTGTCCAGAGGCCGGGAGGCCATTCCAGTCTCGACTACACTCCCCTTCGGCCGATGCCGGAATGCCAATTCAGGAGGTATAGAGGGAGTAAGTGCAAAGACGCCCGAGAGGACGGAGATCAAACAGAAAAAGGAATGTCATACATACATACATACATACATGCTTACTACTTGTAATCGACATACGCTGAACTGAGTTGAGCTGAACGACCGTTTTCTTCTCATCCGCTTCGTGGGCTGGCCTTGGTGCAACGCGAACAAACCCTCCGTGGTCCAGCAGCATCAGCAACGACAAGGGGCAGTTCTACAGCGACCAGAGAGACGATCTACATGCGTAGCAGACAATGATGAATAGAGAAGCGTAAAGCATACGGAGTGTATCTTGGAGGCTAGCTATTGCCGCCAGCACTGCTGCCGCTGCTGCTATTGCTCGAGAACTCAGAGGGTATCAGCGCCACGACTGAATCGCCGGACACCGTGGTTCACCATTGTTGTCGCCCTCTTTGTTATTTCATCTCGCGTGCACCTTCTTCTGCTATCTCCGCCTTGTAGTGAGTATGCAGTGAGCCTGCCTGTCGTAGTGCGTAAGCGTAACCGGGTTGCGTTTTGCTTTCTGTTTCAGGCTCCCTCTATTGGCTTGTCTTTGCCCCCCCCCCGTCTTTCGGTATCTTTCTTGTGCCCTCTTTTCCCTGCTCTGCATTTATCTAATGCTCCTTGATCCTTTTCGTTTCTCTGTTTCTCGACGATGGCCAGCCTACCTTCAGAGGTCGTTCTACTACTAGCAATAGTACTTACGACTACTACTACGGCAAATGCCTTTCTGTCTGTATGTGTATGGTGCACAAGGTACGGGTTCGGCTCAGTGCGAGCCCTCAGTGTCCTTACAAGGGGGACGGGGGACGTTAGCGTTGGGGGCGGGGAGGGGGGGGGGGCAACGAGGGGGGTAGGGGTCGTAAAGTCAGCCAGGCAGAAAACAGAGCCAAAATCAGCCGCTGGCCGACGGGCTTCGCGCGGCAGGTTGACACAGCGGCGTCGTCGTTTCTTGGCCGGCACATCTCTCCGACGCAGTCGAGTCGAAAGCCATGATTGACCAGGCACAGAACAGAACAATACACGGCAGGTGTTGTGTCAGAACGTGAAGGCAGGGTTTCCGTGGAAAACATGGTTAGCTATAGGCATTGCGTAGCTTGTAACGATGGGGTCCTCGACGGACGAAGCCTAGCGTGGTCCGCGTCTCTATCATATCTGCGGACACGTCATGTTTTTGCACTGTTCAAAGCACTCTCTTCTGCCATACGTTCATCCGCGGTATTTACCTCACCAGTACCCAAGCCGCGTTTCAATTCGTAGGTGTTTAGTTTGCTTATAACGCTTTGCATTTTTTAGGCCAGGCTGCTTAGATTCCTGGGCTTCTTGAATTGAGCTTTGAATGGAGGCTACAGTCAAGAACAATATTCCGAACGGAAGTATGGAATATATCTCTATAAAATAGATATATATATATATATATAGATATAGATATATATATATAAATAGAGATCATAGATATATATATAGATAGATAGAAGATATATATATAGATATATATATTAATATTATAGGTAGATATATATCTGTATATATATATATATAGATATATATGTATATATATAGATATATAATATATATATATCTATATATATATATAATATATATATAGCCAAACTAGCGAAAGAATACACTCGGAGTGTGTTATTTATTACCACAGCTATACATTCGTCTGTGGTAATGAGTGCTTGGCAACCAAATTCGTAGTGATCCTTTGCAAAACACTCTAATTATTGGAATGCAGATATAGAGGATTGGCGCGAAAGGAAGGACAGGCCATCAAACTGCTGCGTGAAGTGAGGTATCTCTGATGATAGATAGCGCATCTGTATCGGGCTTTCTCACAGCAATATTCGAGGTATGTAAAAGTAATATTCCGACTAATATGTATAACATAGCCACCAATTTAAGGGTGATATGAAATGATTCAGTTTAGACTGAGTATGCCACATCTGTTTGTCAGCTAAACTGGCAGCGTTAGGCTGGCCATTTGTTATGGCATGCGCCTCTTAATATATATACATAGGAAACACAAGCACGGGTCACCCACAGGGCAAAACGCGATCAATAATTGACTATAAAGAGAGGTGACTGCTCGTTCTAACTGCTGCAGACCACGGAACAAGATTAGACCCGATACTTTTTAAACAATCTGCTTGGTTAATTTATCCTTAGTCATGGTGCAATATAAGCATGTAGAACATATGTATGGACAATTGGGAATCAAAGGGTAGATATAAGCAAGGCAAATCTTCTGGACAGTTGCAGTTGCCTGAAAAATATGTGAACTCCAACATGTTTACGTGTACCTAAAATAGAATTAAGAAAAAAGCAATAAGCAAAACAGCGGTGGTGCGCAATAGTTCATTACACAGTATAAACAATAAATGGACACGAGCTTAGTACTAAGCTCTTTACCAGATTGGGTTTTTGAAAAATTCCAATACAGGAAGGTAGACCAAATCGGTAAACGTAAGCACAAACTCTATTACTGTAAGTATTATGGGAAGTGCGCGTCCTAAGCCGTGAAATCAGAGAAGTCCGATTAGAATTGCATTGTGGAACAACCGCGCATTAGATTTGTTTAACTACAGACTTACGTTACTCAATTAGGCAGAACGGTCGTTAACTATAAGGTAATGCGTTAATCGTAAAGGCGCGTTATGGCCAATATACAGAAAGGAAACAGCTCACAAGCTACAGCCCGCGCTCAATCTTATCAGCATGGGAATTACGCAAAAATTCAGCTTTTAGCGCAGCCACTAGTATTACAATCGCCAAAGGAACACGTGACTTGATATCGCACGGCACTCTCTGTATGTTTTTAGTAATTTATTTGTTTCTTTGAGACACATCTCAGTTGAGGTAAAACATAAGTTTGGTTTTCCGATATAAGTGCATAGTGTAATACAACTAAAATACTGGTGATAAAAACAAAATAAATAATCTAAATAGATTCTTAATGAAGATCCAGCTTACGGTGCACTTATTCATAGGCATTTGCACCGTGTAGGCTCTAGTCATTTAAATTCAACTAATTGGTTTCACACGGCTAGTCGAATGGGACTCTCTAGTAAATGTAACACACTAATATAAAGTAATTACTAGCATCTAGTTCAAGCTAACAACTCAAAGGCTAACCCATTCTGTCAAACGGAGCGAATGTGGAATCGAAAAGACCTATTATTAGAACGCGTAATGAAAGTGAGGTTGTGAAGCTCTTATCAAGTTAGTGAATATGTAGTAAAAATCTGTAGCAAGAAGGTAACGTTCCCTGCACATTAGAATTGATGGTGTTCCTTGCGCCATATGTGAAAGTTTTTTTTTTTAACAGTGTAGTTCTCAAGACAAGTTGGTCGACTTCTAACCACGTACTGGTAGTGTTGTCAAGTAAATTATTCGCAAATCTAATAGAGAGCAAGACTTAACGATAATTCGCGTGGAAGCGGCTATGCGGCTACTGATGTATATTTGGCCTTGTCTTCTGCAGTTAGATCAATGACGTCGTTGCATGGTCGCGCGTACCGAAACTCATATTTTTATCTTCAAGGCAGTGAAGCATGCAGATATGTAATGTTGAAGATGATAGCAGATAAGGACAGAGAGAAAAGGGCTCCGTAACGGTCGGCACGGCCGGCTGCAAAATGCATCATTAGTAGGAACTACAAGATTGATGCATAGCGTTTTTATGGCGAGAGAGAGCGACTTCCGTCATTAGCGTTTTTCCATTCCATCGTTCACTGGATGAACGGACTCGTGTCGTGCGCCCGTAGATTTGATTCTGGGTTAGAACCACGCATAGCGGACAACGGACGTCAAGGGCTGCGCCTTGCGTAACCCACTTACTGTTGCTGAGAGTGAACGCTTCAAATAGCAGAGGCAAAGCAAACACACGCAGAAGCCCCTCTTTAGAAGCGGGGGGTCTCTCTGATTAACGAGCCAACGGGGATACAACAAAGGGTTGCGTTTTTCTAAATCAGCAGATGTCAGAACGAGAACCTGAAGGTTAGTCCATTGTCAGTCAGAACGTCCCTCAAAATGTAGGTGTTGTTTACGAGTTCCTACGGTTACGAGGCCTAGAAGTAAAAACTTTTTTAGAGAAGGTTGTTTTTAATTCTAGACTATTCTCCGTCCCATACGGGCTTGGAACTTAACCTGATGTGTATCTTCAATGCACCGAGGGCCGGACATGTAGAGATATCTAGAGTTTCCCCAACAGTCCTTGTGGCAGCATGGCCGCTGATCTCAGCGGTATGGTTTATCATATATTTGCAATGAGGATCGCTCAAAGAAAAATTGGCCAACAACAGGGATCGAACGGCGACACCCCGGTAGATGACAACCATGACTAGCGCACTAGTCCCCGGGCCACGCCGCCAAGGGTGCGAGGCCTGCATGCGTATGTTTCAAACGTCACTGCGGGACAACACCGTGGAAAGTTGTCGACTTGTTTGGTTGTTTTGCTG
>QVRM01002384.1:0-33784 GCA_003439945.1 Dermanyssus gallinae
ACATTCACCTGTTGGGCTCGCCTCATACTACGCACAGGTGAATTCCTTTCGTTCGTGAGGAGGGTGCACGCACTCAACAGTAACGTCGTTCATTCAATCGTTCATTCAGTCTGTCTGCATCGGGGCGAGACTGCACGGCTGGCGGTGGTGGCGGTGGCCTCGATGAGACAGGTACAAGATTCTGCAGGTGATGATCTCGTTCCGGCCCAACGCGCTGAGTGTTTGTTTGTATGTAGCTCTTTGTCTCTCTGTGTGTTGGCAAATGGCGACGAGCGCCTTAGTCTCTCGGCGGGGCGTCCGACGAGCCCGGTCCGACGCGACTCTGCCCAACCCGGTCCTGTCCCTGACAGCTAACGATTGTTTGCGTTTGCCTTCGCCCGCCCGATCATCAGCCAGCCAACAGAGAGACACTCGGACTGCTCTACGATTAGCAGGTCTAGCATGCGAATTTCGACAGGTGTCTGCTTGCTTGTTTGTCTGGTTGTCTGCGCGCAGGCTTACCCTCCTATCAGCCATCCTCGAATGCTTGTCGCCGATGTCGATGCACTAATCGACGTCGTTGACTTTGACCCAACGGTGGTTGTTTTCGTTTCGCTGTTGTTGTTGTATGTCGATGTTGTTGTATGTCAATGTTGTTGTTGTTGTTGTTGTATGTCAAATGTTGTTGTTGTTGTTGTTGTTGTTGTTGTATGTCAATGTTGTTGCTGGTATGTCAATGTTCTTGTTGGTAGTGTTAATCTTGTTGCTTGTAGTGTCGATGTTGTTGTTAGTGTCAAAGTTGTTCTTGTTGTTGTTTTTGTTAGTGTCAATGTTGTTTTTTGTTGTTGTTAGTATCGTTGTTGTTGTTAGTCCTCTGTTGTTGTTTCGTTGTTGCGCGTTGTTGTTGTTGTTCGTGTCACTGTAGTTTGTTGTTGTTGTTACTGCCACTGTTGTTGTTTCGTTATTGTTAGTGTCGATATCGTTATTGTTGTGGTCCATGGTATATAATATAACAAACAATAAAGAGGATGCTCATTATTAACAAAGGTATATTATTGATATTAATATGTGCAGGTATCGCAATTACTAATATGATTGCTATTATAATTATTAATATTATTATTATTACTTCATCATAAGAGAATCCAAGACCGGGCTCCTAGGCACACCCAAATAAACGCTATAATTCAAAGCGCTCTCCGGAGAGCGGAAATACCAAGCATGCTGGAACCCAGACTAGGACTTCATGACGATAAAAGGCCCGATGGTGTCACCATTCCGCCCGTGAAGAAAAGGCAAATGCCTGGTTTGGGATGCGACAGTATCTTGCGCGGACGCACCTTCTTATTTATTCGACAGCGCGACAGAGTCGGGATGGGTTGCCGAAAAAGAAAAATGGCGTAAATACACAAAGTTAAAGCCTAGATATAATTTCGTGCCGATTGCAATGGAAACATGGGCCCGGTCAGAAGTACAAGGAAATTTAGAGAAGACTTAGGTGATCGATACAAGCAAACACCGGGGATGTACGCGAAGACGAATTTCTGAGGCAGCAGCTTTCACTGGCAGTTTACAGAGAAAATGCCGCGGCGATATTAGGTGCGATGGGCTGAGACTAGCTAGATGGTAACCATGAAATAACGAGGATACACATTCACACCTCATAATTGTATTGTTCTAAACAAATAATAATAATAATATATATTATTATTATTATATTAGTTATTATTATTAGTATATTATTATTATTATTATTATTATTATATTATTATTATTATTATTATTATTATTACTATTATTTTATAATAAATGAATAGTATTATACCTTCCACCTCAGATCCTGACCTTCAATCTGAATCCGACTTCATTAGTACGGGTTCTGGCAAGTGCCCGCAGGAATTTAAGACTTGCCAGAGTCATACCCCGCGGAGCAAGAGAAAGCTGCCTGCGCCAGCAGCATACACCACAGCATTAAGCAGGTTCAACTCGAGCTTGACCTCAAAGCTGGAACTATCTCATGATGCTCCCTTCGCTAATGTTTGCCGTACCTCGTTAACAAATTCAAGAAGTAACGCTGACCAAATAGACAAGAAGAATGTAGCCGAATAGATCTCAGGATCTTCGAGGTGTCACAGACTCCACTGCACTCAGCACAATCGACAAATACGTTACGTAAATGGGGACTGGAAATAGTATACGTCAAGCAGAGATAGTATGCTAAATGAAAATAGAATACGTTCTATTTTAAATAAATAAAATAGAAATCTAAATGAAAATAGAATACATTCTGCCGCCTGAGCCCTGCTGTCCTCAGACATACTCGCACCGAACGATGCGCACATAGACTCCGAACTGCGGACAAAACACACATGTCCCTCACCAGGTTGCCAAGAGTGCTTAGAGCTGCTTCAGCAAACGGTAGCCTTAAGCCTTGATAAGACTGAGGTGCTTCAGGTCCATGAGGCAGTAAAATATTTTTCATTCACAAGTGAAGCCGGTCTGGATGGTCTGCGTTCTCGACATCTGCGTGACAATGTCGGCCATGCAATTCCCTCTACAGATCGAACTGAGTACCTTCCCTGTAAAATCCCTGAAAGAGCACGTGAACCAACATTTTCTTGACGCTTCTAAATTTAAGAAATCATCAAGGGATATTATAGATGACCTTACATCAACAAGATGAGAAGAAGAGAACAATTTAACGGCTCAACATCCCTCAGCGGTGGCTGGCTCCAAGCCTGCCCTTCCGCCATGACACCATGCTGGACCCCGACTCCTTCTGCATGATATACTTCCTTAGAATGGGCCGCCCCTGTCTGCCAGCCTTTCTCATGTCGGCCATGCGACCAACCTGTTGACTCAGACGGTCTGCATCCGCTAAAACTGTCTAAAAAGTTCCGGCAGACTTACAAGACACGCAGAACTCAACGCCATAGTAGAGAGAAGAGCTCTTAGAAGTGCAGGGATACCAGCCACACCCGAGCCGAAAAGTATTTATGGTATCAGTGAGCTACGACCTGGGGTCACCATTCACTATGGTCACATGGAAATAGCCTTGCTAGATGGGTTGCAGAACGCGCTATGAAAAACAAGAGATGTATCTCGAGCTGTGTGCTCGAGATTTAAGTGATCGAATACAAGCAAGCACGGGAAATACACGCGAAGGTGAGTTTCTAAGGCCACTGCTTTCACTGGCAGTTTGCAGAGGAAATCTCGCGTGCAATGCGCTGAGAATAGCTAGGGGAAAACTATGAAATAATTATAATAATAAGGCCGCGGGAGTATCACCGCGACAGAATTAAGAAGAGTGTTGCAGATTTAAGAAAGAAGTCCTTACCAAAATTCGTCCGCGACTGACACGTTTGCATTTGGAGATATAGCCTGGGGTCTTCAAGATTTAACTACATACTGCGTACATGTCCTTGCTTGGTTTGCTCTGCAAAATTAATCGCGTATGACGACGTTAGCCGAGACATACTTAGTAAAATCCTAAATGTTAATTTAGAAGAAAACATCTGGTAGAGAGCAAGTCTTCCGATACGTGGACGTGATCTGTGAAAAATAAGTGTCATTGACCTAGCTCCTGTCTGCTTCACTGGTTTGACTTGGTCCGGTGGCAGCCTCGTTAGTGGAGAAGGCAGTTCGACCACAAATAAGACATAATACCAGTAAAGCACGGGACACTATCAGAACCATGCTGAAACCGGGCCCTTTAGAAGAACACCCCAACCAATATAGTCTAGATGCTCGAAAGCAAACGAAATGAGTAGAGCGATCTTAGAGAGGTCTGTTTCCCGGAGACAAATAATTCTCGCCTCAGCTCGGCACCATGCTGGATCTTAACTCTTTCCGCCTGATGTCAGCACTTAGAATGGGCGCTCCCGTTTGCGAGCCGTTTCAGTGCAAACTGTGTGGAGAAATGGTAGCTTCCAGTTGCCTATACCCACTGAGTTGCCTAAAGAGCGCCGGTAGACCGTCCAGACATGCTGAAGTAAACAGTGTGATTATAAGGTCTTTTAGAAAAGCCGGGACAGAAAAAACATCTACACTTGAACCTAGAGGTTTAGTGTCCGCTGGCGAATAAAGACCTGACGGGATAACCATTGCATTACAGCCACAAGGGATATCCTTAACTTGTGATGCAACGGTTTCGTATACAACCGCGTCTTCCTATTTACATCACAACTCAGTATAACCGGGGTGGGTAGAAAAATCACGCGGACGCCAGAAAACGGAATAAATACGCTGGACTGGAAACAATATGTATATTTTTGTGCCTATGACCATAAAAAACTAGGACCAATCAGCAAGGGAACCGAAGTATTTATCAAAGATTTACGGGAACGAATTCAGGAGGTCACGAGCGACCGAAGAAAGAGTCAATTCCTAAGGCAAGCGTTGTTTTTGATCGTTTGCAGAGGGAACGCGGCATGTATTTTTGACGCCATGGGGTAAAGTAATTATTTAGAAGATTTAAAGGATCTGGGAAGCGCGTCAGTCTGGTCGTCCTTCTGAGCAACAGGTCACTAGGCAGAAGAGGTGGGACCAAATCGCCACTCAGGCTACCCGCTTAACTCTTTTGTCAGCCTGCGAGTTAGATGTAGACGCTATTAGACTGAAAGCGGTCTCATCCGACGCCGCCGGAGCGTGGCTTGACGTGTTTCCGTCCTAGCTGGTCGGCAGTAAGCTGGCCGACGACCAGTTCCGTGCCACGAGTGGCCTCAGACTTGACATTGCCATGTTTGAGAGAGAGGAATGTCCATGTTGTGGAACGCTGGATGAGCGTGGCCTGCACTGGCTTAGCTGCACTATGCTGGCGGGGCTTACGCAGGGCCGTCATGATGCCATCAATGGCATCCTTAGGCGCGCTTTCAGACAAGCCGGCTACCGCACACTTTAGTCTAGTGGACTGCAGAGGGACGACAGGCGTCGACCGGATGGCCTTACCAGCCGGGACTGGGACCGTAATCGGCCTCTGGCGTGGGACGTCACTGTCTCTGACACGTACGCTCCCGGCTATCGTGCACTAGCCAGCCCGGGTGTCGGCCGCATCATTCACCAACGGGAGATGCACAAGCGGTGCCTATACTTCTTAGGGACTATATTGTTATGGCGTTTAGTCTTGAGTCATCTGGCGTTTGGGACAAGGATGCACTCAAACTGACGAAAGAGGTTGGGAAGAAGCTCTTTGAGGCTACAGCGGAGCCAAGATCGACCGCGTTTCTCCGACAGAGAGTGTAATTGGAGCTTCAGAGAGGCAACGCAAAGAAGATTTCAAGTGGTCAGCGACACTCGAGCAATAATAATATAAGCAATATTGTAGATATTATATAATTAATATTTGAGTAATTGTGATACATGTACATAACGATAATAATAAACCCTTGTTTCCAATTTTTTTATTATTATTATTATTTATTACATGGTTGACAATGTTACAGTTGTGCGGTCTGAACGTATTATTGCAAATTCTTTAAAGAATTACTTCACTCCATGGCGCCTAAAATAGATGCCGCGTTCCCTCTGCAAACAGCTAAGGACAACGCTTGCCTCAATAATTTGCCTTCTCTTCGGACGCTTGTGACCTCCTGAATTCGCTTACTTAAATCTTTGAAAAATGCTTCGGATCCCCCGCTGATTGGTCCTAGTGTCTCCATGGCAATAGGCACAAAAATAAATATCGTTCCCAGTCCAGCGTTTTAACCCGTTTTCGGGCGTCCGCGTGCTTTGCTACCCACCCTGGCTCATCTGATGACTGTGATGTAAATAGAAAGCTGCGGTTGTGCACCAAATCATTGCATCCCAGGCTAGGGACTTCCCATGTGACCATAATGCAATGGTCACTCCATCAGGTCTTTCTTTCCCAGCGGACACTAAACCTCTCGGTTTAAGTGTAGATAGTATACCGGCACTCCTAAGAGACCTTATAATCACACTGCTTAATTCGGCATGTCTGGACGATCTACCGGCGTTATTATTATTATTATTATTACTAATATAATAATTATATATTATTAAAACGATTTAATCTGAAGAAAAACGTGCGCCTTTGAAGTTTATATGCGAAACTGGGAAACCAAAATTAGTGAAGTGGACATAGGTATTTATGGAACAGCAGCAATGACGAGCACTGGATGGCGGGGTAGCGGTGTAATAGATCGACATCTAACGACGGCCTTTGCAGCTCACGGATTTCATCACGTTCTGTGCAACGTGGAGGGTTTCATGAACCACAAGATGAATGTCAATGCAAACAATGCTGGAGCAAATGTGATCGATACCACGCCGCGGTATGCCCGGCGGTTAGGTCTTTAGCAGAACTAGCAAAACGCTAGATTGTTGGCGTCTCGAAACATTTTGGATGTAACATAAACACATTTACCCAGTTTGGGTGTTAATAAAACAAATATTATAATTATATATTATTCACAATACTGTTTGTATTATTATTGCTTGAGTACTTGTGACCACTAAATATAATCTTGGCTTTGCTATTATTATTATTATTATTATTATTATTAGCATTATCAAAATATACTAACTTTTTTTTCGGCTTGAAGCCGTCAACATTCATACATCTGATACATTTTCACCTCGAGATCACTCAATCGTCATCTCGTTTGTCACCGTCATTGTCATACTGGTGGGTTCCCAGCAATAACAGCAGCGACGGTGGCATCATCTGCCGATTGCTATTTCAAACAAGGCACCTCTCGTCGAGGCCCTCGCTCACCGAATAGGTGCTCACTGAGTCATCTGTCTAGACAAGCGGCAGCCGTCTATGTCTCTCCACGGTCATTCACGCAAGAATGTAGTAGTAGTTGTAGTAGTAGCAGCAGCAGAAATTCGTCGTCTACTTTTTAGAGAGCTCAGCGTTTGCGAGCTCGCGAACAACAGCAGCACAAAGTAAAACAAGAACCGAACAACAAAAATAAAGGTAGATGGGTGCCATCTGTTTACATATCATCGTGGATAGTCGTTCATTGTAAGGAAGTTGGATTCCTTAGTGTAAAAACAGTTGTCCAAATATGAGAAGGACAACGTTTTGCATATACATATCAATCTTTACGTGTACAAATATGCGAGTATATATATATATATATATATATATATATATATATATATATATATATATATATGTACAGCGTTTTTCATAACCGAATGTATTTATTTTAAGGCTTGGTAGAACTCGGCAAGACAAGAATGTCTCCCAATGGAAGTAGGGACGGAAACGCTTTGTTTAGGAGTGAAGATGAAATTAATTATTTATTTATATATAAACAGTTATTCTGCCTTTTTGCCTACACGTGGAAGCTTCAATGGATGACATAGCAACATATCGGTGTTACCGCAAATGTAGATTATGCACAACTACGTGAAAAAAGACTTTAAGGTAGTTTTTGCCCCTCCTTCCATTCGGACATTTTTTTTTTTGCCAAGCTCTACCAAGCCTTAAACTAAGTACATATGGTTATAGAAGACCCTGTATATTGTGTGTCAGGTCACGATGAACAGATAGAGAGTCACCAAATTTGTATTTTATTTAATCGTGACGCTTTGCTTGTTTCTCCAAATGTACAGCATCGGCCTTCACGGGAATAGCACAACATAAACCTGTCTTATGTGGTGAACGACGTGACCAGGCTCTACGGTCACTCCCGAAGAGAAAAAGCTTAGAGCCCAATCAGGTCTACTATGAGCAACGGATCCAGTTATTGTGTTTCTTGGCAACAACTCTTTGTAATTTTATCAAGGTTGGCATGTCGTCAGGCTTTCCTTCTTGACAAGATCAAAATCTTTATCGCAGAATGGCGTCAGAGCGGACACAGAAGATTTTCTGCAAATAGGTTATTCAGGAAATTGATTGAGGAAATAATAATAATAATAATAGGGATTGCGTTGCACCACCAATGTTATTACATGTGCTTTGGACAACTGGCAAAATCCAAATAAGGAAGAGAGACATGTATTTAATAAAGCCCTTTGCTATTTTCATCGGAGATTTCTCAGATCATCTTGGCTCGAGTAACGTTACAAACGCTTGTTCGGCCATTCTTACTTTGAATTTCCTTTGCCGCAAAGAACTGACGATTACGGCATTTTCTCGATAATAGATTATTTTTCTTTGCTTGAATGCTCTGCATTAACTTTTGTTCTAACTGAACCCACCTGTTCTTTTAGTTACTTACACGTTAACCTTCGCATCAATCAAATTCACCCTACACTTTTAGTAGGCTAGTCACTAGTCTAATGAATTCTAATTTAAATACATTTCCTATAAAGAGTAGCTTTCCATCACACCGATTTGGACGATGCACTATCCGTTAATTACTCATCATTTGTCCGAACTTCCGCCGGGGGTCTTGACTTCATCCGACCACGACTGCTAATAGACCTACTATCTCCGACATTGGGGGACACAGCCGGCCACAAGGCGATCGGGGCGCACTGCCCCAGTTGCCACACCATGTCTATCAAGCGTACCGTTACTCCTCTTATCTGGTTCTCCCGGATGATCTCATATATTCGGCCACGGGACTGCAGCAGGCTGATCCTCTGGCTCCTCCATTGTTTTGCCTGAGCATTAAAGAGCTAGTTGACTCCCTTAACAGCTCACTAAACATTTGGTATTTCGATGATGGTGTACTGGAGGGAGACGCATCCACGGTTGCCGAAGATATTCGGCGCGTGCTCGAATTTCGCCAGATTTTGGGCTTGGAGCTGAATCCCGAGAAGTGCGAGATCTACGTTACGGGTGATAGTGCGCAGGCGTCTGACCTCCGTCCCCTGCAAGCTTTATTGCCGGGTTGTAAGATTACCCACGACTACGACCTGGAGCTTCTGGGAGTCCCCCTCCGACCGCAAGGGCTCGCACGCGTTCTCAAAAAATGGCAAAACGTGTTAATGGATGTCGCTAACAACCTCACCCCGCTCGGCGCTCATCGCGCTCTGTTTTTACTTCGCTCGTCGTTCTCAGCCACTAGGGTCAACCACCTTCTTTGAGGAGCTAATCTTACAGGGCGATTGAACGACCTTCGTCCATTGAACGAGTTAACGCTGAACACCCTCGAGTCCCTTCTTAATCTTTCGCTGGCACCCCCCGCTCGAAAGCAGGCGCAACTACCGATTTCCAAGGGAGGCCTGGGGATCCCGGATCCACTTATCTCGTATGGCCCAGCTATAGTCTCCTCTCTTCTTCAATCTGAGAACAAGGTCATTGCACTTCTAGACGAAGCCGGCGCTGTTCAATACAAGAACCATACAAGACGCCTTCAAGAGGAGTTAAAGACAATTTGCAGTGGCGCCCCGGATAGTCCTCAGAGCCAACACGACTGGAGCGCGTTGTTGCACGAAAAATATATTGCGGCTTACTCGCGGACGCCATTGACGACGCTGCAAAGGCTCGCGGACGCCATTGACGACGCTGCAAAGGTCTCCGCTAAGGGATCCGGGGACTGGCTGCATGCGCTTCCAAGCGCCCCACTGGGCACCCTTTTGGACGATGAAACTACCCGAATCGGGGCAGGACTTCGGCTCGGCTGTGATCTTGTAACCCCTCACCAATGTTGACAAGCTAGCCCATCATGGGTTGTCGTGCGTCATGAGTGCAGGACGGCGTCCCAGACATGCCAGTATTAACGACACTTTTAGCCCAGCGCTCCGATCTAGCGGATTTCCCTGTATTCTAGAGCCCCAGGGTCTTTCCGCCGACGACGGCAAATGCCCGGAGCGGATGACTCTAACCCCCTTCAGCCGGGGCAGGATGCTTGTCTGGGACGCTACAGTTACCGACTCATTAGCACCTTCAATGGTCGGTGGCGGGGCGGCCTCAGCAGGTTACGCTGGCAATCTAGCCAAGACAAGAAAGCTCGCAAAATATGCTTCAATAGGGTACCCATATGAAATCCAACCGCTAGCGTTCGAGACCTTGAGCGGCCCAGGCAACCTCACCCGCAAACTCTTCCACAGAGTCGGCGAGCAGCTAAACCTCGCAACCGGAGATAAGAGATCTGCGGCTTTCTTGAGACAGCACCTCGACCTCGACGCCCAACGCGGGAACGCGGCGTCCGTCCGCGGCACGCTGCTGAAGTGGTCCCAACCCACTCTATACGAGATAGAGTAATATTCTCAGTGCACGCGTTCTCAGGAGTAATTATATATAAAAAAATCATCTTATCCATACGTGCCGTTGATACGCCTTGTTGACTGCGCTTCTATTTAATTTTATTGATTGTTACACTCTGTTTTCAGTCCTGCGGGCTGGCGCGTTATTGTGGTGAAGGAAGAACGAAAAAAAGTCGTTTAAGATACGCTTTGGAGCTATTCAGTGTGAACGCATTAAAAACGGTTGCCAGAATGTTCAGAAAATACCGATCGCTCGTTACTGTCCTGCCTTCTTCCGGCGCTTCACTTTCATGAGTGGAGACGCTTCAACTCCTGATTAATGCCAACTCTGGCACTTGAGTACAAAGTAATATAAATGTACATAAGTCACGCCACCTGTGACAAGTCTGGGAAACGAAGAAGACCCTCTGGGTTGATCAAGTATTCTTAACAAACTTATCCTGTGAGAACTCACAAAATATGCATTAGGTAGAGTTTTTGGTGAGTCCGAGATAGTCGTGAAGGATGTCATGGAGGATATCACATTGCGTTTAAGCTCCATGTCTCCTCTAGCTATGCAAATACTATTTTTGAGTTTTCGTCAATCGCAACTTTCACACGGGCCACATATTTCCCATTGGTTGCTGTTTTTGGACGTCCGTTAGGTAATATGTCGTTAAACACAGTAAAATGTCTAAATCAATTTTGTTGTATCATTTATACACAATCCTCAGGGCTTCATCCCGAATGATCGGTAAAGGCGCTTAGAAACGCTCTAATTTGCGTAATCCTTTTGTAGTTGTACAAACTGTACGCAGCCTAAACATTGGGTACCGCTATTGTGGCGTTTACATGTTCGCTATTTTCTCACACCTTTGTCTGTAGGTTGTCTGTAGGAGAACCGCTTCGACATTTCCAGACAATTATCAACAATAATGGCACTACACGCAAGATTATTGATTTAAAGTCATACTCTATTACAAGGAAAAATCCAAGCATTCTCTTAGGTTCCTAAGTATAAGATCCGCGCGAAGTATGTCGCCTTCAACGCTTTTTGCTTTTACCACCTGGTATTTACGAAAGTCAGCGGCTTCGGGAACCCAAACACGCAACTGTTCGACAAGGTAGTTCGGCGACTAATCGGGTCTACTGATACGCCTCGGAAACAAGCGCCCTTTTGCGGGCAACGATTGTCAACCTATTTCTAACAAGAGAACGTGCCGGAGTACACTAAACATTGCGCAGCTTGCCCCGACCCGGCCTTGCAATCTAAAAGCACCCGCGCGAAGCTTAACGCGTGTAATAAAAGAAGGCGTAGCAATTGTTCTTTTGGAAAATAACCTACTATAACAACTGAGAGAGTGTTTAGTTCAATACTACATAAATTCACCATAACCACATAAAAACGAAAAAATAATTCAGGCGAGATAAAATTGACGCGTACTCATCTTTGTTACGACAGTATGCTTGATTCTGATTTAGTTGACAAACCTTTTGCGATATACAAACAAATACTCGTATAACGTATATAAAATGTGGCCCACATTTTGGGAAGAGGCCGACTTCATGTTGAGTTGTTCATCTGATACTATTAGGCATGTTTTCCTTCATATAACACTATCAGGCATGTTTTCGATTTTCCGTCCGTACGTTTAACTACTTTACTAGCCGTCTGACTGGTCAAAAGAGTTTGAATACATAGCAACCTAATGCTAGAGCAGCAGCCGCTATAGAAAAGGCAGGAGGTAGTGTGAGAGTGCAGCATGCTTCCGTGGCTGAGGGCATACCATGCGTGGGTGATGATTCTGTTGTTGGTGTTGGTGAGGGCTGACCTATGGCGGACTACCGGTCGGACGAGTGTCGAGGCAAATATGCCATGCCGAAATTCGATCATGTCTATCCTGACCATCTAACAGCAATAACACCAGCCTCTTTCCGAGGGCAATGTTCACGCCCAGCATTCTGTTAAACCCAACCTATGGGTGCTCTTTCGTTCAGCCGATTTCGTCACCCCTAAGGAGGACCAGATCGTCAAATGAGTGAAAACAGAAAAGTATATATATATATATATATATATATATATATATATATATATATATGTGGATGCGTTATGTAGAGCATTTACGCTCATAGCCGCGGCACAGGTTGTCAATGATATTGCTGTTGCTGCTGTTTTTGTCAAGACACCAGCCACCAGGGCAACACGAAATGGCAATGAGAGGTGTTGTAGGTGGTGGTGGTACCCAATAATACAGAAATTGGTACTGCCCAGCGGCGACCTGCTGCAGCCGGCACTAGCGATATACCAAAACGTCACTCGCGGTGACACCATGCCAATTTATGACGGGTCGCTGTGTCACCCCGTTCCCCCCCCTCTCTCTCACACACTCTCTCGTGTTCGTTTCTTTCCCTTCTTTCCCTTTGTGTTTCCGTCTTTTCCTTCGTACATTTTTCCTCTTTTGTTGAGTTTTTGCTTGGCGTCATTTCACGCGTCTAGCCAAAGTTCAGCCCAAGCCGATCTCCCCGATCGCCGGTTTGGCCCTTCGATACGGTCAGGCCTAAGGAGAACCGTCATGAGAGTTCCGAGAGAGAGAGAGAGAGGAGCAAGAGAGGGGTGGAGGCGGGAGCGACTATTCAGGAAGGCGCTGTAGCTGTCGCCGAAAGTCTGCCGGTCATATTGCGGCGTCATAGAGCGCATAGAACCAAGGCCCGAACTAACAACCCGACGCCCAAACCCGACACCAGTCATCGACCAACGCCGGCCAACGCAGCGGTGGTCAACAGTGATCGCCGATATCGCCTGCCGATAGAAAACTGGGCTCTACTGCCGAACGCCGGGCTACACGGGATACGCGCACGCAGGCACACAAAAAAATCGTCGACAAAACGCCACCACAGCCACAGCCAAAGCAGCGCGGGGTAGGGCATCGCAGCACAACTCGACTCAACCTCGTGGCAAAGGCGCCTACCTCCTCAGTCGCACGCTTATGAACCGCACAAAAATCTGCATAGATTGCACTCACAAATCGCTTAGGCATTTACGTACACGTTTCTATATTAAGATGTCTTCCTGTATATATATATATATATATATATATATATATATAGATATATGAACACCTTGTTACGCACGAGTATATTAGTCTCCCAGTATGTATGTAAATAAATATATATACGAGTATATTAGTCTCCCTGTATGTATGTAAATATATATATATATATATATATATATATATATATATATATATATATATCTATATATATATATATATATATAATTTATTAAGAATACAAATGGAGCGACAATTGTCTCCCGAGAACGTGTGCACTGGGAATATTACTCTATCTCATATATATATATATATATATATATATGCATATATATACACAATTTCAAACGTGTTTTTTTTCACGGAACTGCAGTTCACAACGCTTAAGTCCTCGCTGAATAAAAATAGTTGAAAAAAGATGCGTAAAGCAACAAACTAGAAGATCACTCTCGAGAAAGTCCAAAGAATGCTTTGCATCAGCACTCTACAAAATTGCTAATCACAGTGGTTATTAAACGTCTCAGTGATTTCAAAACAGCAGTTAGTGCGTTTGTTAGATCGCCGAACATTATATAAGGTAACACACTTGCAGATATACATACAAACGAAGTAGTTCATCTATTAGTGCAAAACCGTACACGGGCATTAGCCTCACGAAAAAAAACGAAGTCATGGTCATTGTACATGGTATTAAAAGACGCACTTAGAAGAAAGATCACTAGCACAGCATTTTCGCAATTACCAACTATGGGTAGAAACACGTAGGTAATATTACTATCCAACCCGAGTGTGTTTCTCTATATAAAAAGTTCATCAGTCCAAATTCCAAATATATCCAGATTACAAGCCTGATTCCTACTGTGAAATTAAAATCCACTGTTTTAATTTACAAACGAAGAGGTGTTTCGTAGTTAGGCACCTTTTGCACGTCCAGGTTTCAAGGAGGCGGCATGCAAGTTCGTGCTGACCAGACTTCAGAGATGCAGAGGGTACTTCAAAAGTTGTTGCACGCCTAGTTGATGTTTGACTGAAGGTAGGAAGTAGTGAACATACGATTTCCGTAGGCACACTATCTCGCAAAATATTGTATATATACATTGAAACCCGCAGCGTGTAATTGCATTCCACCATTCCACCGTGAGTAGGTTAAAACGACTGAACACGTCATGGACTGAATCTCTTCGCTTTCTAGAGAAAAATGGCTCGAAGTGCATCATTCTGTATTACTTTACTGCACCGAAGAATTCCGTCATAGCCCCCCGCCCCCCGAAAAGGATACCATAGCATAGCACTGCTAAGAACGCGGCTTTGTGTATCATATATAACCTCTCTGTGAAGACCCTAATCAATTTAATTTTACACAACGCAAATATTATAGCATAGCACTTCGGTGCAATTTAATCATATATATATATATATATATATATATTACATAATGCATGTGGGACGCAAATTACGGAATATTAGCTAAGCCAATGCGCCTAGCGAGTGTATATTAAGACTATTACGTGTCCGCTTCTTTTGAGACCACTTCAGAAGTGTGCTCCGAACGGAAGCTGCGTTGCCACGTTAGATGTCAAGATCCAGACGTTGTTTAAAAAAAGACGATGATCTGCCGGTTGACAGATTTAACAAAGTGCCGAGTTTGCGGATCAGCTGTCTGGTCCGAACACCAGGAGCACCCAAGGTCTCAAACGCGAGAGGCCAGAAGTCGTGAGGACACCCGATTGATGAGTATTTTCTTAGCTTGCTGGTTTTCGCAAGGTGGGCTGTATAACCAACTTCGGATGCGCCGCCACCAACCATAGAAGGTGCTAAGAAATCGGTAACGGTTGCATCCCAAACCAGCATTTTGCCGCGCTCGAATGGTGTAGTTTCATTCTGTCTGGACGCCCGCCGTCTTCCGCGCAGAAGTTTGGGGGTTGAAGGATGCGCGGACGACCGTATGATCTAAGGGCTCTGCTGAAGGTCTCATTAATAGCGGCATGTTTAGGACGTCAGCCTGCGTTGATGACACACTGTAGGTCGTATTGTCTCAGTGTGTGTATATATATATATATATATATATATATATATATTAACATGATTTATTTACACACCAGATTGGGTAAAATATACAATAGTATGATCGATATCACTACAGTCTCGTAATGATATTATTATTAAAAATCGTTCAGTGCCAGCTTTGTTAGAGAGGGGATTGCATTACACTCACTGCCATGATATCTTACGCATATACCATAACAATATTTACAAACACATGTAACACAGGGTTCATGGCAAGCGTCTTTCTGACATAGAAGGTGATGAAAACCGTGCACAGCAAAGCGGGTGGTCATGTGCCTGTTTGTCTTGCTCGTGCCCTTCTATTCTGACCTAACCATTGCATCTGTCATATAAAAATGTGGATCGATCTCTGCCATTTTCTCTTCATATTGCCGTATGAACTCGCTGTATGCAGGGGTGTCTGGAAGCGCAAACTGTTTTTTGACCTGTTCCACGAATAGTGGAGCATCGCACAGCAAATACGTGAGGCGGTTGTATGCTGACGTATGTAAACCTAGTACCCGCTTCAAATAAGCTGGTTTCACACGATCGAGAGCACCAAGTTGAGTCGAGCTT
Source organism: Dermanyssus gallinae (assembly GCA_003439945.1). Taxonomy (NCBI): domain Eukaryota; kingdom Metazoa; phylum Arthropoda; class Arachnida; order Mesostigmata; family Dermanyssidae; genus Dermanyssus; species Dermanyssus gallinae. The sequence goes on from QVRM01002384.1 coordinate 15,756, forward strand.
AGTTTTGCCCATACAAGCTGGATCCCGTATGATGCAGTTGGCGCTATTTTCATATCAAATAGAGCTAGCGCTGCCTTAATCGAGAGCATCTGGGGCTTCTTAAGGGTTGTCGCCGCAATCATGGCTTTTCGAGACCTCTCCTCTATATGTGCAGCGAAGGTCTTGGCTGAGGGGGTCACTGTGATACCGAGATATGTGAACTTATTTACATAGTTCAGGTCTTGTCGATTTAACCTAAGTGTATCGGTCACGGCCAGCCTGCCCGCGTGCCTGAACTTCATAGCTTCTGTCTTCTGCATATTTATTTCAAGGCCTACTACGTTCACGTATGCCGACAAAGTGGCCAGCGCCTGTTGAAAAAGGTATCTGCTGCTACTGTAGAGTACTAGATCGTCGGCATACATAATTATCTTGACAGCTGGGTGTCCGGTCTGTAAACGTGTTGGTAAATCGGCTACCAGTAAACAAAAAAGCAAAGGGCTGAGATTATCGTCTTGGGCAAAGCCTGTCGTTTGTTCTATGCTTGGGTGCTCCGCTACACCGTCGTCCAAGATGATCTGAATGGATTGTAGCACGTCCTTCATCAATGTCAGCATCCGTATTGGGACCCCGATTTCGGCAAGTTTGAGCCTGAATCAAACGCGGCTCGGAAATCCACAAATACGCTGTATAAAAACAGTCCCTTTCGTGACAGGGTTTGCTCTATATCTGCAAGGAGGATTGCACATGCAGTTAATGTTGATCTCTGCGCACGAAAGCCATGTTGTTCGTCTGGTAATGCCTTTTTGTATTCGACGAACGACGTTAGACGAGCGGCTAGGAGGCTTGCAAGCAGTTTGTAAGCGCAGCTTTTCTTGGCAATGCCCCGCCAAGAAGAGGGCTCGGTCCGCGGTCCCTTGCCCTTTGGAATAAGTGCCATAACGCACTGTCTCCACGCTGATGGTAGTCGACCGTTGTAAATGCACCTATTAAAAAGCGCGGTCCGGTGTGCGGTCATTGTGGCTGCCTGCTGCAGATGCTCATTACAGATGCCATCTGGCCCAGGTGCTTTGTTTCTCGGGAGTTGACGCAGTACCTCCGCCACTTCTTGGACGGTGAAGTATTCGTCCAGTTGAGTTCTCCATTTCAGATCCTCTTCTGACCAGACTGACATGAGAGTAGGCACTGCCCTTGGCACTGTGTCATGTGAGCTGAGGATCGATCTAAAGTGGCCATAGAGTACATCGCTTTCATTTGAACATGCAGACCTCCCCTCCGAGGTGTTACGGAGCCACAAATATGGATTTTGTTCGGTCTTCTGAAGAAGTCGAGTCTCTAGTTGTTGCTCGTGTTGCCTTTGAGCATTCCGCAGAGTTCGTCGGTAAATGGATCTCGTCGTTGCTAATAGAAGTCTCATTTCCGGCCTTATGCGTTCCAGCACCTTTGCTTGGTAGCGAATGGCCTTCGCTTGGTTACATTCCGGAGTCCACCAACTCCTTTCTCTTCTCTATTTCACATGCTCTGCGCATGCTTTGAGTGCTCGGGTGAGCAGTTCATTATAGCTTTCAACATCTTGCTCTGCTCTTTCGATGCCGAGAACTTCTGCGGCTTCTTGTAAGCGGTCTGCTTTAAGTACTCTCGACAGAGGTTTCCGTTTGTGCTGTCGCTCGTGGCGGGCTGGGACCGTGATATCCAGACCAACGGGTTTATGCACCGTCAGGTCCGCCCCTTCTCTCATTTAATGATCTATTCCCACAAAACACACATTTCGTTTCGGCATATTTGTAGCAAATATATCTAAAGTTGATTTACCCATTGCACCTTCAAATGTTGACAAACTTGGGTCATTTGCCACCCAGAAGCCCATATCCGACAGTGTTTCGGTGAGTGCTTCAGTCCTCGCGTCCGTGGGTCTATAGAGTCTTGCGTTCAGATCTCCCACAATCACCGTGGGGTAAGCACGGTCTACCTGTTGTGCGCACTTCGTAATTTTCTCTATTAGTGTGAACGTGTCCTCAACTGCTGCTGGCTTCACATACATGGCAATCAAATTCAGTCTTCGACCTTCCATAACCACGCAGTTGTCTCCTCACAGAAGTGGTTTCATGTCTCCTAGTCGGCTATTGTAGAAAACTGACACACCTCCACTGGGACGGCCCAAAGAACTAGATCAAGAAGCGAGACAGTGCGCTGCATAATATCCTTGGACTTTGGGGGGCGTCAGACACCACGTCTCCTTGAGCACCAGAACGTCGATTCCGTTCAACGCTGAAGTTCAACAATTGGTCAGGACCTTCGCAGTTCCACTGAATTATTCTCAGTGTGTCCGTTGGCGACCCACTAAGTTCAATAGGTCTGCTACCATATCGTATAGTTTCGGCTTCTGCGGTGGCCGGGTGTACTGGCGTAGTTCGTGATTCGTCGCGATCGGTCTGTTGGCCCAACGCCCTTCCAAGCGGGGGTTGCGGGCGTTCTTGTGTCCGATATTTGTCATTTTGCGGGCGCTGTTCGCAGGTACGTGTGTCCATTTTTGTCGGCGGGGTTTTTCGTTGGCAGTTCTCAGTCCCGTCTGTGGCCACTTGCTGGACGTCAGCGTTGGGTTTTTCGCCGGGGGCGTGTGTTTCTTCGGCTCGCCTCCCGTCGCCTCCCCCTCGGCACGCTTTTTGGGCGTGAATTTCAGGCCTAAAAACGGTTGCCTTTCGACAGATCGCCTTTGCAACGGCGTCAGTTATCTCTGGTATCCCTTTGTACGAATATACGTTCCGATGAACCATACGGCGGTGTACATGTTGCATTGGAATGATATCGATGTTCAGATCCTCTTTGCGTGCGATTAGGGTGTCGATATATAGTGTATATATATATATATATATATATATATAAGAGGAGGAACATATATCTATACACTTGCCGCTTTTGTACAACCCAAAAACGTACTGGCAGACGGCCCAGTCCCATTTGTTATCACAGACTGACTTGCAAGGGGCCACCACAACACGGCTCTCCCATGACTACAAAGAATTGTTGCATCGCTTTGGAGGTCACTGTCAGACAATGCACGGACGACCCCTATTTAAGTGATGGTCTGGTCATGCAATGAGCACTCACCGACCATACGTATTAAGCCTAAGTGGCAGGCATCCAGCTCACACCCGTTACCGCATTAATCAGCTGAGCCGAGTTGTACGACACTTGTCCATCTGTATAAATATAGCCACATAGTTCACGTCTAAACCACAATAGTATAAATATAATAATGGTAATGCATCACAACATAGTGTAATTTAGGAAAAGCAAGGATGGCTTGTGAAAGAATTCTTACGTTCAAACTCGACAACTCATAATTATTCCGTCACACTAAAAAGCCCGCCAGAGCCACGCACTTTTTATATAGATATGATTCACGGTATAGATTCGTATAGGCATATATATATATATATATATATATATATATATATATATATATATATATATATATATATATGGGGTCAGTCAGAAAGCTCTCTGGCAATCGTAAGACGATATCAGAAATGTATTTATACGGTGTTACTTGAGACATTTTTATATAACACCGTACTTCGTCACCTTTACTTTTTTGCCCTCCAAAAAAAATTGAAGTGAGCAAAACAGACAATCATCATGAAGGAGCAAGATCAGGACAGCGGCCAGTGCAGTTGAGTATAACTTGAAGAATCCAGCTGTAGAAACTTGTTGCAGTCACGTCATTGTTTGAGCTACGTTAGTGTAGAAAATCAATTTTTTATCGTCTATACTCTCGACTGTACATATACTTGGACTCTCTCTATATCCTATATCCATTCCCGTGGTATTTTACAAGCTCCTAGCGTATATTAGCAATTTCCATCCATGAGCACGTCAACCGACACCATTTAAATAACAAACAACCGCATTGTTTAGTTGATAAGCATGCAGTACGATTGGGTCGAGTACACACGTATGTCTAAATGCTTTGATATAATATACTTTGATTTTAAGTCTGCTATTGAAACTCTCACACATGTAAAAAAAAAACATAAAATTAAACATTTTTTGAGGAGGTGGTCTTAAATTCCAGACCATCCTTCGTCCTCAACGGGCTCAGATGCTACCTATATGTGTTATAGATGACACACTGGTTGCATGCATAAAGGACTTCCTACGTGAACGAACTTTTCGCATCCGAGTTAAAAAATCTTTCTTTGATAAGGCTAGAGCGTCGAGCCCAGTGGCGTGGTGCATTCGCCTGCGCATCGCGATCGGAAGGGACACATAAGCGCCCGGTTCGAGCCCCATTGCACATTTGTCTTTATGGAGGTTCGTCTATAAGGCAATGAAAATAAAGCAGTCCCGTAGACGTTAAATCTTGGCTAGGGTCAGCCCAAAAAGTATTTTGTTGATAAGGCTAAAGCAACTTCAGGGTGTTCCCAAGAAACTCTTTTTTCACAAACCGTTGGTGACGTAAGCAAAAGCTGTATAGGAGCGTCTGAACTGCCTAAAAATATGTCTGACGCTGCAAGAGACAATCAACTCTTTTAAGGGCTGGGCTGATACTCATTTTTTACCTATCTGTGTAAGAAATGCATTGCTCTTCTCTTTGAAAATAGCAGTGCGCACAACAACCACACCATTGGTGGCCAAGCACTTATATCACAAAGGGTATCACCAAAGAATTACGTATAACGACATTAACCATCACGTAATATAGCGAGCGTGTTAGAGATGTATTGTAGTTCGCAGAACATCGCAAGAAATTAACTGTATCCGACCATCATTCGTGCTAAAGATTTATCGATGTATTTCAAACTGTTTATAATCTCAGTATCGCCAATAACCGCATTCGTCATCTCAGTATAGATTGTTGGTCTGAAAAATTACCAGCATTCGAACAAAGAGCTGTACAATACGTTCGAGCGTACTCCAAAATGTATCCCAAAAGAGCGTATTTGAAAAATTCAACCGGTTTCCATAAAGAATAAAATGCAGCGCTAATGTTGACACGCTGGTTATCTAAAATGGAACTTGAATAAAGCATTCCTATCAGCATATAGATATAATTTTTTTAGTACCGTTTGATGGGGGTTCGATATGGTTAGTGTAAGGCATTTCCCCCCGTTTCCCTTATGTTAAAACCCCATAGGCTTGAGTGTTAACAGAGAAACGACATTAGCGGCTTGTGTACGGTCTGTACATGGGGACCGTTAACGTGCCTCCTCTGTCAGCACGGGACCCCATGGTAATCTGCCATGGGGAAGGGCTCGGGACGAAACGGCTTACGAAAATCATGTTACGAACCAAACTACTATAGATATGGTACCAAACAATTTTCTGCTGAAAACGACAGTATGTCTGGTTTTCCACCTAACAACTCGTTTAATATGTATGTCTTTATCAGGTCATTGAAGTATCAAGATAGGTGAACTGCACGCGCTTGCTCCCCCCCCCCCCCCCTCTTCTAAAAATCGACAGCTCTTTGCTGCAAAAGGTACAAGAAAGATTTAAAAAAATATCAAAGAGGTGCAAATTCTCGCATGAGCTGCTTGTTCCTCCAAGTGTCGGTGAGTTCCGTCACGTTGTTAATGTAATATTACTATTACTACTATTGTGGTATTTTAAGGTTACATTTTAAAGGGTTTTGCCAAATGGATTGATACCTAACTATTAGATTGGCATACCTAACATTTTCAGGAGTGGCGAATCCATTCCTCGGAAAAAGCAAATAAAAAGCCAGAACCACGCTGTTGTTTAGCGTATAGCCTCATTTTAAATAACGGAGACTTGTATTGTAGTGTAACGATAGAACTGATTGCAAGCGTTTTCAATGTTAAAACAGGCATACAACTATGAGGAATATACAGGTCTACTTCAAGAACAAACGCGCTAAAGTCAAGATGTATAGGGAAAATTCAAGGGTTTATACGAACGTGTGAAATCTAAATGAAGAATATAGTTATTGGTTACTCATGCGGACGCTGATGTACGTAAAAGTTCTCGGGCAACTAACTCGGATTTCGTATTTCACCTCGTCGGCCTCGATGTGCGAGTAGTAATAATCTACAAAATAACAGCTCAGTTTGCCTTAAGTTAATGTAGCGTCATGTAGTTATGTGCGCATTCCTGATCGGAACCCTCTGTGCTGCACAGATCTGTATGTGCCAAACAGCCACCACCGTCGACCAGCTCACATTTGCGCATGTATAGATAACACTACCAACAACGATGCCTTGTATAGGAAGACAGATTTCTGCCGAGTTTAATTTAATAATCCATGTACTCAAATCGAACTGCCAAGTCAGACGAGCTGCGAGGGTCAGAGTGATCGCGTCCGGTGTACTGCAACATTAGTCGCGCCGATTTGTTTGTAATTGCAGGTGTTGTTGTTGTTGTTGCTTTTGTATCTTCGTGTCCAGAAGTATAAACTCGAGGTGACGGTGCCTGGGAACAAAGGAACGCTGTCCGTGCGTGTCAGGGCCGTTTGTTATTATACTTAAAAAACATTTAATACTATTGCTACTATTAGTATTACTACTACCACTTCTACTACTGCTACAACTACCAACACTGTTATGGCTCTGACTAGTCTAAGTTGACTGTGTTTGGTGATTTCGACCGCCGAGCGAGGGCTGTGTGCTGTGGGCCCGTTGTTGAGGGCGTAACGTTCTTTCTTTGGCGTCGTCCATCGAAGCTGTTCAACAAACCTGCTCTCCCTAGACCGCTCTCGTCGTATCCTTCTATTTCTCTCGTAATTCGTGATTCGTGGTCTCGAGCCAGTTGTTGTTGGTGGCGTTGTGGCTGTTGTCGTTGTTGTTGTTGTGGTGGTGGTGGCGGTGTTGTTGTTGTTTTTGTCACCCGCGACTGCCGCCCCTGCTGGCGTCCTGGCGTATTGACCCGCTGATGAGTTCGACCCAACCAACTGAGATGGCCCGAGCTGAGTGGCCGATTGACGCGAGCGGCCGGGAGGGCAGAGGCCGCTGTTGCTGACAGCCAACCGAACCAGAAGACTCAATGCTAGAGAACACAACGACTTTCTTCTTCTTCTTCTTCTCTCGTAGACGGAAGAAGACGTTCATTTCTGTGCGTGCGTGAGAGTGTGTGTGTTTGTATGGGTGTAAGTGTAAGTGATGTATGTATCGGCATATAAGTATGTGTATGTATGTATCGACATGTATTTGTATGTATGTATGTATCGACATGTAAGTGTATGTATATATCGGCATGCATGTGTGTTGTATGTATCGGCATGTATGTAGGCATCTCTATGTATGTGTGCCGTTGTGGGCGTCTGTGTAACAACGGCCGGCCCGTCTCCTACCTAAAACGGTCGTAGCCATTCTCCAGCTAGTCGTCATAGAAGAAGTAGTGCCAATTGGGCTATCCTTCTAGTTATCTCTTGCTCCCTCTCTCTCTTTCTGTCTTTATGTCTATCTATCGTGCTGCTGTGGTGTGTCTTCGAGACACGGCCTTCGTGCGCCTGTGTGCGAGGGTGGATGGTGCCTATTCCTCTGCGGGCTGTCGGAACGCGGGCGTGATCTGCCGCTGCCGCTGCTGCTACTGGCTCGCTTGCCTGCTTGAGGCTTCTCTTTCTTCCCAATAGTTTCGACTAGCATGAGCCAGCCGGAAACCAATGCTTACCATCCTGGTGGTGAACCCAACTGTAGTAGCAGCGGGCGGTAGTAGTTATCGCCCGTACCGTCGCGCCTCTCCCATACGACACGACGGACGGACTGACGGGCCTATATAAGAGTCCGAACGCGGCCGACTAGACGCACAGTAGCTTCGCCGTTCCCCCTCAGCGTAAGTTCGGTGTTCTTTCGTTTGGCCAGTTTGTGGCTAGTGTGTCGATCAAGACACGGCTAACTCGACTACAGGCTAGTACTGTTTCTAGTACTCGATCTGCAACGGCCAAGCAGCAACTTGCTGTTAGAGGAACGACGGACGAACGTACCCGGAGAGCAAGCCCAAGCTTGAAATAGGCCCATCTTCCACCTACCTGGTCGTCGACGAGGAGGAGGAATGCCGTGGAGCGCACCGTTGACGCGCATGGTGGAACGCATCACCTCTCGGCATCGCTGCTGCGGTCTGCTCATCAGTGCGCGATGTCAGAGCTTCTGCTGTCTGAGGAGAAAGATGGAGTTTGGATTGAGTTGTATTGTTGGAACAACAGAAACTCGATCGAAGGACTAGTGACTCCACACTCTTCAATTCGTTCGCCACAATCGCGACATTGGTCACGATCGCTAGCAAACCATTATCCAAATTGGAAGGCGGCTTCCCTCAAGTAAACCAATCGGTAGCTGCTGTTGCGCCAATTGTGCCCGTTACGGATACGTCAACCCTTCCATCATAGAGAGGCCAACCTCACAGAGATGAATACGCCCCCCCCCCCAGACGTCGCCTCCGGCCGTACGAAGGACTACAAAACAAGTCCGTTGACGAAGGCCATCAATCCATCCACCCGCTCGATTAACTTCTTAGCTGTTTATTGCCTGTCTCCATGTACCTTCTTTGTCTTGTCATGATCGGACCCAGATAGATTAGCATCGAATCTATCTAACCATCACTATGACCACCACCGTCGCCACTAACTTCGCTAGGCTACCCAATGGCTCAGCGGTTGAGCGACGCGAGCGATTATGTGACCAAGCTCGGGCGATTAGCCAAGACTCCGCCCCGTGTCACCGCATGCGAACCGCCCATCAGAGCGCCCGGCAGAGCGGGGCTGCCTTTGTTTCCTCCTGCCGCCGCAAATTGTGGCAGGTGCTTTGTTGTCGTCCCGCCGTCGAGCTGAGGTCTATCCTCCTTCTCTGCGCTTATGCGGCTAGTGCAGGAAAAGGGAAGAGAGCACTCCATTCTACTCGTCCAGAATGCAGAGGCAATGAACGAATCAACGATTGCATGCGTGTTATTGACGGTTGACTGCTGCTGCCGCCAGAAAAGACACGCCCACTCCAGCGGCAGCTAATCGCATTCGTTCACAGGATTTGACAAAATCACAACGACGACTTCGATTAGCGTCACCAACTGACAGATTGGTTCGCTGTGTAGTCAGACGGCCGTCTGAGTCACGCACTCAGCCAACCGGTCTTCTCACCATCAACGTTATATCTGTCCTTTCTAGTAGGCGTGTAGTGTTTATTGACGCCTTTTGTTTCACCGCCATCTTCCGCTGCTGCTCTTGCTGCTGCCGCTGCTCGCAATCTGATTTTTCAGATCCACGCAGTACTTCGCTGCTTGTTTATTACGATTATGCAGAAGGGCGTCTTCACAAGACCTTATTGCTTTGTTACCTAACTCAGAGCTACGAATCGTAGGGCACTGTACATTTAGCATTGTCCCGTTTGAACTTAGTCAGATTCGGCTACAGAAATAGCTGTTTTTTCCAGGCAGAACATTCACACCAGTAGAGGCGCTACATTGTGTCTAAAGTTATTGCATTAAAGCGAACTACTGAGACCACACTACTCACGCAGTAAGGCCCTAGCTCACTCGTATCCCTAGCGACGTGCTAGCGCGACTGGATCTTAGTTCGAATAGGACGTCGGCATACCGTTGAATAATACCACACCATTGACGAGATGATGGAGCAGATACCAAACTACTGATTGACGCAAACGCTTCTTGCTTTTCTCTCTCGTGCCTACCTACCTACCTTTTACAGGGAGCTATTTGGCATCTCCAGCCACCATCGTTTAGCGAGCTTGTCGCATAGCGTCTCGTCGTGCCGCGATCCCACCCCGACGACTGCTAGTAGGATTTCGAAGCGCCGGCAACCGTCATTCCAACCAGACCGACAAGCTCCAACAAGATGGCTCCGGATCCGGATCCGACCGCATTTCTGTTCGTGTCACTCGAGCAGAAGCGCAAGGACCAGACAAAGCCGTACGATGGCAAGAAGATGGTCTGGGTGCCCGACGAGAAGGAGGGCTACGTACTCGGCAACATCGAGAGCCAAAAGGGCGACGATGTCGTCGTCGATGTTCCCGGCGGCAAGCGGACCGTCAAGAAAGACCTCCTCCAACAGGTCAACCCGCCCAAGTTCGAGAAGTGCGAGGACATGTCCAACCTGACCTACCTAAACGATGCCTCCGTTCTCCACAACCTGAAGGAGCGGTACTACAGCAACCTTATTTACGTAAGTAGACACGCTCACGCCCCCTTCAGCCACATGTCGTGTGTACATCTGTGCACAATACTCTAGTATGTACATATGTGCACAATGTTGGCTGTAACGATTTTGCTTATTGACGCCAAGTAGAAAAGGAAACGCGAAGAGGTGGTCGGCGGCCAAACGCTGTCCTCTCGTTGTGCTCAAACGAGATTGCAGCAAGATTCAATTCTGATGAAACTTAAATTATGTGTGTGCTACCGGCAAATTAGACACCGGCAAAATGCTGAACTGACAGAACGTCGTCTTCATATTGCAGACGTACTCGGGCTTGTTCTGCGTCGCTATCAACCCGTACAAGCGATTCCCGATCTACACTCCTCGCGTGGTCGCCCTGTATAAGGGCAAGCGACGCACGGAGGTGCCGCCTCATGTGTTCGCCATCTCCGATGGCGCCTACATGGCTATGCTAACAAGTAAGCATTGGCGAAGCGATACGACATTCGGTGTCCGTATTCGATTTGTTGCTACTATTAGACTATGGGCAGACACTTTACACAGTTAACAACTCTAACCAGTGGTAGAGCTAGGCTTCTAGCGAGGATTAACTATTCAGCTTACAGCTTATAGTTAGGCGATATCTCTACTGAACGTAAAATTTGTATTGGTGTGCGTACAATAATATTCTTCTCTAAGTCCTTCAGTTAGACATTATAGAATCGTTAGCTTTCCGAGTGTGCGTACAAGGTAGGCATTTACCTAGCAAACGAGAAAACGATTTGGATCGGTTCAACTGGCCCATGGCTATTGTCGTTATTGTCGCTGTTGTTACCGCTATGCACGCGACACGTATGGGGAGGGCTGTCTCTTAGCGTGATGTAGAGTATTTACGAGTATATTCGCATTCTCAAACGAAGTAGAGCTATGGTTTCGGGGTGAAATAGCCAGGAAGAATGCAACGGCTGAATTGCCCATCGAGTGTTCGAGCTACGAAAATTTGAAATAGCAAGTGTGAAAACCGGGGAGAAAAGGCAAGCTCGAGTCCCAACCTAAACAGTCGAAGGGCGTTCCGAGCGTTTTGTTTACCTATGAGAAGAAACGGGTGTAATGTAACGAAGCGCCAGCCAGCTTAGAGCAACAACAGTTCTTGCGCGACGCACTCATGAGGAGTATGATGAGTTCGGTTGAGATACGAAACACTAACAGCCCTAAGTAAACAATCGTAGGTCAGCTAGTGCTTAAGATACGCGGTACACCGCAAGCAAAACGGGTACGCAATTTAAACAGAAAGATAGAAAGAACAACCTTTCTTGATCGGCCTGATATAAAGGGGGAGTCATACGAATAGTATCGTGGCCTAAATGTTGACATGGTTGCTGCAGATGGCGAGCTGAGATGCCAAGGCTCTTGACCTAATCTGTCCGAAGCTAAAAACAAGCGTCCGATTTATTTGAGCTGTTGCTCTTACTCTAAGCGTTTCGTCATCAACGCGTATTGTAAACACATCGTATATATTCTCCACAATAGTCTATTTATATGCGATAGTCGCGTATGTTGAACGTATAACTTTGTGGCAGAGGCACTGTTAAACCGATCATCGAATATGTGCCTGCCAACCACGAGCCTACGTTAGTATGGGGTTCCGGGTTCTCATATTATTATGCTCTATCTACCCAAATAAGTGTTCGTCTCGGCAGATTTTCCACCTTGCAAGCTGCCCGTGGCAAATTGGACTGCTCAGCTGCTCTTGATGGGTTCACCTCAGTGACAGCTTACTGTATTTGGTCCTATAGGGTCATATAACCCAAGCTTACGCGCGTTCTTACACACGATAAAAAATTGCCCCTAGAGCTCCTATAACTACATAGTCGAATCGAATCTAATACTTATGTCGTGCCGCTCGTGCCGTTTTCCTATTTCAGACAAGGACAACCAATCGATGTTGATCACGTAAGTTAAGCAGGCCATGACGCATCGCTGCATACTCGCCTTTCAGCATAGCCTGGCCACAACTTACATTGAATCTTAGTTTTAGAACGGAATCTACCATGTGTTGTGTAATTTGGCGGCCGATCCGCAATGAAGTAGTAACATCTAATCCCTTTTGCGTGCAGTCAGCGTGCAGTCAGTTGAATTGGCGTAACAGTAATATTGATAATCGCACTAAATGAAAAAGCACAAACGTGAATTGTTTTTACGTGTATTAAAGAAATGCACGATGAAACGGTCAAGACTGCAAAATAATTTTAGATGCTTAATTGGACATGATATCTGTCGACAGAAGCTACACACCAGATCCGTTCAACCAGATCATATATCTCTAAATGAAGCCAGATAAGCGCAGAGGCTAGAAGGCTTTATCCACGGATATCGATCCCTTAAAAAGGAAGTTAGAGCAAGTTTTAGAAATTTTATATATATATATATATATATATATATATATATAATAGGGGGGCCGACAAGAGAATGTTCGTTGAAATTTGCGCTATGCGGTGGTACCTCGTACCTTTGAATTAAACGATTAAATACGTCTGATACTTAGCGGCGAATCTGGCGCGGGAAAGACTGAAAACACCAAAAAGGTCATCGCTTACTTCGCCATCGTTGGAGCGAACCTTCAGGCGAAGGACAAGGAGCCTAAGGAAGGCAAGAAAGGCAACCTCGAGGATCAGGTCGTCCAAACCAACCCGGTTCTTGAGGCGTTCGGTAACGCCAAGACGGTCCGTAACGATAACTCGTCTCGATTCGGCAAGTTTATTCGTATCCACTTCGGGCCGTCGGGCAAACTGGCCGGCGCTGACATTGAGACCTACCTTCTGGAGAAGGCTAGAGTGATCTTCCAGCAAGAGAAGGAGCGCTCGTACCACATCTTCTACCAGCTCATGTCCGGAAAAATTTCCGGCCTTAAGAGTAAGTCGAACGCACCGCGCCGAATGAAAAGGTTGCCATGGCCCGCTGCGTGTACAGTACCTCATGTAGTGGTAGTTTATATACAGTTAATATAATTTATTTTTCGTATGTGGGACACCTATTATTACATCATGTAGTATACGGTATAATCTGCCACAATGCGATCATCGCAGGCAATAGAGTAATAGCAGTCTAAGTAGCATTATAGCTGTATTTAATGAATCAGCTAATGAGTCAAATATTGTGTTGCAAATGGGAAATTGTATGAGAGAGATTCGATTTGTATAGGGAGGTATGTTGGTGGGGGTGGTAGGCGTGGGACAGAACACGCTATAGTGCTCATTGTACTATAAGCTAAACTTGCGATCTTGATTTAGGGGGCGAGGTTCAGCAATTACTTCAGCTCGTAGCTAACCAGCTCGCTTCGTGAACTAAACTTAAACCTTTAGCCCCTGTTCTACATGTGCATTTGTTATTATTTGGCTGTCTCTCTTTCTCGTCTTTTTGCCTATGTACTAATTTCTTCAACGCTCCTCACGAATGCTGCAAATTACTTCCGTGGTAAAACGTCCGATGGCGTAACTTGATTTCGATGACGAACCTGATGCTAACGACGCCAATGCAGACAAGCTGCTTCTCACCAACAACGTGAACGACTACCATTTCGTCTCCCATGGAAAGACTCAGATTCCGGGCGTTGATGATGGAGAGGAGCTTATGCTCACCGACGTAAGTTTGCCACTCTTATTCTCGCTGCTGTCACCAATAATCGTTCACACCGTACGAGTAGCAAGGAGAACGTAACAGTAGAAGCAAGAACACCGTAATTCTAGATTACATCAGCAACGTTAATTTCACAGCAACAACAGTTTAATAGCCTTAACTTAGCCACTTTTTGACGGGGCCCACGCAGTTGACTCCCTATCGCACGTATCGATCGTATAGGCGTGCACGAAATGATTGATAGTCTCCCTCCCTCCCACTAAACGATTTGATGATTTTTGCCTTGTGACTGCAGAACGCCTTCGACGTGTTGGGCTTCAGTGAAGAGGAGAAGCTCTCGATCTACCGCATCACGGCTAGCGTTATGCAAATCGGCTGCCTGAAATTCAAGCAGAGGCCTCGCGAAGAGCAGGCCGAACAGGATGGAAGCGAAGAGGGTGAACGGGTAGCTCAACTGCTCGGCCTGGAAGCCAACGAGCTGTACAAGAATCTGCTCAAGCCACGCATCAAGGTCGGCACTGAGATGGTTACTCAGGGCAGGAACCTGACCCAGGTCGTCTCATCGGTCGGAGCCCTTGCCAAAGCTATGTACGATCGCCTGTTCAAGTGGCTCGTAAAGCGTGTCAACAGGACTCTCGACACCCAGCAGAAGCGGTCCCACTTCATCGGCGTACTCGATATTGCCGGCTTTGAGATTTTTGATGTACGTTGCATCTCTGCCACTGCTAACATTCGTAGGGCTGCACAAGTACTGTCTCATTGCTTGGTATTCTGACATCAAGAGCCCGACTTGAAGATATTTAAGGCATATACTTAGTCAATTGCAATATATGATTGTATTGAATACTTTAGAAAGCTAGCTAGTCCTATCCAGAATAGAGCCGCCAAGGTCAATTAGCATTAGTTTACCTATTGCCGAGGAAAATCCTTATATCCATTGATATAACTATGATTTTGTCAAGCCAGTACGACGTACTAACATATCTGCCGTCTGTTCATTCGCCTCATCCACACCTTTTTCCTGCAGTTCAACAGCTTCGAGCAGCTGTGCATCAACTTCACCAACGAGAAGCTGCAGCAGTTCTTCAACCACCACATGTTTGTGCTCGAACAGGAAGAGTACAAGCGGGAGGGCATCAACTGGACGTTCATTGACTTTGGCCTCGATCTGCAAGCCTGCATCGATCTCATCGAGAAGCCAATGGGTCTGCTGTCCATCCTCGAAGAGGAGTCTATGTTCCCGAAGGCCACCGACAAGACGTTCGAGGAGAAGCTCAACAACAATCACCTAGGAAAGTCGGGCAACTTCCAGAAGCCGAAGCCGCCCGGCAAGGCAGGCGCGCCTCCGGCCCACTTTGCCATCGTGCACTACGCCGGAGTCGTCCCGTACAACCTGAACGGCTGGCTCGAGAAGAACAAGGACCCGCTGAACGACTGCGTCGTAGACCAGTTCAAGAAGTGCTCCAAGCTCGCTCTGCTGGCAGAGATCTTCGAAGATCATCCCGGTCTGGGCGGCGGTGACGCCGGTGGAAAGGGCGGCCGCAAAGGCAAGGGCTCCTCGTTCCAAACGGTGTCGCTGCTCTACCGTGAGCAGCTGCAGAACCTCATGAGGACGCTGAATGCCACGCATCCTCACTTCGTCCGCTGCATCATTCCGAACGAGACGAAGTCCGCCGGCGTCATTGACTCGCATCTCGTCATGCACCAGCTGACGTGTAACGGTGTGCTTGAAGGCATCCGCATCTGTCGCAAGGGATTCCCGAATCGTATGGTTTATCCCGACTTTAGGCAACGGTGGGTGCCAAGTGTCATAAAATAAGCGACATCAATTAATAGCTAGTTAACCCAGTTAGTTATATATAAGACCAGATAGTATACGTAGAACCAACATCACGGGTTCTTTGTATTAGCCGAGATACAGCTTTAGAATGTAACCAAGGTGCCGAAGATGAGCCATACCGTATCGGTTTATCTACGCGACATAGAGGACAACACATTGCAAAATAATTTGATTAATTTACGTACAAACTGAATCCGTATGTAAGCCAATAGCATAGCATTTAACTGCAGTGCAGTACAACTTGTCGCCAATATAAGTTCTGTAGTTGAACGAACAATGTAATACTAGGTAGTTGAACACGTTTTAACGTTGTACTGTTCATTCATTCGTTTTCTTCAGTTACAACATTCTGGCGCCTAACGCCTCTGCTGGCATTGCCGATGCTCGTGACGCCTCCATAAAGATTATCGGGAGTCTCGAACTCGACCAGGACGAGTACCGATTCGGTACTACCAAGGTAATGCTAGATGCCACACCTGTTACGCTGATTTAGGCGATGCGATTAGTATACATGCACACAAGAATCAATATGCCCAATTTAGCCATCCGTGGATAGAGTACATCTTGTCTGAGACAACGAACGTATATACTTCAGTATCGGCCTAAGAAGACAGGCACGTCGTTAGGCTCAAACGATTGTATGGCATATGCACATGGAAATACGCACTGCGGTTCAGTTCGTCACACATAAGCCACATTTTAAGCTACACTAGCTATGTACCGCTGCGTTTAGAAATGTGCCGATTCAAGTCAATCCAACTTTGATTTAATAATACAGGCATATATTCGCACGAGCATAGACCATGAAAAGTACCTAGGACATTGGGCAAAACACTGGCATGATATATCGCATTGTTGTGTATGCCAAATCGGTCGGCACACCTCTCGATCAACTGATCATGAGTTTGATTGATGCCTTTCCTAAGGACCACAATGTGGATGTGCAATCTAGTGTTAGTTAGTTGTGTGCAATCTAGTGTTAGTAAGCTAGTGTTCGTTAGTTTATATGTGAGTTTCTAAGTTCTGCCCTAAGTTAAATTGGGCAAGACTTATCGTAAGGTCCATGATATAGTTGCTGTCCAGTCGTTCGTTTCGAATATCATGTGTTTACATATGTGTTTGTGCATTGCGTGCGTATTGCCGCTTCGCTTCCCACCAACAGTTATTCTTCCGCGCCGGCGTGCTGGGACGACTCGAGGAAATGCGAGATGAACGTCTCGCCAAGGTTATGACCATGATTCAGTCGGCGTGCCGTTGGTACCTCTGCAAAAAGACCTTCCCCAAAAGCTCAAGGAGCAACGGTAAGAATCGCCCTACTCAACACCATACACCGTTAAAAACATTACCTTAGCTTCATGAAAAGAGCATTCTAATATAATACGAATCGGCGCACGATTAGTGCCAACGATGGAAATGATCTCACTGTCTCTGAATAACCACGATAGTGTGCAAGAACACCTGTACGCTCATACCCACATTTGTCTCTATTTCCACTGTCACCTTGCAATGAACCTGGCATTTATTGTCAGCATAGCTTATAAGCTGCGTTCAGGTGCACCACCAAGTTATTTTTTAACTACCATTCTTATAAGCATGTACTAACTATCCTTGCACATGGACTAGCGTTACGTCTGTTCCCAGTTCAATGAAGTTACCGCAAGCTGCTAAAGATCAAGACATCGATTAACTAGATCAGAAGGCCCTTCGAATATGGCAGCCTATAGCATTAGCAGCTTACAGAAAATCTACTGGCAACCGGCCCTGCTTCATGCAAACCTCACCATATTCGCTCAGCCGGATCGGTTCTCAGCTATCTTTACTAAGTAGCGCTATCATAGATTCGCAAAGAGGCGCTATGGTCCCTGTTCTAAATATGAAAAATTGGTTCCCCTAATACAATGTCCCGTAGGCGCAATCTACGCTAAGCATATCGTATGACTGATAAGGTGCTCTTTTCTGCGGGCGGGCAACGCTAGCTGGTTCAGCCACAATGGCGGTCGGGTTGACTTCATCAGGGACAATGTAGTTGCTGATTAATCGCTCACGACTTTTCGTGTACATCTACATTTCGATAGCGAATCTGTTACTTTTACTCTCCTAAGGTCACCGGCTAGGTATTAGAAGAGGCCGATCGATCTTACATCAGTTCGTCGGCGGCTCATCAATTAAGTCACTTGGTACTCGAATTAGTAACAACCGCGCCGAGCGGCCCTTGAACTACGCAACGGTTGATATAGCCTGGGATACCTACCCAGTGTGGCCACGATGACCATGTTTCGCTCTAGTGGTTTTGAAGGAACGAGTACCTGGCTGTATATACATCGAGCTGCATCGAGCAACTACTATAGCCGCGTAGTGAGATGACCGCCGAGGCAGAAGCCCGGATATTCGATCTACCCCTCTACGTTCGGCCTGATTTGCTCAGCTTTAGCCGCCACTAAGATCGCCGAGATATCTCTGATGAGCCCCTCAGCA